>VZRO01005864.1:526524-624679 GCA_013397915.1 Daphoenositta chrysoptera
GGCATCTCCCTTGCATTAAGGGATGGGTGTGATAAGGTTTTAACACCTTTCATGCTTTTGCAGGACCTTGAATGGCCTTTGCAGATTCTAAAAGAATAGCCTGTAGCAGATGAATATCCAGATGTATTTTCTAACATTTTTGCTGATTTTAAGGAAAACTGTTTGTGGAGTCTTCATGTGATAATGGTTCTGTGGAAAATACAGCTTTCAAGTATTTCTCCAAAACCATCAGGACATGTATTAACCATAAGAAAAAATAATACTAATTTTATAGCTACGCATACTAATAACCTCTGTATTTCTAAAACTGCTAAAACCCAAAAGAATTATGTGTCTGTACAGAGTACCTCCATGAAGATACGTGAGGTTCTAGCTGCTTTTGAGATACTGGAGAATTGATGATGGATGTGCGGCCTTGCTGTCTTAAATTCACACGGGCTGTGCTAGTTCTGGTTCTGGCTTTTATCTTGCACAGTAGACATGTGATGGCATCTATGAAACCTGATTTATTTGTTCTCTTCCCCAGTGTTGTTTGCTTTACTGTGTAATTATCCACTGTCTAAATGCAAGTTCAGATTGGAAGTATACTTGCACCTAGGGTTGCTTCTTAGGATGAGGTACGTAATGTATTTTACAGAAGTAATAATCTGCATGTCTTCTGCCAGTCTGCTGCCATGAAGAATCTTAGATTTGTTCAGCTCAGATTATATGAGGTTAAAATATTTTGTTTTCTGGACATTTGTTGGGGGAAGAGGAACTGCCAGATCTTAAACATTTGGAATATGACAAGAGGGCCTGTGCTGGAGGGAAGCATTTGGAATTCTCATTTTGTATCTGAGTAAGAATATGAAGATTATGTTTAATCACTATGTAACTGACTCTCTTTCTTTTATATTTGTTTAAAATATTAACAAAGCTAGCAGTTTTGTAATACTTTAAAATACTCAGTTCTGGATTTTCATTTTATGTAGATGATGATAATCAGTTCATCCTCCTCTCTTTGTTTAAGTCTTGGAATTGTTCTTTAAGGTTCAAAACAGCTAAAACGTATCTAAGCATGTTCAAGTAAAATAATGAAGCTGAGGCAGGAGCATCAAGATGCTTTGCTGCTAATAAAAGGCTTGCTTTTCCTTCTGGTAGCCTTCCACTGTAAAGCAGTCTTGAGTTTAGAGTAGAGAAGCCTGTGTTGTGTGAATGGGTGGGAATAAAGTTTCAGTTTCAGGCTTCATCCTCCCAGTGCTGTAGCGCTCATGCTCCTCTCCCCCCGCCATCCCCCATCTTTTCTTTGTGAGCTGGGCAAGTAATGCTGCGTGTTACTGCTACGTGCGGGCTGATAACCATTCAGGAGGGTTTTGTGTTCGGGCTGGCTAGCCTGCTGTTCTCTCTTGTCTCCTCCAAGGCTCAACAAATAGTTTCTGAGACCTTGTCAAGCCTCATAATAGCACATTTGGGATTACAGCCGTAGCTTTATTCATAGTTACAATTTTTTGTTAGGCTACTTGTGAATGAGTTGCGAACTTCTGTGTATTGAGGCTTTCCATTTGAGAGATAGCTGCTTGAACCTGGAAATCACTGGATGATCTTTAAGGTCCCATCCAACCCAAACCATTGTATGATTTTATGAATAAATACATTGAACTTTGCACATAAGCATATGAAGTCCTTAGAAGCTTATATAGGAAAGGTGCTGGACAGACTGTTTAATATTCTGCTTTTTTTCTAAGTGGAGAATTCTACCGATGTTGCCCTATTGCACACTTTCTTTGCATATCCTAGTGAAAGACTGACTTAATCATAGGAATATTGGGATGCCAAAGAGTCCTTGTAAAATTATATGTGATACTCAAGTAGAAAGATACTGCTGTTCAAAGAACACTTTCTATTCAACTGCGTCTTAACTACCTTGAGTGTTAAGTGGTAGTATGGCAAAGTATATTGTGCAATCAGTTTAGAATTTGCAGGAAAAGAACTATAAGCCAGGATTAAAGCTGCAGATACTTTTTAAAGGACAAAATGTTCGAGAGAACATAATGATTTTCTCAACTACAGATGCTAGCCTAAACATCGAAAATTAAAATTATCCTTGAAAAAAATACACGTTTTGTGAACAGGCAAGAACAGAACTAAAGGTCACTGAAACAATCTGCCTGTTTTCCTGGGAAAGCTCTGCTGTGTGCTTGTAACACCTTGCGTACAAGATGTTGACATTTGAATAAAGGACACTTGAGAGTTGCTCTAAAAATGAAGACTCAATTCATTACTGTCTGTGTGAATAATAAGTGCAGCTGAGAACTTGAAATACAAAAGGATCTGAATTGCAGCAAACCCTTGATTCCACTTTGTGTTTCTGGCCAAAATATGTTTTCTGTGAGAGGTATAGCCTTACCCTGTGAGTGTGGAGCCCTAACTGCAGGTGTACTTCCAATTACATCTTGGATTCAGATAATGGATAATCCACAACGAAGCCTTGGAAAGTCAGGTTTCATCAGCTGTGTTTTCTCACAGAGCTTCTGTGCAAGGTATGGAGCTTAATAAAAGCAACTGGAGCAAGCTTTACCTGCGGGGACTTGAAGACAGCAAGGCAGCAGACTTGTCCCTGAGTGTAATTTGAATCTTATCTAACTTTTGGTACTTGAAAAGCTTGGCTTTCAAAATCTCTCGTTTCCTTTTGGGTGAACATCAATCCTGTTTAAGCAGGGTTGAACAAAACAACCCCTCGCAAGTAAATGTGCTAACAGTGCCATTTACTGTTATGTTAGTTCCATTTTATAAAAGCTCAACTGGAAGCTTATGTGACTCTGCCAGATGAGTGTCAGATACCAAAAGACTAAACAAAAAGACTAGCTATTGCAACACGGAAAGCTCTGTGAGTAGAATGTAAGGGCGGGGAAAAAATATCATTAGGACTGCATTTACATCTGCCTGACTTGTTTGCCTGTACTGTGTTGGATCAGCGAGGCTACAAAGCAGAGAATACAGTAATGAACGGCTCGTTAGCCTCATTTAATTTAGGTGGGTGCTTTTGGTCAGGGAGGAATGCCAAGACAAAACTTCGTGGTAGCGAGTAGTTACTTAGTGAAACAGATAGTCAGGGCATGCACAGAGGGAGAATCAACTTGGGACTTGGCCTACAGTAGGGTGAAAGAGTAGATTCAAACTGATACTGCTGAGGGCTGACTGTGACAAACATGGTTTGTTCTTTGTTCCTGAGGGATGCTGAATCTATACAAGGTTAAGACAAAACCTGCTTCAAGTACCACTTCACTTCAAAAAGAAAATATGGGGGGTGGTGATGGGAGGAGATTGCCTCTTAAAGCTAAAAGAGAGTGAAGAAGGTGAAATGCTGCAAGCTGCCTGGGAACAGGTTTTGAAGCTTTGCTGGGCTCTCAGTGAGTGAGAGTGAGTAGGTACTCTAAAAACCCATCAATTTAAAAAATGTGACGTGCTGAAATAGTAGAATAAAGGAAGCCCTTGGGAGTGAGGATATGTTCTTTGAAAAATTAAATCTTCTGTGAAGGATGAATAAAGAAATAGAGGCTAAGTGAATGTAGACATTATGAAAGAACTTGAAGGATTGGCGGTGAAGACAGTGATAGAGGGATCTGTCTCAAACTTCAGTGTTCTTGAAGTGTAGTCAGTTGTCAAGGTGAGATGTCTTTGCATATTGGAAGGAGCAAATTTCTAGCCAGAAAGTATAACCCTGTGCTTTAAATAGTCCCAGTTATGAAAGGCTGGAAAAGGGCAGTGATGAGATAAATTTTCAAAAGGAAAGGTGGAAACTTCTAACTGGTAAGAGTTAAAAGCAGAGATAGTGGACACATGATAGGTGCTGAGAGGAAAAGAGAAAACACCCTTACAGTACACATTCAGCACTTCATAAATCTATTAAAACCCGTCAATAGAGTTAATATACAGGCTAAGACAATGGAGTTTATGTAATCTAACTTTATTTTCAAAAGGCATTCTGTTCACTACCAGAGACTAAAGCTGAACTTAGAGATGATCCTTCTCTGGATGGAGAAGTTAGAGATGTGAAATAATGGTGAGAGGTCATTAGTGGTATCTCTCAGGAATCTGTGCTGCTCAGTTCTGTTTGGAAATCACTTGTCATAAATAGTTGGGGAGAAGCTTTTCTGATGCATGTTACTTGGGATACTGAAGGAAAGGACTGATCATGGGGGCTTTACCCTGAGTATCACAAAGTCTTCCAATAACACATTGTACTTGATGTGGAGCAATTTGTTTGGGAAAATGGTTCTTTCTTTACACACACACAAGTTTGTTATTATTTAAGAAAACAGTTGTGGAGTTTATAATGACACTTTTGTGAAAATGCCAGTTCAATGCAAGCAGTTGCTGAAAAGCAGAGAGAATGACAGAACTTACTAGCAATGAATTGGAGCACAAAGCACAGTGGCATTTTTACTCTAAGTCTTTATTTTCACTATTGTAGGTGCTTCTAATTCCTTCACAGGCAGGATATAGTAGACCTAAGGAGGACCAACAACAATAGTCAGGGATGTGGAGTGGTGTCTGTGTGGAAATTTGAGTCATTCTCATGGACAAGGACTCTTCTGTCTGTGAGAGCAAGGAACAGGCAAAGTCTAAAATCCTGAGTGTCATTGAGAAGATAGGAAACAGTTGTTCAGTGGCTTGATACATTTCTGAAAGAAGTTTCCATTAAGGGCAAATAAATAAGAAAATATAATCTGTGAACTTGTAGCTCCTGCAGTAGTAGTAAGTTTGTGACTGTTAGGCAAAGTTGTGACTTTAAAGACTTAGGGAAGTTTTTTTTAAAGCAAGGAGTATGTTGCTTCTTCCATGTAAACCAGTTAATGTCATAGATTTGACTACTGGAGAAAAATGGACCAAGAACAGAAGTTACCCATTGAAATTCTGGTTTTCTGGAGTGTAGACCCGTGCTTTTCCCAGTTTGTTGTTGATGCTTTGAAATGCTGTGTTTTCTTTATGCAGCTTCTAGTTTCTGAAGTGGTACAAATACTGAGGTGACTTAAGAGCAGTCTGAGATGATAAGGAAAGTGCAGATGAAATATAGCAATCTTTTCCTTTAGAGATAATTCATGTAGGCACTTCTTGTTTTGCTTCTTATGAAAGTACTTGTAAGACTTCCATGACATTTAGTAAAGCACCGTGGAGCTTTGAGTCCAGAGTGGGATCTGCTACCCATCAACTAATCTCATAGGAATGATCTTCATAATTGTGTGGGTTTAAAACTTTGGTTTTAGGCTGGCTGTCAAATTACAGTTTTGTGTGTTAAGAGAGGAAAAGATAATCAAATCCCAGGCATTCTTTCCTCTGTGGAAATTTTGTGATGAAGTTAATTGCAGGGCTAGGGGCAAGATTGTCTTTTTTTTGGGGTTGGTTTTTCTGCTTTTTTCCTGTGTTTTGGGTTATGGACAGGCATACTCTCTGTGATTTTACCACCACTAGAAAGTAAGGTGTGAAGTGAATGGTATCTTGTTTTTTCTCCTCCATCTCTATCTTCTCTACTCATTCCTTTGCTGTCTTTTGCTCTTAGCACATACTTTGTTAGTGCTGGTTTTGATACTCATCTTACCCTGCTGTAAACAGACAGAATTAGTTAACTCATGTTAATTAACGTACTTAACATTAGTTAACTTCTTTTTTAGAAGTAGATAACTCTTAGGAAAATGCAGGAGGTGAATCTTGTCATGGAGTGTGGCACAGATCAGAGCTGGCGTAAAGGGAGGGGATATTTTGGCTGGGAGCAGCAAGGCAGAGATGTTGAGAGAAGACTTTCCTTTTGACAGCGGCAAATTCTTAGATCAGAAGAACCACATGTACAGTGCATCATTGAATTTACTTGGTTGCTTTGAACTTCTTGCCAAACTACATGTTGTGGCAAAAGTCGTTAATTAAAAAAAAAAAAAAATCTAAGAACAAAAGGAAAAAAGTGAATCAGTAATTGCCATTCACCGCATCGGCTGTCTCAGAAGCCCTAGTGTTTATTGGCTTGCTGTTGATGGTTTTTCCTCCAGCTTTGGCAATTACCTTTTCTTTACCCACTGAAAGCTCTGATTATTGGAGGATTTATTTTGAAGTAGAAAATATTCTCAGCTTAAGCCTTGCTACCTGATAAAAATAATTTTGCTGTTCTGCCCCAGTGATCTTGCCATGTACTCCTAAGTATTTTGGGAATGGAAAAAATATTGATGCCTTAGCTAGACCTTTAACAAATTCAGTTCTGTTAGTGCATTTTTCCCTGGACTAATTTCTTTTTGTTAGCATTGTGGTGAGTAATAAGGGGTTTTATTTTCACATGACGTCTTGTAAACTTAGATCCAAGTCCATGAAACCAGCTTTAGTCACAAACTGTGCACCTTATACGCCTCTATCCTTTTGTAAAGGTTTTTATTTTTCATTTTTTAAAGTACACAGTGTCTAAAAATTGCATATTAAAATGTTAACAAGACTCAGTCATTCTGAAGCATTACTTTTCCTTCAGGATAAGCTGTATGGGGGGGCAGCAGAGGGCTAATAGCAGCAATGAAGAGCACAAACTATCTTTTTTCCCTGCTTTTGAATAAGCTGTCTTTTGCCTCTGCTTTTTCTGTGCATTGTGTATATGTCTTTAAAAGGGGAAAAAAAACCCCAACCCTTACCATGCAAATTTATTGAAATTTTGCCTTAGAGAGAAGTCTAATTCTTTTTCTTCTGCTAGATTGTTTAATGTTTACATTTTTAATATGATCTTTCCATGTTAGACCTTGAGTTAACTTTTAATTCTGCTAGAACTTATTGACAAAGTTGCAAGATTTTCACTGCCTAGCATTAAGGCATAAATTTTTGTTATACCTCTGAAAAAAAATAAGAGAAAGGAGAGAACAAAAGCGGGTAATTAAAACGAAATATGCAGTTTCTGTCAGCTTTTCTGAGTTTTGCAATGCGCAAGTTTTGCAGGGATGCTATATTGTTTGGAGGCTCCATTCAGCTCTACGGGAATCTAGACAGCTGATCACTGTATTTTTTTTTTTTTAACATACTTCTATGCGTTTTTATTTATATTTTTTCGTGTATCTCACGTTTGAAGTTGAAGAAGTAAATAACATTTATTTCTATAGAAATAGGGAAGCAGTCTGAAATCTCCCCTTTGGGAGTGAGCACTGTTGAGAGTGTGTGACTCTGTAAAGAGGTCCTGATGCTGGCACCTGTATTAGAATGGGTGGAAGGTGCTGCTTTTAGTGGCAAGGACAAATATGTAAGAAGTCACACTACTTTATGAACTGAATTTGTTCTCATCTGCAGATTAATCAGTACCAGCTGCACTTTAGTCCCTTCTCTTCCTGGAAAGAGATGTTCCTTTATTCTCATGTTCTTCTTGCAGGTAACTTTGTAAAGGAGAGAAGAGTTGTAAACTATTCTTTTTAGCTGAAATCCTTAACAAAATAGTTCAGAGTCACAGATTTTCTGTCTGGGTTGTATTATTCATAATCCTTTCTCATATATTAATACATAAGAGGCTTTCATGATGGAATCTGGGATTTTATCTCATTTTTGGCAGATTTCTTCCTTGAAAGGAACAAGCTAGAATTTATGATGGGATAAACTTTAAGCTGGTTGTAAATACATTTAAATACTCTGGGCTTGAATAAATCTGAACTTTTAAAAATAGTCATGCTTTGGTTGTGTAGCACACAGTTTCTAATAGAGAAGATAACGTTAACCTATTTCCTGTAGATTTAATACATGTTATAGAACTGATGCATTTTTCAAATTGTTAAATGTCAAATGAAGTCAAATGGTGAAGCAGTAATTTGAGCTAATGTTTCTCTTCTGATTTGGTTTCATCCAACTTATTTTAGCCAGCTGAACTGAAATGTGCTCACGAGACAAAACCCGTGAGTGGCCCTCGTAAAATTAAGTATTTTTAGAATAATTAAATTTTGGAAATTTATATGCATAGTATGCATAGAGCATCAGTAAAAGTAAAGTAACTTTCAAGTCCTTCTTAAACAGCCATAAGAGAAGAACATAATTTTAGTTTATATTGTTTCCATATTTTGAAAAATACGCGGCTTTAGGTATGGTAAATTTTTCCAGTGATCATAATTACTTCTGCAGGGGGTGCTGCACTTAGCTGCAGCCTTCTGGCAAATGTGGATGTATTGCTTCCAGCTGATGTGGAAATGAAGTACTGGTTAGAAGATAATCTAACTTCGTCTTAAATGTGGACAGGAACTGCTGTACTTCTGCTATGTCTGCTTTTAGTTTTAGATAATTCTGGTGTTCATCTGAGCACTCAGCAGTGTCAGTTACTCATGGGGCAGAAAGTGCACCAGAGGAAAATCTGGAAGTACCTTTCTGAATAAGCTCAGAACAAGCCCTGAGCAAACTCATCTCCATCAGAAAATGAGTGCCTGGGCTCTAGCACAAAGGACAGGAGCCAGGAGTGTGTGTGTGTGGGGATGAAGATGGGGTTGTTCCAGCAGCAGCCCATTGACCCAAAGCAAGCTGTTCTGCAAAACTTAGTTGGTATTTTTCAGTTCTTTTTGTCAACATAATTGGAAAACATTTTAATGTATGAAAACTAGCAGGTTTTGTAAAAAGGAAATTACAAGAAGATGTAGTGGTTATCATTGCTTCACTGTTAGCTCAGATATTTTTGAGAGAATGATTTATAAGATTTTGTTCTTTATTTTAGGTTTATCTAAAGTAAATGAGTGATGAGACTTACTGTGTGTGCTAATGAGTTTGACAAAAGTTTTGACCTAAATGTGTTTCTGGGAAGTCAGGTGCTTATAATGCAATTTCTCACCGTTGTACCAAGGAATTAGTATCCATTTATTTCCTATACAATTTATTTTCTGCTGATGCACGTATTTTTCGCTATTTGACTGTTACCCTCTATCCTCACAGAACTGTTCATCTCATTCTGCAGAGTTATACCTGTTCAGCATTGTACATTGGAATGTATGCAGTGATAACCGCTGGGTTCCATACATTTAAATGTTTTGACAATCTGAAACTTTTCTCAGTCTCAGCTGTTGTGACAATAACCCTTAGTACATTTAAATCTCATTGCATTCTTCAGTTATAAAGGCAGTTTGTGTGCTTGTTGAGGTTTAACCCCAGCAGCTCAGCCCCACACAGCTGCTTGCTCTCCAGGCTCTCTAATTTGGTGCTGCATGTATGATGAGATCATGTCACAAGCTTTGCTAAGGTCAAGGTAACATCCAGTGCTTTGTCACTGATCATAGAGCTGTTCCGCTCATTGTATGGGACACTCAGGTTGGTGAAACACAACTTACCCTCGGAAAATCCTTGCTAGTTGTTCCCAGTCATTTGTTTTCCTTTATGGGACTGAAAATAGCTTCCAAGGAGGGTTTGCTGCATAACCTTTCCATGGACTGAGATTAAGCTGGTTGGCCTATAATATCACTGAACCTTTTTGCCCTTCTCAAAGAGGGTCCCAGTATTTGCCCTTTTCTAATCATCAGGAATCTGCCAGTGAGCACCATGACCTTTTGCAGATGACAGAGTGGCTTTGCAGTGACATTTGCCAGCGCTGTTAAGCACCCTTAAATGCAGCCCACCTGGTCACATGGACTTAAGTGTGTCCAATTTGTTGACATTGTCCCTAATTTGGTTTTCCTCTACTTCCTTCACCAGAACTGTGCCACTAATATTGGGAAATTGTAATTGTGAAAGAGTACTGTGATGTGAAAACCAGTGCCAAGAAGACACTGAGAACCTCAGTCTCTTGTGTCCTTTGCCTCTTGGTTCTCCAACACACTTATTTTCTGGGTTGGTAGTTAATAGGTACAAAATGCAAAGTAAATAGAACTCCTGGACTTATTCTGGCAATATTATTTGATGCCATGAATGTGGTGTTGGAAGAGGAAACAGATAATTCTAGTCTTGCAAGTCATCATTTGAATGGGTACCAGGTCTACCCTCATCTTGCTGCGCTTTCTAGAAAATTACATGTTCTTTTGGTGTGTATTTAAATGTTTGCTGTGATTATAGCATGGTCATTTAGTATAAAATGTAATAAATCTTTCAGCTTCAAAAACTGCATTTGTGCATTCATATGCTTCCCAAGAACTGAATTACTGCTTCCTGTAGACTTCATTGGATCTCTTGTATGACTAGAGTGATTCTCATTTATTTAAAAACAAAACCAAAAAATACCACTGCTGTGACGTGGGAGAAAAGGCAGGGGATGATGCAACACAATGAAAATGCCAAGTCTCCTAAATGTTATTATTTGCTGTTGTGTTTGTTTTTCATAATTTAACATACTGAAATAAAAGAAATCCCTACACGTGTTTTATTGGTAGGCTTATCTTTCATTATCAGGTTTTTTATTTTTTAGGGAATAAGAGGCATAAACAGTTAAGAGATTCCTTAGAGTTTTCTGTAGAAGAGATACTGCGTTTACAATTCTCATTGGTGCTTGAAAACTCCAGAGCCTATTTCCCTCAAATGTTTAACTGCAGTCAGATTTTACATCTCCTTCTTTATAGACAAAACTATTCCTACATTGTGACCAGTTAATTTTGAATTTGAGATTTTTAACTGTAGTGTAAATTTAGAATTATTATCACTGATTTGAAGGATTTGTTAATTTATTCTGCTATATTTATTACTCAGATGAATTTTGAACTGTTCTAATGATCTGAGTAAAGGATATATTGTAATGTTGTGTCAATACATTTCTTCAAAATTTATGGTATGTGAGATAAAAATAACAGAACTATTTTTTAAAATCTGCCTTTTATGTAATAGGCCTCCTTTCTTTAACTTACGTGGGCATTTTTTAAAGTGGTTTTTTTTTACCCCAGAGACTGAATTTTTCTTATGATGCCATTGTACTTCCAAAATCAGTAGAACTTTAAAAACAACAATGTTTAGAAGCAGCATTATAATAAAAACTTGAAACTCTTACAGATGGCAATTTTTTGTTTTAGTTTATTGAACCTGTAAGAGCAACACCTTTTATACTTTTTAATGGTAATTTAGTAGGTATTTTTGTTGTTGTTGTCATTAAAATCTGCTGGAAGTGGTGTTGCAGGCAACCATCTTTTTCAAGTTTATGACTCTGATGTTGGTGTTGTCCCTCTGAGGATTTTCCACAAGGTTATGTAGTTTGCTCGTGACTACAATCAGCACTGCTGTTGCCAGCAGCAGGGTACAAAGTGAGTTCTCTTATTCCTGCTGCTCTCGTGCCATATGTTACTAGTGGGGAGCACCACAGTGTTGAAGATACCAGCCTACTTAAGTGCAGGAAAGTAAGAATAAATTGGTACAAAAATAAGTTTTCCAATTGACCAGCTTTTCTAAGCTAACTGATAGGTGGTGGAGCTGCTGAAGTTACTTAATGTTTTATTCCATGCAGCAAAGAAAGAGAACAGATTTTCCCAACATGACCTCTCTGTTAGAAGGAAGAAATTTAGTTGAATTGAGTCTTACTGTGCCCTTAAAATGCAACCTGCTATGTGGCCCATTTTGTTACTCACAATTGGCTGCGGAAGATGTTTATAAACAGGGCTTTTATCCCCCCTTTTTTTTTTTTTGTTGGGTTTTTTTTTTCATCTTACTGCTTTTTATTGTTTTGTTTTGTCTTTCATTGTCTCCTTATCTTCAAACATCTCGTTATCATCAGAGAAGGAAATTGCTCCAAATCATGGAGAAGCCTTGGTCTGCATTATGAGTCTAAATAGACTATTGGCAAAATATTTTCTTAAGTTTTCCAAAATAAGCTTGGTCATTGTGTTTGGCACTCCTGTAAACTCTTTCTGCTCCCTTTAAAAACTATTCCCCTAGTTCCCTTGGCTCCCAAAGAATTACACTAGGTCTTAAAATGAAAATATCACCCGGCTTACAGGTAAAAGTAGGATATTCCCACTTCTGTAAATGGAAAAGCTGGTACTTGTGGTATAATGGGGTAACCATATTGTTCTAGCAGCCTCAGCGTAGAACAGATGTTAGGAGTGGGTTAGAAATTGGTGTATTATTTTGTATCTCAACCATGCCAGCGCAATTCAGAGAATTTAAGTCTTAGAAGCCTTTGATGTACTTTTTTCCTCATTCTGGAGTGGAGTGTAGCGTGGTGCTAAAAATATGCTTTATCCCTAAACTTAATTTATATTCCTTCTTTTTACCATGCTTGTATTTCTTGTAGACTGCTTGGGTAGGCTGAGGACCCAGCAGAGGCCACTTGGTCTGGGTTCCCACATGCAGCACCTGGGCAGAGCAAAAAGGGGAGAACAGTTCATTCCCCACAGCCCTGGGTCACTGTAAGGGCAGAGCAAGATTGGGCATTGGAGCTCTGGATTTCAGCTTTTAAAGTGGCCTTTAATGTGAGAAGTTTAATTTTCAGAGGCTTCATCCACTGCTTTGAAGAGACCAAATGCTGTGTTCTTCAAGCCACCCTGTTGAATTTCAGCATCAAAGCCCTGATTGTGAAAGAGTTAACATACACAGCTGAAAGAGTGCTCTTCCAGTTTTGTTCTAGGAAACAGCTGAGGGGGGTTTTTTTCTAAAAATTTCCGGAGGTCTGCCATCTGGTATGGAAAATTTTAGTCCAGATTTAATTTGGCAAAAATTTAACCAATTAAAAATAGTGGTACCATCTTAAATGTATGGCAGGCTTCATTGCAGATAGTGGTACCAGAAGTGCTTGTAATATCCCCAGTTATGTGGTAGTACTTCTTGTTATACTGACTTGTCCTTCAAATACCTTGAAATCTAAGCAGATAAGCAACAGGGCAATGAGAATAACCTTTAGTCTGACCCGTTTTGCTCCCTATTCTGTCAGTGGTAATGCATGTAACAGTAGCAGCTGTGTGGTAGCACTTCTCTTGAAATAGAGATATCTCCAAACACCTCAAAATTAAGTAGATGAGCACACAGGGCAATGAGAATAACCTCTAGTCCAATTCGTTCTGCTTCAAATTTCTGTCCAGTAACAGCTGGATAGCTAGCCATTGCTAGCTAAGGTAGATAGAGGGTAAAACAATTTTTAGCTGAGAAAGTTTCCCTCTTTTTCTATCAGCAGCATTGGAAATCTCTGTGCTGGAAAGCAGGTTGGGGTTATGTTCAGAAGCTGCTCATGCAGTGGTCTATAACTCCCTTACCCACCATGGATTTGTGTAATTTGATCTTAAAATCAAATTACCAAAGATCACCAAAAGATCAAATTGTGTAATTTAGTTTATGCTTTTGATCCCTGTAATATTCTTACATAATGAGTTGTACAGTTCAATTATGTGCTTAGTATCATAATGATTTCTTGGTTTTGGGCTTCATGCAACTTGTTTTCGTCTAACCTGTGTAGAGGTGTTTACACTGGGGGATTGTGTAACACCTTGTTTTGGCCACGTAAGAGTTTGTGCTTAGCATTGTCTCTTCCAGGCTGGCAAGTTTTAGGGTTTTATTACACAGAAACTTCTTAATGCCTTCTATCATTGCCTTCCCTATTCTTTTTTTTTCCTTTTTTGTGTCAAATACTGTGTATTTTCTTGTCTTTTATCTTGCTGCATCCATGTAATTGTCCCCTTACTGAAATCTTCTCTTGTCCACTTGCTGTTTGTTCTTTTTCCTCATTATCTGTGTTCAGATTTTGTCCAATTATTTCCCACTTTTTTTCTCTCTTCCCTAGGTGGTGATGAATAGGGGAAAGTGTGTGTTTTGGGTAGGAGTAAAGCAATTCAGAGCTTTGCAAATGGTGAGAGCTGGGAGAAACAAGTGCATTTGTTCCCGATCCTTAAATACAGCTTAGTTTTATTTGCCTTAAGGATGTTTGAATTGAATTTTTTTAGGGTGGCTCTTCACAGCTGGGAAAGCTGGGTTCATTAAAAATGAATAAGGCTTCTTATGTAACCTAGAGGTTTGAGGCTATACAAGTGCTCCAAATATTGAAGGCAATCCTGTTAAGTGTCATGCCCCCCAGGAATACTATGGATCCCACAAGTGGGAAAGACAAGCACTCCATCTCTTAAAAGTTTTGAGTCATTGAAGCTGAGAATGGGCAAGAGTTCAGTATCTTCTTTTGCTGCAGTGTATCTCTTGTATCTCTTCTTGATTTTGCTTTTATTACTAATAGGCTTGTATTTGAAACAAGTGACTCTAAGCTACATAGTGGTTAAAGTACAGGGAGGTCACAGTATTGTTTTTAAGTGTTACATATGTTTGAAGCTGAGCAAACTTTCAATAGAATCATAAAATGGTTTGGATTGGAAGGGACTTTCAGGGTCATCTAGTTCTAGCTGCCCTGTCAGGGACAGGGACACCTTCCACTGGAATCCACTTCTGGGTTCTTCAGATTGCTCTAACATCTGGTGGAGTTTTTGATTAATCTTGGTGGTTTTATGACCTTGGTAGAAACAAAATTTTAAGGTGCAGTTTGGTATCTAGGGGAAACAAAAGATGTTTTAATGTGACATTAGTTCTGGGCTACTCAAGAATTCATTAAAATATGGGTGAGACTTACTGTGTCCTAGAGTAATACATTTGTGTGAGATAAAGCCCAAGCGAGGCTTATTTCTAGCATGTGCTAATTGTTTGCTTTGTTTTCTTTTTAATAAGAGAAGGTAGGAATGGAAGAAGTGTTAATCATTGCATTTAAAAAAGAAAGTTTTTAAATCCTCTTAATGTAGTGAGAGCAGACTTATATTTTAACTTTATTAAGGTGTTGTGGTTAGCTTACAATTTAGCTGGATAGCCAAACATTTAACTAGTAAAGAATGAAAAGAAAATAAGATACATAATTTGTATTAATTAGAAACTGATCTCTGAATGATACTGAAGAGCTCACTTTGAATTCATGGTGCAATTAAAAAAAAAACAAACCAAACTTCTTTTTCTCTTCACAGGAAAGATGATAAAGATTATGCTTTAAAACAGATAGAAGGTACTGGAATTTCCATGTCTGCATGCAGAGAAATAGCAGTAAGTAACAGTTCTTTTTACTAGCAAACAAACTTACTAAAAGTATTAATTTGCATGCATCCTAGGTTTTGTTTGCTCAATCATGTTATCTACTATGGGTGCTATATCTTTATCACAGGGGTATAAAGTAAGTGCAAATGTCATGGAAGATTTTACGTACCTGTTATGTTTGCTGTCTAAAACTGACTGGTTTTGAGTTGCAATTTACTGCCTGCCTCAGGGCAGATTATATTTAAATGCAGCAGTTTGAAAACATGATTGGAGTTAGTGACTTAAATTACACATTTGGTCTGACTTTCAGTACTTCGGTTCTTTTCCTGAAGAAATCAGTTCTTATTGGCTTACAATGATTAAAATGTTTTAACTTCTGTTCAAGTGAAGATTTCAAACTAAACTGACACAACAACAGTTGTTGCCTTGGAGGCTGTAATACAGCCATGAATGCTATTCAGACATTTTCTTCAGTTTTTCAGGTTTATATTTGTATATTTCATGTTGTTAGAAACTGATGAATAATGTAGTCTAGTTATAGTTTGTGAGAAGCTTGAGAAGAAACACTGGAAAAACCGGTATTATGAAGCTTACCTGTTGTATGTTCTTATGTTTTACTGCTGCTTGGGTTCATTGTTCTTGAAACGTTTCAAATGAAATTGCTTACTAAAAGGAAATGCACATAACTTAAGGGTGTGTGTGGGAAGGGAATAGTTTATTTTCAGTCCATATTCCTCAAGAGTGTAAAACTTTACCCTAAATTTCATTTTCATTGACTGAAGTGAGTACTAAGCTTTCCCACTTAGTCAAATTCCAGTTGGCTTCATGACATCAAAAATGTTAGTCCTTGAACTGAGGTGAAAAAAATGAAGCACGAAGAATATTCTTTAGGAGATGTTCTTTTTGTCACATGGTGAAAGCTGAGCCCTCTGCTATTGTAGACATCCACTCTGAACTAAAGGAGCAGAAAACAGGGTCTTAAATTTTGCTACTTTCAACCATTTGGGCAGAAGTTTTCCAAATGCTGTGACTCAGGCTGAATGCTTTTAGGAAATGTCAACTACCATTTCAGAGGGACTTGGGATAAGTTGTTGTCTTTCTGCAGAGATTTACCTAAAAATATTTGAAGAGTTTGTTCTGCTTGAACCTGGCAGGAGAAGCCTGGCTGGTGTTAGGGAAGTGTCTCTGCTCTGTGTATGACCCTAACTCAATTTCTGTGTATTACGAGAATCATTAACTTGGCTGCCAGGAAGGAAGGATTTGGCCTCATTCCTCTTGGGCAGCAAAGTATACATATACAGGGAAAAGGAGCGAGCAGCAGGGGGGCTTTCTCCATGCTCTGAGCTGCTGCAGCATGTGCCTTTTGAAGAGAACAGCAGGACAGCTCAGGACCCACGTGGGACAGGGTTGGTGAGGGGAGGAGGGAAGAGAGTGCAAATACCAAGGATGCCAAGAAAGCAGGTATTGAGAGCGAAGAGGGGAGTGGAGCCCAAAAGTAGGCGTAGGGATAGGAAGAGCAACCTGAAGCAGCATTTCTTGAGCTATGGTTGACTTCGCTTCTGGTTATGCTTCCAGGCTTGCAACTTCTAATACTGTGGTTGAATTTTCCTGCAGTTGAATTAATAATTCATCATGGACTTCTGGGTTTGAATTTGGTTTTTTGCCGTTCTTTTGATGTTGGTGTTTGAAGTGAACAGGAGAATTTTTTTTCCCCCAGAAAGGTGTTGTGTGTTTTAATTCTGTTAAATAGATTTTTCCCACCCTTCTATCAATTAATATTGTAAAAGGAGCAAAATGAACCTCATATGGAAATGAAATCAAATTGGTTATAATAACCCTACTGTTTCTATTGCTGATGTAAGTATATGTAATATGTGTGAAAATTATGCTGCGTTAACCAGCAGTGTTGTACCCTGTCATCTGTACATATAACTAATAAAATTATTTGTTGTTGTGCTTAAAAAGTCAAGGCTGCATGCAAGCTTTGTTACAGGGTGTTCTGAACTACCCATATTAATGCATTTGAAGAGCGTGGTGGTGTTAAGAGGAACTAGGATGATTTGGTTTACGTATGAGCCGTATCCACTTCAGATTCTCTGGAGAGCTGAGGCTTGTATATTCTACTCTGTGACAACCTGGGAAGAATGTAGTTTGGTATAAATCCCAGTGAAACTCTTGCTTTTACAGTTCTGCCATGGCTTTTGTCTTACGATGACTAACTTCAGTTTTGGAGTATTGAGTAACTTTTTTATTTAAAAATGCCCATAACTTACTCTTTTAAGACACATGTTTGATGCAGACACCTGAATTGGAGAATAGTGTAAGAAAAATAAAATAACTATTGAAATTCATCAGTTACAGGGAAAGGTGTGAACTTAGAGACCTGATTTCATATGGCTGAATCAGTTACAGGATGAGCTCAATCTGTAATTCAGTTTAAATAAGTGATTTTTTTTGGGTTTTTTTTTTCTTTGATCTTTTGAACTTTGATTTTCTTCAGCCATTTGTTTACTTGGTGGAGTTAACAGTTACTGTGCTAATTGAATCACTATGTTTCATATCAAGCTAGTTGAAGAGTTGTATTTTTCCTTATCATTGCCCCATTCATCCACCATGGTACACATTTGTGAATTCTGCCTCTTTCAGAACCTTAACTGAATGTTTGGCTGCTCATATCTTGTTCTCTGCAGATCTGTGCACTGCCTGCTATGCTGGGTATCTGTTTTGTGATCTGCAATTTTCACTTCTGAGGATTTAAGCAGGCACTAAAAACTGCATGTTCAGCATGCCAAGAGTTGAATTTGTGTTAGATGGGAGAGTAGAGGGATAGAATGGTGAGAAGATTTGTATAAAAATATGCAGAAGGTACAAGCCCAAATGATTGATTCCTCGTACTCTGATTTAATCACGTGGAAGAAAGTCATTAAAGCCTATCCACCTGGAATAGTGCAGCAAATGCTATTTCACAGTTCACAAAGCAGGAGGAGCCTTCAAGGCTGTAGAAAGCTGGAGTAGTTAACCAGGCGTTAGAGCTTCAGGATTTTGGCTTGGGCAGTTTCCTATAGCGGAGTCTTAGGTTTTGAAGCAACCAAGTGACTTGCTGACATGTTTTGTGTTGATCAGCATTTTTCATTCAGTTTTAGCAGGCTTGCAAGTACTTTGCTTGCATATGCTTCCTTTGGCTAGTGAGGAGTTGCTTAGGTTGAGGTTTTGTTTGGGACTTTTGTTTGTTTGTTTGTTGTTTTGTTTAGTTGGGGGAGCTTTGAGGGTTTTGTTTGCTTTTTGTTTTTCTTTTTGCCAGCTTTCCACTTAATCTGTTTATTGGTGCCTGGTTAGGTCAACAGAAATATCCAATAGCATTAATTTTTGACTTGGGCCTGAAGAGGTAGTGCTAGGTGTGGTAGCAGATGCTTTCGTTGATGAAAATGCTGAATGTGACAAAGCAGATCTGGGGTGGACAGTGCTGTGCTCTGGCTGTCTCCTGTCTGTGTTGTGCCCTTTAAACTCTGTATCCAGTTTGTGCGAGTCAGAACAGCCTTGGAGCTGCTGGGCATGGAACAGAAAACTACCGAACAATAAGCAGCTGGCTTCTCTGGTTGTTTTCACTCTTTAGGTCTGCCTTGGAGGCATTCCTAGGATTTTATGTTTCCTGTTGTAACAAGTGCAGGCTGTTATCACAAAAGGTGATGTCCTCTGTGTTGGATCTAGCGATAGTGTGACAGTAAGACATGCAACTTCACCAAAGGGCAAATGAGCAGTTTTGTTAGTTTTGTGGAGTGAGCAAGCAGAGTTAAGCATCCTTTGGATGTGCTGTTGCTTGACCTAACTCATGTGAAAGGGAGAGGCTCTGCAGCAGACCTGCTCACCTCTGTATCTGCACTGTCCTCATGGCTTTCACCTGGGCTGGAGGCTGACAGAGGTAGGACAGAGGCAGAGCTGAAGGCCTGGCCCCCATGGCAAGTAAGAAGGGAGCTGCTGGTGGGGAGTGGTCTTGCCTGAGTTGACCTTGGTGGAGGAGGCTCATCTAGAGAGTAGTTGGTCCTTCTCACACACTGGGCCTTCCATGCCCTGGGTGACAACAGTGTGTCACCATGTGGTCATCAGGTCTGTCTTCCCTCTGCCAGGGGAAGGGATGGAAGAAGGGTGTAAGGCTCCTTCATAGCCAGTCTGTGAACTCTGCAGACTGCAGCAACCAGAGGGACCCCATGAGGCAGAAGCTGAAACTGGGTGACACCAGGATTTACTCTCCTCAACGCCTTCCCTTGGCATGGAAGGGATCCTTGCCTTCCCTTGCCTGAAGAGATCCTGAACCAGCTGTGTGGCAATGAACAGCAGTTGGGTGTAGGTTCCTCAGGTTATGGAGGCTGTCATGTCCCTTCCACGCTAACAATGAAAGCAGCTCCCCACAAAAAAAGACCAAACACAGAAATCACTTAGATGACTGCATGTCTTCCTCATGTCAGAGGGCATGTTATGGTTTCTTGGCAATCTTTCCACGTAGGGAAAGGTGACAAAGTACTGAGGAAGACAGACGTTTGATTTGACTCTTTTTGGCACGTTTAATGATTCTCAAATGCTTTAGTTTAATATTAACATGGTATGTAAAATAGAAGTTGTGACGGAGTACTTTACCAAGCTACATTACTGATCTGAAAACAGTATTCTTGAGAGATTTTGTATAAAGGGAAGGTAGCACTAATTTTAGTTCTGTGACAGTGGGAAAAAGATACCGACTAAATGTTGTAATTAGAATCCTTAGGAATCATAATGTTTTCTGTGAACAGCAGAATTTGACCAAGCTTGACACCCAGTGCCTGTCTCATCTGGGTACTTCACCCACCTCCTTACTTTCAGAGAACATTTAATAACACCTCTTCTTATACTTTGAATGTCTTTGGAATTAGAAGGTGCTAATAAATATTGACTTACATGTGACATCCCATAAGACTCATTTATTTTAGAAACTGTGGAAGCTAAAAAGAAATGTGGAGTTTTTTTCCTCTTGATATTTTGTGTTGTCAGGCTTCTTTTTTGCACATTTAGGACTTTAAAAAATCAAAAGAATAAAATATACAACCTTGTGAAATTGTTGCTTTGTCTGAAGAACTGGAGCTTCAAAAATGTGTTGTCAGCTTCATAATAAATTCTTAGAGTGAGCAGTATTATAACTTCCAGTTACAATGCCTTTGTAAGCTTTTATTTGAACACTTCTGAAAGGAAAACAGCATGTACTTTCAGCAGGTATTCTGTTCTTTTTTAGTACTGTGAAATGTCTGACTCGTGAGAATGTAAAACTAAAATTGTATTTACACTGAAGTGAACAGATCTTGAATCTGCTGCATATCAGCTAAGCTAGCTTGGGAATTGAGCAGTTGTTATATAAACTAACCTCCCAATTGTATTATACAAGTGTAGAGTAGTTGAGTAGAGCTCTGCTGTTTCATAGGATACTAAGAATAGTGACTGGAAATTTTTAAAAAAACTTTTGTGGCTTAGAATTGGGTGACAACTCTGGAGTCATCATATTATACTCCTGCTCTTGCAGCAGACAAGCAAGTGGTACCTTAAAAAATTTAGCAAGCTACAAGTTAAACTTGTAAGGAAAAGAGATCTCTGAAGGCAGTTTCTGAATCTCATTCTAGTAATGACTTGGTGAACATTATTCAGCCTTTAAGCCAAAATTAATCGTGACTAATTCGTACCCATTTGTACTTATCATAATATTGTCAGTTAGTTAAAATAGCTCTTCTCTTCTGCTCTCATTTTAAAGAGAGAGATAGACACTGTTTCTTCTCTGCTTTGTTTTGTCAGGCATTTTGGCTTGGCTTGCTGGTTTTCTTTGAGCAGTAGGCTCTCCCTTCCTCTGGGTGTAGGCTTGGGCTTTCTTTGCCCTGTTGCAGTTGGAATTAATCTTCCCTGAATGGGCCAGAATTATGCATAGTATTTCAGGTAACATCTTATTGCTGCCTATACTCATCTGTTGTAGCAGTAATTCTACTGGCACCGTACTTGTTACAGGATGAGTAAAATCTGTCATTCACCTTCCAGTCTGAAAGTTGCCTTTCTGCATCAACTGCAATCTACTTTGTGTTCCAAATCCCTGCTTGTCCATTTTTCCATTGTAAGGCCATGGCATGACTTAATATATGATGTTTGTTGCTGGGTTCCTTGGTGAAACTGATGTGAGCCTTTTTGAAGCATGAGGTGATGATTAGAGTTTGAATTTATGCCATCAAACTAGCGAGATAATGCAATAGTGACTTTTGCTTAAATGAATGTTTGGTTGATTACTGCCAATGGCTTTGTGTGTAGCCAGTTTTCTGACTGTCCTAAGGCTTGGGAGAAATGTGCTGAATGCCACTCAAAAGAAGGCAGTCAGAGCAAGAAGCTGCTTTTTCTAAAATAGCAAACGTCCTGACATGGGGAAGCTCCTTCTGGGCCAGGTGACCTGACAAATTGCTCTAACAATTGTTCTCTATTATAGGATTTTAGAATCATGTAGGTTTGGAAAGATCTGTATCAAGTCCAGCCATTAACCCTGCCAAGTCCAACACTAAACCATGTCTCTCAGTAACAGCACATCTGCATGTCTTTGAAATACCTCCGGAGAAGGCAACACAGCCACTTCCCTGGGCATCCTGTTCCAGTGCTTGACAAGCATTTTGGTGAAATAATTTTTCCTGAGAACTGATCTTAACCTCCTCCCCTGTGCAACTTGAATTATAGAAGTAAGCACGGTCGTATTGCAGGGCTACATTTTGCAGGTTAACATTCCCCATGGATCACAAAGATCAGCAAGCATCAAGAGTGGGGGTGAAATGGCATTTGCAGTAGAGCTAGAAATGCTCACTGAACGTGAAGAGTGTGGTGTCTTGGCTTGTGAGAAGTGTTATGGTGGAGAGCTTTACGGGAAATGTGGGAACATCACCGGGGGAAGTAGGTCATGTTCATAAAAAATTGTGCTGACTTCAACTCATCGGTTATGGTAATTGTTGTTAGGGTAAGAAAAGATTGGCCTTAGTCATGCTGCAGTTTTCCCAATTCCTTTAGTGCTGCTGTTGATTATTTAATAACATCCTGTTTTACTTCAGTTTGTCCTTGTTCATGAAGCGATTTAACAATTTTATGAATCATTGGGACACTTTGATGTACTGTCCCTCAGCTACCCTGTGGCTGTAGAATGAGTATTTCTTCCTTTCAAGAGGGAGATGGAAGAACCTTAGTGTGAGCCCAGGACCTGCACGCAGGGATGCTGTTTCTCTTGCTGGATCTCAACCAATATGAAAGCAAGGGCAAGACTAGCCAGGGACAAAATGGGCTTCTAACACTCAAATCAAAACAGATGTATTGGTATTTTCATCATTTGCTGTTTTCTATTTCTTTGAAGGTCTGGTGGGTCTCCCTTCTTTGTAAGGTGGTACCCACCGTAACTGATACAAGAGGAAGTAGATTTTGTTGAGGAAATAGATTTGAATCATCATGTGATATGGAAATGAAAAGGAAGGCAATTTACTGAGAGCCCAACACATCATTTTTGTCTGCTTTCTCTTTGTGTTCTACAGAACTGAACTAGGATAGACAGAAGCAGTTAGTTACTAGTCATTAGGCCAAAAACCAGCCTTTATCTTTAGCAGGCATCATACTGATATTCAAAGCATGTTTCTTGCAGTCTATTTTGTCTGAATTGTCTTTGTTTGAACTCTGTCAGCTGCTGGACTCAAGTCATCTGGTAGGAAAGGCATGTGGTTTATGGGCTAGAGAGACCTGGTTCATGGAGACTGAGGTTGCTGAAAATGCTCTTTACAGCCCATGTGATGTGTTATCATCTGCATGAGCTCTTTCAGATACTTCAGACAGAGTCTGGATTTGTCACTGTGTTTCAGCCTTTCCAAGACAATGATTCAGGAATCATCTGTCACCACTGCAGCAATCATTTCCTTATTCTGATGGTTTTACTGATGTATGTTAGCCATCTTATTCACTGGGCTGCTTGAGTGTCTGGCGTTGACTGAACCCATCAGGTTTTTTAAGCAGACTGAAAGGCAGAAACCAGCAAGAATGATAAACTGAGTACACAGACGCACAGACAGTAACAGCTGCTGTCAGTGACAGTAAGGAAGGCCAGAACTCCTAACACAGTGGTGATGGGCTGCAAAAGGAACTTCTCAGGTGTGTTCTTAGAGAGTGTCAGCTGGGACTTTGTAACTGCTGAGAAGGAAAGCAGGTTGCTCTGGATTTTTGAGGAGGATAGTGGGGGGTTTGGGTATTTGAGAGGACTTCTGGGATGTTTACAGGAGAAATGAAAGGCAGGAAGGGGAGTGATCAAGGTGGATTGGAGAGGAAAAATGCAAGGAATGCTGTGAATCTCAAAGTCTGCAGTATTGACTGCCCCTAGAACAAACAAGGGAGAATTCTGTCTATGTTGCCTTGCTATACAGACAAGGAATCCTTCTGCTGCATTATTAAAAGTTTCTCATATTTGTGTCCAGCTTTGGTGATAGGTTCTCTGTGTGTTCTCCAAGCTGAATCACATTTGATGTGAAAAGGTTGGATTTTTTTAGGTAGGTGATAGCTGCTACCTGGGGAATAAGGAGTAGGACAGACTTAAAATAGGATCAGAAAGGACAAAAGGGAACATGACACTATTTTTAGAGCTCTGATTAGTATCTGCATCTTTCATCAAGGAATAGTTTGTTTTATCTGGTACAGATGTGTCCATCAGGTCACAGGAAATATCGTAATATTTTGGTATGGACACACAGTTGTTGAACTGTCATGTAATCTTCTGGTACAGTTAATTAAAATCTTTAGCATAAATTTAAAGTGTGAGTTTTTGCTAATTAAAGAAAAACTACTTTTCTGTAAGGACTGGCCCAGTGTATCCTTAAACCCTGCAACATGATTCACCATTGAGAGGCTGATCTTTGATGCTGTGCTGTGCCTGTCTGGCATGCAGTTAATCTTCTCCACATCAGCCTGCATGGTGGAGTGTGTTGGATTTGTGACTAAAGCAGTGTTGATAAGCCAGCCGTGCTTTGGCTATTGCTGACAGTGTTCAGGCTTTCTCTACTTCCCACTGCCCCTCCTCCCTTTGGAGAAGTAGCCTTTGCTTGGAGACTGGCTGAGCATCAGTCTTTTTGTGGGAAGTTATATGTGATTGCCTTTGCATTGCTTCTGTTGTTGTGGGTGTGGTGTTCAATTCCTTTTCCTTCACTTATTAAACTGTCTTACCTCACAGATTTTCTTGCTTATTTGTTCTTCCATTCATGTCTGACTGAGAGGGGTGAGCAAGGGGTTCTGTGGAGTTTAGCTGCTGGCTGGGCTTAAATTGCCACAGGCGGTCCCCACCTGTAATTGATAAAAAAGTGCAAATAAGCATTTCTTGGTTTTTCCCATGCTGATCTTATGCTTTTTAGGAATTACAGGCATTTAAAGAATTCCATACCTCTTGTGGATCCTGCCTTAAAGTGCCTCAATAAAGTGCTTTTACAAATCTTTTTTTTACCATGCAGAAACTCTACAGCCTTCTGCATTGATTTCTATTGTTGCTTTGTTTCCTCTACACTGTCTCCCTGTTTGATCTCCTACTTGAGGTAAAAGCTCTGTGGGCTGTAGGTCCTTTTTCTCAAGAAATGCCACATGGAAGGTTGGTCAGTGAGTCATAACGTGAGTCTGTCTCAAATGAAACGGTAAAGAAGGAAACAAACACACCGATATATGCTTCCATTTTACTATCTCAGTAGCAGCTAAAATTTTAGCACATATGACAAAGGTATCAGTAGAAAGGAATGAATTTTTTTTGTTTCCTCTGTTATGTAGTGGAAAAATTGTATTTTATTGAAAATAGATTGTCTCAGAAGTAAATTCTATATTCAAAGAGTAGTTTAATTTTCCTGGGGCTTTTTTTTTTTTTTAAAGAAAAAGCCCTAACCATTTCTTTTAATAAAAAATGTCATCGTTTTTGGGCCACTGAACTGGCAAGAATTTGACCAGTCATGGGTAGTCACACTTAACCACAGTTTGCTGAGATAAAGCTTTTGTTTCTTTCTTAGCAATTGAGTGAGTACAGTATAATTGTAACATGACCAGTAGAGCTCAAATAGACTGATGCTGTTTTCGTTCAGTTGTTCTGCTGTATTTCATCTATGTTTTCCTTTTGGTGGGGTTAAAACTATAGTTTCTGAAGCAGCTGAGCTTCAGGTTTAATGGCTCACTGCTGCTGAAAGAAGTTTCAGGTGTGTCCCTTTGCTAGGGCTGTCTTCTATGAGTACATACCCTGACTTGTTTCAGCTCAAGAGCTCAGTTCCAGGTTACCCTTCACCAGCCTTTGTGCATCCAGAATAGTTTTCTCTTGAACTGGGTGCTGTTTTATGGGTGGCTTCTGTGAATGTGCTAACTGGTGTAATCTGTGTTGTGGCAAGGAGCTGGACCCTCTTCTGTAGAGAGACGTGACTTTGTAGATCAGCAGAGTCCACCTTACAAACCTTACATCTTGTCCACCTTACATCTTAGTTTAGCTGACTGCATTTACAGCTCTACGTGAGCCATCCCTTTGAGTCTCAAATGACTGCAACCAAAATGCAGTGTTTTCAGATAATTGGGAGTGAGGACTGTTGAATATTACAGCCTATGTGAAAGGGCAGATGCCACAGCCAGCTGTTTGCAGAGTCATCTTGGTCCTGGATAATAGTGAGGTTTTACATAGACTTCAGCTTTTAGAAAATGAGTAGGAAGTGAATGCCCTGAGGGGGTTATGACACACTTTCAGCTTTGGTTTGAAACTAATGACTGGTTCTTTCATGAAAAAAATGTGGTTTTCTATGGCTTGCAGATTTCAGCTTCTGTTGTTTGTGTCATAAGTATCCAAGCTCTGGCTGTATGGATATAACTGTTGTGGACTTTTTCTTTTACAGTTGCTGCGGGAGCTCAAGCATCCAAATGTCATTTCTCTGCAAAAGGTGTTCCTTTCTCATGCTGACAGGAAAGTGTGGCTTCTCTTTGACTACGCTGAGCATGACCTCTGGGTAAGATGAATTGTTTGTAGGTACCAGGCTTAGAGTTTTAGTTGCAGCAAAGGGACAAGATCAGGGGAGACAAGTCATTTTTAAACACTGTATAGCTGTTTGCTACATGTTTGTTGGAAGCATTTTCAATACTAAAGGAAAAGCAGTGGAAAATGTTAAGTAACACACTACACAATTAATCTGTGATTTCTTTAAGAAGATAAAAATCTGCAAAAATCAGCTCTCAGTAGCTAGAAGTCTACTTAAGTGTAGATATAAACCCCTATTACAGCTAAAGTAGGGTGCAGGAAGATGTAATTGATTATGCAGGTGAATTCCCTTTGAAAAATGACAGACTTATTTTCTGAATAGGACAGTTCAGAGTTTTAGTTACATTGATTGTCATCCATGAATACATGAAATGAGAGTAGTGACACTGTATATTTAATTCATACATTTCAGTGGGAAGAATTTTTACTCAACTCGTCTGCAGAAATTCCGTGTATTTGGGAGGAAAGCTATTTATTCCTAATTGCAAGATACAGCTTTAAAATATAAACCTCTTGGACGCAAAGTAAATTTGTTTTAAGTACATACTGTATTCCTCTGTTAACTCAATATTTGTAAGCTTAATATCCATTTGGAATACTTAGAAAAATAAAGTAGCGTGGTAAAAAATGAAAAAAAAAAATCATGCAGCCTTGACTTCCCTGAAAAAACGTGTATGTGCCTCAAATTAATGCTGACATACATTTGGAGCGTTGCTCTCAATGCTACAAATACTAATTTTAAAAGATGCTAAGATTCTTATCAAAGGGTGTAACAGAAACAATTTGGAACGAGGTGGAAATTTTTATGTATGTGTACATGTGAGAATTGCACAGTATGAGTCATGACTTGTCTTTTCATCAGTATGTCACTTAGCACAAACCAAAGTAAAACTAATTTCTTTGGAAGATGGTGTTCCTTGTAGTTGGGAATTATTCAGTAGCATTTGCCTAAAAACTAGTGTGTCAGTTTTCTTTCTGCTAAGCTAAATGAAAGGTATTTTCTTACAGTTAAATGTCTTGGAAGTTCTGATACTTGGTATTGAGGTTTTGTTACCAAAATATAAGTTATAGACAAAAAAGTTACCAAACAGCTGAAGTGCTGAGACATTCGAAAGGCTGATAAACAGAAACAACATCTTGAGGAAATGGAGTAAAGTTGTTTTGGTTTTATTTTACTATGAAGGAAAAATAAGAGCATTCTTCTTTTCACTGCTCCCCCATATTTATGATATGCTAAGCTACAGAGGTTTAGGAATGTTTGAGGTGTTTTTTGTTTCAAAATGTGCTGCAGGGCTTCATGTTTGTTAGGATGATTATGACTGTAACCTGTTCTTGTTTGTATTTATACATTTCTGCATTGCTTCGTACTTAACCTAAATCACCACAGAAGCATTTCTGTTATTGAAACACTGGTTTGTATATAAGTAACTTGGGAATGACCCTCGATTTTGACCTTTATGCTTACATATATATACCTGTATGAACTTCACAATTCTCCGGCTGTGCCAGCTCCTGGTTGTTCACTGTATCAGGATGTGAGACTGAGTTGCAGTAACTAAGCTGGCTCTGTGCCCCAGAGAGCCAGCTATGGATCAAGTGCTCCAGCTCTGTGTGTATTTGGCACAGCAGGTCTCAAGTAAGGCTGCGAAAAGGCCAGATAATACAGAGTGTCTTAGAGCAGGAACAAAAAAAGTCTAGGACAACCATCTATGTTTCTGTCTGCCTCTGAAGATTCACTTCTCTCTGTCCACTATGTGAAAATAACATTTGTTTTGGAGTTGGTAGAAGTGGGAGGTGAGAGGAGGTGAAACTTGTGGCTCAGGCTGAGGGATGCTTGTGCATGTGGTGCTTGGCTGATGGTGCAGGGACTGTCACCTTTTAATCAATGTTTCTTTGCTCTGTGCATCTCCATTTTTACCATTGTCAGGCCAGAAATGTGTCTGCTCCTCACAGGAAAGCCAAGCTTGCTGCCTGAGGAGGGCAGGCTATATGGAGCTGGGCTGCAGCAGGAAAGGAAAGGCAGTCTGCCAAAGGGTGTTAGGTAGTTGGGTTAGTTAGTTGGCACCTGGAATATGAGGGGTCATGAACGTAAGAAGAGCACATGATAGAAGCTTAGTGCCAGGTTTTGGTAGACATGATCTGGGCTGTTTTGATGATCACAAAAGTGCGAGCCATTACAGAAGAAAAGTGCAAATACGTTAAGAAGTTTGTTCTAGAAATTGCCTCTGTGTTTGAAGGAGGCAAACATGGAAATGGTTGCCATGACTATGGCACACCTTGCTGTTGAACTGAGTGACGCTTGGGACTCAAGTGCTAAGACAACACGTCCTTTTGGGCTCCTTCTTGGTGCCAGACATCATTGCTTGTGTATAAAATTAGAATCGCTAAAGGTTCTTTTTCTGTGTCTGACTTGGTGGCTGACTTTCAGATGGACAGATTTGTAGACTTGTTCTGTCAACAGCTTCTGTTTAGAGAGTACTGTGCTATAAGGTTATAGTAAATAAAGAAGGAATAAATCTGGGCTTCTGATTTAAATGTATAAAATTCCTAATACAGTTTGCAAAAATTTCTGCTTGGCATTAGGTCTTGAATGTTACAGTGGTTATTACTGTAGGAGAACGCCTAAAAGTATAATAATGTAGGAGGTAATGCACTTGTAATTCTGTGATTTGATGTACAGGATATCAACCTATCTTAACAAAAAGACTCCCCAAACAAAAATGCCTCTAAAATTTTCAAGATCAGTGATCTGCAAGGAAATTTACACTGATGGTCATATTGGTTTTGTATTCTTCATACTCTGCAGGGCTTAGCTGCCTGCTGGGGTAAAACCACAGCAAAAACCAATTTAATTTTTGAGAGATTGCTTTGAGACAGTGATGACTTTACCTAGTACAGTATTAATTTTTTAGTATGTAAGGCACATGTTTCTAGTCTGGAAAACAAATCATGAAAGGTTGAAAAAACCCTAAGCAGTCTGTGTAAGAAGTTGATGGCAATCTTTTTGTGTAAACATTGCACTTCTTTTATTTTCATTTCTTTTTTCCCCTTTACAGCATATAATCAAGTTTCACAGGGCTTCTAAAGCAAACAAGAAACCAGTTCAGTTACCTCGGGGAATGGTGAAGTCGCTGTTATATCAGATCCTAGATGGTATTCACTACCTGCATGCTAACTGGGTGTTGCACAGGGATTTGGTAAGTGGATCCACAATGGGTTTTAGCACTGGGATGATGATTGAGGGCAAGGGTTGCTTTTTTTTTTTTAAATGGAAAACCACTGGGAAGCAAAAACCTTTGTGCTAAGAGCATGTACTAATAAATATATATTTTTGTACTGCAGTAAGACAGCCTTGATTAGTAAAGTCAGTTTTAAAAGCTGGCTGTGATCTGATATGCTTATGGGAGCAAGTGTATCAGATGGCTGGTTTTGGTTTTTGATTTTCTAAATAAACTATTTTAAATGGGTTCATTTAAATAACAGGCACGTTGAGGTACAGAAAATGCCTCTAGTAGTATCACTGCAGGCAAGATAAATAACTAAATACAGCTTTGGTGTAGGTGGGGGAGAATGATTGGCTGTAAGAACTGCTGAAAAAAGATTTTTTTCTGAAATTATCAGTTTAATGTAGGAAAGTAACTTTTGAAAGCCCTTATTTTCTCCTAATGTTTATAATCTACCAGCAATATAGCCATGCCAACTTAAGATGGTTTCTGCAAGTAAACTATACTGTTTATCCAAACTACAATATAAGGAAAACATTTTTAACCTGAGTTAGTGTCTTTAACCAGCAAATTCTTTTCAACTGGTGAATCTCACCAATTCTTACATATTTGCCTTCAAAATAACCCCACAACTAAGTGGTCTTTTTTGTCTGTTGTCTTGAAATTGGGTAGTTTCCCTGATCCACTTGTCTGTAGTTCTTATTCTTGGATAGCATTCTTTTTTTCAATTAACTTCTAAGTGTACCGCCTATATATGATACTCTCATGCACAACTGAAATTTCAGTAATTATAGAAGTATCGTTAGTTTGGCCTTTCATTCCTATGAGTCAGTATTACCAGTGATATTCCCTGTTTGGTGAAATAAGTCTGGCTTCCTTACTACTCCTCCAGAGTCACCTTTTATCTTTGAAATAGCTTTAATAGTGTCCCTGGAAATGGGGTCAAGGACTAGTTACTTGTCATCTGTTTTCATGCCTGATAAATGCTTTTACAGAATGCCAGTGTCTCCATGTAAACTGAAGGAAAAAGGTATACTTCTGATAGATAGCGTTTTCAGAACTGAAATACAAGGAAACTTTGCTTTATTACAGTGATTTTATGGATGGTTTTAATTTGCTCCTGGTTTTAGAAATAAAACAAAAGCCTCAGCACTGGGGGAAAAGAAAATTAAAAAATCTGGTGGCTTTGTCATGACTCATGAAGTAGTGGAGCAAAACATAATATAAAAATACATAGTGCATGTTACTACTTAGACAACTTTGTTATATTTTTAAGAGGCATACAGGAAGCAAATGATTCGTGATCAAGAATCTAAATTTTTCTGATGTTTTACTTTCTACAGTTTTGGAAAATTTATGAACTTAAAATTGTGCTTAAAAGAAAACCATGCATGTTGTTAACTGGATGGCTCAGGAGATTGGTAATTTATTACAGAGCCTTTCACATCTAGGTCTGTAGCTCAAATATGGTCTAAGTTGGCAACTGCAAAAAAACTACTGCCATCTTATTTTCTGTGAAATGAGTTGGTGGTCTCAGTCCAGCATGAAGTTTTCTTCCAGCAGAAAATCCACCATCACAATCGGCTATCTTTTAATAATCTGAGGAAGAGACCGAAAGCTTGAGGCTGAGACTGAAAGGTCTTTCCACCAGATCTTTGTCAAGCTGTGTTGGTGAGAATCCTGTAAGAGCAGTACAGGGGCTGCCTGTGCCACCTTGTCCATGGAAACCTTCAGACCTGTTATTTTGAAACTGTCCAGTTTGAGCTGAATTCAGAAGGCACATGTTTCATGCAGAACAAATGACAGAATTGCACCTGCCAATGCTTGCTTTCTTTTATCAGGGTCTGGAAATAGCCTGAGTAACAGAAGGGATTCTACCTAGTGTTTTGTCTTGGAAAGACAGGGGCCTATGGGTTAAGCTTGAGAACTGGGACTTCACTAACACATATATTCTGATTCAAAGCAGAGTAACTGACATTAATGCTTAGATGTGATTTTCTATTCCAGGATACCTGTAACGTTATTCTTCAGGAATATCAATGTTAAATCATCAATTTTAACTCCAGATTGGATGGCTGGACAGATTTACTATTTTTTTCCTACTGTGCCTTTAAAATGATAGGTACTGCTGTAGTTTCTAGATGTTTTATGTTTTCCTGGATTTAGATACACCCACAGAGCTGCTTAAGTAACATGCTTGCTTTCATGTCATATACTATTATGAGAGTGATGGTGCTTGGGGGTGGTAGGAAGCTAAAGAGTGTAGTACTTGGCAGAAAAATCTGTTACCCTCATAGGATAAGGATTTTTTTAATGGGTATGAATTAATCTATATGATTATTTCCCATCCAAGTGCAGTTTTCTGGGTTTGGGTTGGTTTTCTATTGGGTTTTTTTTTTTTTTGTGGTTTTTTTAAGATGTCTTAGTGAAGTTAGCTTTCATGTAGGTAATTTCTTTGAGGTTTTTTGAGATTTTAACTTCTCTAACCAGAAACAAAATATGGTATAAAGCAACTCCTTTTCTGTCAGCATCTACAAGCCCGGCAGTAAAATTTGGTGGCTATTAAAATCACATGAACTTAGACTGCAGTTTGTCTTCACAGTGTTGGAATCAAGGAGTCTCAGCTCACGTAAGGTTTGTATAAAGTGACTGAATTCTATATGAAACAGTAAAACCTGTTGGAAGACAATAATTATCTCTTGTGGGTTTTGTAGTCATGGTGAGCCTTTTACAAAAGAAATGTATACAAATCTTCTCAGTAACTTAAATACTCGACTCTTTGTTTTTCTTTCATTGGGTATGTGAAAGTCAATTCACCATTTCCATCAGAGCAAGGGAGTTGTTGATTGTATTTACCTTTGAATACTGCCTTGAATACTACTGTGCTTGAGTAGTTAGCTTTTCCATAAGTCTTTTAAACATACCAGGAAAAGTTTTCAACAAATAAATGCCAGCCCTTTTAAAATTTCTTACTTGACTTGCATATTCTTTAGCTTTTTTAAATTTCATGGCTGAGAGCAATTGAAAGCAGATTGTTTATTCATGCTCTGACTATAGCAGGAAGGAAATAAGAACACTTCATATAATTACCACAAAGTGCATCAATTATAGTTTTAATAATATTTTTAATTTAGTTATCAGGCATGCTTGAAACACACTGCATTTTGCTGACTTCTTTACGGAGTATTTTTTCCTAATATGCAGCTATTGGACTTCCTCCTTTACTCAAAGTTCTTATTCCACACTAAAAATAAGCATAAGGAGAATATTTTCCGTAGATCTGTTTTCATCAATATGCAACCTCAACAGCAAGGGAAAAGACAGGATGCACTTCACAGCATGTTTGGAAGGTTTTTTCAAGTAATGGGCTCAAAATAGAGGTCCCTTTGTATGGTACAGTAACTTTTAAGCCATGCCTGTTAGCATTTGGATATGCATCTCTATTTAATTTTTTTGGTAATAATCCTGTCTACACAGCCAGGATCCAGTCTCAGGCAAGAGATGAGCACCCCTCCACAGCTTCTGTGTGGTGACAGTAAGTAAGATTAGTCTGCAATTTACATTAATAATGGATTTGGCACCATAGCTATATAAAATACTTCCATGGTGCAGCAGTGCTTAAAAGCATACCACTGCCACTCCCAAAAAAAAACCTAAACAAAAAAACCTAGAGGAAATCTCACATGTCTTGTAGTACTGCGGCTGGGACACTAGTATAAAATTATTTTTGTTCCTAAATTTTCAGAATACATTCCCAGGCCCATTTCTTTGTGCATGGTGTGAGTGGGTGTTGAACAGATGAATTGCCACTTGGCAAGTGAGGTATGGAAGTGGGGAACAGAGTGCTGGGCTTCTGCTTCCCATTCTCCTCCTCCTATCTTTTGCCGAATGAATTAACAGTCTCCTAGCCTTTGTCAATAACATCCGTGTCCTAGTTGGCCTGGGATCGTGTCCCTGTGTGAATATTTGCAGACTGGCCCTAGTGCAGGGTGAAGGGGTTCCTAGTGTGCAGCTCAGCTGAAGGGCTGCTGTGGCACGAGCACTGGCTTTTAATAAGCTTTGAGGCAGTCAGGCTTTAATACAGTTGGCACATAGCTTTCTGAGATTTGGACTCTTCCCAAGGATACCTGCTACCAGCTTTGGGATTAGTGAGAACATTAAAGAGGTTCTTTTAAGAATGAATGAGGGAAAGCCACTGCCAGAGTCTTTTTTTTGTGGACAGGATCTTAGTCACTTTCCAGGCTCCGTGAAGTGAATCAATTAAATGTGTGCTTTAGGCAAAGTTAAATATATGGAACTTTTACCTTGGCAATTTACCATGTTCCTCATTAGAACTTTAGAATCCAAGGATGTCTCCCTGTCAATATTTAAGGATTACTTCAGAAATAGAGGAATGCCCTTCTGTCTTTGCGTAAAGCTTCCAAAGCTGTGGTCATTTGAAGGAGTGAACCTACATCCTTGAAAAGTAGTAGTGCACATTACTAGAAATAAGTTCACAACTTTAAAAAGCAGGGTGATTTTGTACTCTGAGTAGATCAACAAGTGATAGGTGTTATTTCCCTGAAGGTATTATAATGGCTTGCTGACGATTTGCTTTCAGAGGAGAAAAAAAACCCAGCAATCCAAACCAAATCGCTCTGCTCGTTGTCAGCTGCTACATTTCCCAAGATTTTTTTTTCAAGGTGTTTTTCATTAGGTGTGTACTTTAATGAGATCACAAAAGAACAGTGTGTCTGGCAGAACTTTATTTTCTTGCATATGCTTATAATTACATGCTTTCCTGTGAGTTGTACTTTACTATAGTTCTAAATATTCCATAGTTAAGATAATATCTAGTGTTTCTTAAAGTTTCTATTTACAGGGGGCATGACTACTCCCTTGCCTGCCTTTCTGGGCACTTTCTTAATCTATTAGATTAAACTTTCAAACTAGTAAGTAATGGAAATGTAGAAATGATCAAAAGAGACTGCAAAATTTTAGTAGTTGGTGCTCATACCAGTGATTAAAAAAAAAAACAACAGGGAAGCAACCCAAAAAACCCTGAAAAAAATAGCCTCTTAGGTCAGACTTTCAACTAAGTAATGTCTGTCAATTTTGTACAAATGCAGATTTAAAGGTAGAAGTAGAGCATATTGTTGCAGTGCTACCAGCCTTCTAGTTAGAAAAGCAGGGAGAGATCTTTGAGTTCACCATAGAGAAGCCCATAGAGATATATAAAATCATGTGCTTCATATTCATATATGCAAATAATTGTGAGACTGCTCTCTTTGAAAGGTCATAGCCATCAGGGGAAGTTCCTGAGGGGAAGAAAGCAAATGTCACTCCAGTCTTCAAGGAGGGTCTGGGAAATTACATTCCATTCACTCTCACCTTGCTCACTGGAAAGGTGATGGATCACATCCTCCTGGAAGACATTTAGAGACATTTTGGAAGATACCAAGGTGATTGAGAGTAGTCAGCATGGATTTTTACAAAGGGGAGATTGTGCTTGGCCAACCTGAAAGCCTTCAGTGACTGGCATGATGCGTGGGATAACAGCAGTTGATGGTTCTTACTTTAGTCAGGCTTTCAACTCTTGCATCCCATCCACCCTTGTAGGCAAGCTAATGAAGTACCCACCAGGAAGTGCACAGGGAAGAGGATCAAAAACTGGATGAGTAGGAGGGCTAAAAGAATGGTGATCAGTGCCACAAAGTTAAGCTGGACACCAGTCACTGGTGGAGTGTCCCAAGGGCTGATTCTGAGTTCAGTGCTGTTGTAACATCATCGTTAGTAACCTGAACAGTGAGATGGAGCACACCCTCAGCGTGCTGGCAGATGATCTCCAGCCGTGCCTTCCAGCCTCAGCCATTCTGTGAACGTGTTGTATCTTCACCATTTGATTTGTCTTGAAAAATTCAATTACTGCTCTTTCAAAGTCTAAAATCCAGCTCATGACAAATCAAGAGAAGAGATGCCAGGTGCAAGGGGTGGCTGTGTAGGAGCAGGTGTAAGATGAATATGAAAGATCAAATAACTCCTAAGGAATAAGAAACAATGTGAAGAAAGCAGTGAAATACCACATCATTGAAGTGCAGCAGGACATTTTTGCAGTGTATCCTGACTGCAGTATGATGAGAGGTATAACATGCTGCCATTTTCTTTTCCTGTGAGGAAGAAGGTGATGTATTCCTGAAAATCTTTTTGGAAGCTGTGTGGTCAAAAGATGAAAGATACGCTTCTACTAGATCATCAATTGTTATAGACTTTGGTATGAAACATTTGTGTAATGGCAATAGCTCTAGAAAGAGATGCCCAAGCCTTAAGATATTAAAAAAAAAGTCCATTCTATAGGATTAAACTCTTACAGAGATTTGTATTTTTAGACCCCTCTTGGATTAGCCCTATATCTTTTATTCTTTGCTGAAGGTGCTAAGTATTGAAATCAAATGGAAAATATAAATCACAATAAAATATTCAGTCTATTCTTCCAGTTGTATTTGGGCCTTCACTGCAAGACTGCCTGGTGATTTTGGAAATTGGCAATCTTTAAAGAAAGTAAAAAGATTTTTTTTTAAAAATTCACAGGCTGTCCCCCTTCAAGCAATTGTTTAATCTGAATGTAATCTTTCATAGCTTTTTACAGGTTGATCATCTTTAACCATAGGACTTAAAATAAAATGCAAGGCCATTTAACAAGTTTTAAGTAAGGATTGTGAAAGAATAGTACAGACTCCCAAGATTTATGCAGCATGTGTGATCAACAGATAACACTTAAAAATTTTTCTCCAAGCAACTGGTATTAAGCAAAAATGCTAAATGAGTCCTAAAAGGTATTTGATAATCTTTTACCACATGGAGCTGTTAGATTCCAATTTATAACAAGATGGAGTGCTGAATAGGGGAAGATTTGATGGATATTTTTCTGATTGCAAGTGAAAAGCTCATTTATTTGCTTGATTTAAATGAAACTAGGAGTGCAATGAAAGGTCAGAAATCTCTATTCCAGGTACAGGTTTTTCAAATCTATGTCTCAGACTGCCGCTTTTATTTAAAGCCCCATTTGCTTGATTGTCAAGTCCAACTCTATCTGTAATTTTTTTGTAGCCTTTCATTATCTTTGGCAGGTCTTTCTAAAAGGCCTGACTTTATCAGTGTGTGGGGGGTATTTAGTTATATTTTGTCTGGTGGAACCTAAATTTAGTTTTTCTTCTTTTTAGCTCAGTATTTATTTTCCATAAACAATTCTCAAAATAATTAATCCTGTGTAGTGATAAAACCCAAGTCTTACAACCTTCATGTTTAAAATAATGGCAGTAATTACTGACAACAATTTTTTTTCTCTATTAATGAATATGTCTTGTTTTGAAACCAGAGTAAATACAGTCTTTGCCCAAAGTTTAAAGGGAAGGTCACGGTGGAACAATATATGGTATAAGAGCAGCTTTACTAATTTACCCAGCCAATAATATGACCAAACTTAGGCATGAGTACTTAGGCACTGTTATTGCCTAGAGGAAGTGCAGGTAAAGTTTCTGAAATTGGCATTCTGAAATCATTGTAGGCTTCTAAATGAAAGAAGTACAAGGTACAGAAAATAAATGGAAAAAGTAAGACTGCTTATTGAACTGCCACCAGATATATTAGGGGCAGACAAGTGCAACACAGATGGGGATTTTTTTTCCTTATCTGCTGCAGAACTGTCAGACACAAGAAGCAGTGGAAGCGGACTGTTTTTTTCCTGATATTTCTACATCATTGTACATGGAATAATTTTAACCAGCAATCTTGGACCAGTTAACAAGCAGTGAAAACTGTTGGAAAAGTTTGAATCCAAAAATTTGAATCCAAAAGTAACTTGTAGTTCTTCTTTGTATGGCTACAAATGCTATAAATGTGAAGAGTACTGGTTTTGTTTTCTTTCTCCTCATTCCCCTGGAGCCCTTCAGAACTAAATTGAATGTTTCAGAACTGATCTTTATAACCATTTGCATCTTTACCCTACAGGGTATGAAATCAATTTAGGGCTTTTCTGTGCCTTTAGGAAGTTTGTCCTTGTCTGGTGGAATATACAGCAGTAATTACAGCACCAGAAATACATGTGTCCTCATATTGCATATTGACTTCTAAACTGGAAACAAAGCGGTGCTTTAGAGTTGTAGATACACAAAATGATAGCATGGCTTCTACAGTCTCTAGGAAGAAAGAGTTTAAAAAATGCAAGTTGTGTTGCATGTTTTACAATAAAAAAACTATGTTGGTCTGTTGATTCTGTGTGATTGCTTAAGAATACAAAGCTTACCCAGGCATGCTGGTTCTTTGCTAGTTTCCTCAAGTAACCTTTGTATCTGTTAGCAAATTTCAGGTACAGTCAGTAAAAAGATGTGGTATCAAAACAGACCATTTCATTCAAATGTCATGGAAAGCAGATGTCAAAGAGGAGGGCCTGTGTTCTGGGAGAAATGTATTGATAGTTGAACCAGGCCAAATGCTGAAATACTTCTGCTGCCTTTTTTCAAGCTTAGAAATATTTTGACTTTTTAAAAATCCAGGTCATTTCAATAAATCGATAACTGAAGTAGAATGGTGTAATTTAAGTAATACATTGAGGAATATAATTTGTAGATGATTACTTATATTTATCTGCATATGTATATGACACACTGGGGGATGAAAATTTATCAGCTGATGGGCAGACTGTATTAGATTTCTTTCTTTCTGTAGCTATAAATTTGTTCTTTTGTTACTAGCTTGTTTTTTCATGTGCTGGCTTTCTAAGGTGGCCAGATATCTGATTTTGGTGCTGGAAAGAGTAATGTAATCCTTCACTGTTTGAAGGCAAACTCAGTCATCTCAGTGCATTGCCATGCAGTAGTTACACTAAACTGGCTTCAGGAGCTCTCATATCCGTATATATAAATACAAATAGAGGTAAGAGTTCTACAGAGGAAAGGCATGCTAGAAACTTCAGATCTAATTCCTGCCATAAAGGTAATGAGCTGTACTAGTCAGGTGGAAAAAAATACCAGCATAACTTGTGGTTCTGACGTGAGAGAAGTATGGAGGACCAGAAGCTCTTTGATCACAAATGTACCTTTAAAGTAAGTTTAGTCAATAAAAATCCTGCAGTAGGATTTCGTAAAAACCCTAGGGTATGATTTTGGAAGCACTTTAAATGCAGTTTTTATTTTAGTTTTGTTGGATTTTTTTACTGCTAGATACCTTGTTAGGTTGTGGAAAAGTTATCAACAGTATAAAATGCTGTGAAAGATAGGAATATGGATTGTTCAAAATACAGGATATAGCCATAATAAGTGTTTTCACTGCAGTCTTCTGTACAAAGAAAAGGCTATGTTCTGTATAAATTATCTATATTCATGATATAGAGGAAAATATGATAAGAAAACAGGCCTTTGAATAACTCTTATCTGAGGAGTTTAACGTTATGAATAGGACACATTCATCCCACGTAAAAGCTTGTTCTGTATGAACTCCCAACTTCATCTGTCTTACTCGGAATATGAATGACACAAAACAAGGTATTTGGGGTGTAGTTTGAAATACTGTATTTGTTCAGTGCACAAAAGTGCTCTAAATACAAGCAAAGCCCATGCAACCACTGCAAAGTGCACAGTAGTAAATTACATAGGCTTTTCACCTTTGGTACTTCTTAATCCAGAACAGGGAGGAGTTGTCTACTAGTCCATACAAGTAGGGTGATCTGGAAGTATTACTTGAATGAAAAACAACAGCAAAATAGAGCTTTTAAAGAAAATTGCAAGGGTTAACACAACTGCATGCAAACCAAAAAATAAAATAAGGCAATTTTCTGCCTTTGTGAGAAAGTTTTGGTATGTATGAGATTACAGTACTACTGAATGCCTGTCACCCTGTGCAAACTGCTCCAACAAAATTACTGAGCAAAAATGGTACTCAGTGTTTTCTATTACACATTCAAAATCCTTACTTGTGAGGCAGAACTTTGAATTTAAAAGGGAGATGGAATTATATATGGAATAACATAGTACCTAAAAACCAGTTTCAGAGTGTGCTCTCCTCTTGCATTTTGTCCTGCTCTGATGTGTCCACAGCATCCAGAGTCATCCTAGCCTATGGACAGGGTAATCACTGCTGTAGCAAAACCCCCAGGAAATATATTTCTTCAAGACTGTTCATTTTAATGTATTAAGTTTGTTACTACACTTTTGAATGATGCGTTAATGATATTTGACATGGTAGATTTTCCTGCTGTAATAATATTTTTGCCTAAGATACCCACCTTTCCTTGCTTGGAGGGTTAGTACAGAAAGTCATGCCCTGCAGCTTGTCCTGACGTACATTTTTCGGAAGTGAAAGAGTTGGCATGAAAAGCGTAATTAATTTTTTTTATTCAGCTTGAATTCAGTTCCAGTGAAAGTGAGAAAAGTCTGTGTATTAGGCAGTGTGCAAGCCTTTAATAAGTTACATTGCCCCAAGTTGGCAGTAATTGAGTGACAGCAGCGGAAGGAAATTTTTGGAGCGTGTTCAGAGCATAAAAACATAATAGTGAGACCAACAGCTTTCATCAGGCTGAAACGGAGATAAAATGTGGTTGATGGTAACTAGCAGAAGGCCCCCTTGGCATAGATATAGCATCCCTGTATTTTCTATCCTATCCAAATACTTCCTGTACTTTTAAAATCTTTGGACATGTGTGCTTTGATAATTTAGGGGTTTGTTTTTGTTTGGCTGTTACTGGTAATTTTAATGGCTCCTAGTTTTAATGAGAATTTTATTTAGATGCTCAATTTATTTATTTTAAAGAGCTCTGAGATGTTCTTTATAAGAAGATAATTAGCAGGAAGTATTACATTAAAATAGGGTTTCTTAATTTTCCAGTGCTTTTTGCAATTCATGTGCTCTGTAATCAAAAAGAATATTTTAATGTTTAGATTTAATTCTGTGGAGCCATTGTTTTCAACAGTGTTTGTGGTGAACTTTTGATTATAGTATATTTTAAAGCCCCAGTCAGTTAGATGCAACAAAAATTGTCTTGATTGTGAATGCATATCTTTGAATTCAAGGAAAGAAATTAACTGCAGAAAAGTGCTGATACTGTCATTTGAATAAGGTTATATTGACAGTGCTATTGTGCTAGAGTACTGTTTAGCATTGAAGTAGTCAATTTTGTTCAAAGTGGAAAGAAAATGGAATTATTTTGGAATGAAGATGAAATTATTTTCTCTAACCATAAAATGTTGCAAAAATACAGTTCCAGTATCTAAGAATGCAATAAGGGAGCATCCCACCTTGATAATAAGGAAGTATTTTGGTGTAGGTTATGACTGCTTAAAGATCAACAAGGTTGTTAGAGATGTGCCAGAAGAAGCATAAACACTGAATCTTTTGTGAGTCATAGACCTTGAGATGGGGTGTAAATTTTGCAAGTCAAGCTGAAGGCCAGTAGGTTTTGCTGCACAACTTTTCTTGTCGGAGGACCTAACTGGAAAGTGATAAACCACATCAGGAGATTACATTTTCTGCCATTATGCCACAAAAGTGCTCTTCTGAGCAGGCTGCAGCTTGTTAAGCCCTTGCAGTTGTCTTTCAAAACCTTTTTGTTTGTTTTTTTCTTCAGAGCAAGTAATTCCTAACTTGTGTTTCATGCTTCACAGACATTTGCTCACATATTGTTGAAGAAGTTCAGTTATGGCTCTGTATGATTGTGGGGTTGTGTTTTTAAATCTGTTCCTATGTTTGATGTGATACTTTGAAGTCTAAAGAAGTAAATCGCTCTAAATTGTAATACAGTGTTGAGGTCATGGTTACAAAAGCAAAATAATTTAGGGATAAAAGCCCTTTGCTAAGTATTGTTCCTTTAAAGTTAAACTGCTCCTTTTTTTTTAATTGAAAACTAGTGTTATATTCTTATAAATTATCATGGCTCATCACAGGTAGAAATGGATGGCATGGCCAGTTCTGTAAATTGGTGGCACAGACATTAATGATGCACAAATAGTGGTTAACAAATATCACTAGTGTGACTCACCCCATCACTGTGAATCCTCTACTGGGTAATGTTTCAGGAGCCAAACTCTTAAGTATTGGATTATCCAAATCAAAATTCGTTAGGATTATACTAAAACCTTATTAAAAGGTGCATTAAAAAGGAGGTGTAAATGCTATGAGTCTGTTCATTATTATACATAAAAATGTTGCAAAAAGTTAATGACATGTGGGGAGGAGGTAGCATCCACATTATAATACCATTATAGGTAATTCAAAGGAGTTTAGATTACTCACTGATACCTGTGTTTAAAATCCGTCTTTGAAAACTGGTGATTTCAGAAACAGACTAGGAACAAAACATGTGGAATAATAGTTCCTGCAGACCTAGTTTGATGCTAAAAGTACTAAGTATCAAAAATTGCAATGGCTAAACTGTCTAAAAATAACCCAGTTCTTTCCTCACTGCTTTGGTGAGTAAAGCTTAGTGAAAGGAGGGCCCAACAACAAAATACTTTACCTGGAACATGAGACAATGTCCTATGATTTCCAGACATCTAGTATACAAACATGGAATAAATAATTGTCTCCTGCTCCTATCAATAACTTGCTCTGAGCAGCAGGAATGATTTTTTTTGGTCACATCTCTGATAAACAAGACATAAACTGGTATAATTATCATTTAGTTTTCGTTTTTGCCTTCAAAACAGCAATTCAGATAAGTTTGGAAGTCTAGTTTCCCCTCTGTGAAAGAACACAGACATTTTCAGTGTATGTTAAGAAGCAGTATGTGACTGCAATGTTCATTCAAAGTAGCAGCCCTGCCGAAAAGATGTGAAGAAAATGCGTGGCTGGTAACCTTAACGTGAATCAATAGCCTTACAGAGTGAGGCAGGATAGATACCATGCTGGGATCATATAAAGTGGAAGATGCTGTGCAAGGCATGTGAAACAATCCCTCCACTGCATTTAGCATTAGTGAAGCCTCAGCAGGAGCAGTGTGTAATTTGGAGCAGTCGAGTTCAAAGAAATGGGTGGCCCAAGGCAGAACAGCTACAGGGAATTGGCAAGAATGATCACAGATACAGAAAAAAAATAGCCTATCAGGAAACACAGAGCAGGAGAGAGTTTTTAGGGTTTTTTTAAATCTGGGTGACAGGACTGAAGGGAGATGTTTGTCCCAGGAAGTGTAAGAAGTTCTTGCAGTGGAATGGTTGTCTGTGCCTTCTGCTGATGAAGAACAGAAGAGGCAATGGGACTAACCTTGTCTGTTGTGAAAAGGAAAGACACTGCAATGGACAATGAAAGAGAGAAGATTGCAGGGGAATTGTGCATCCTTGATCACCAGAGACTTCAGGATCAGAGTGAACACGAGCAGTATTGTGTGTAATCAGGCAGATGGGTGAAGGTGACTGTCTCAAGTTCTTCACAGATCTGTGAATCTCTCTGGGTTTTTACCTCCCTTGTTTGAAATTGGCCTGCTTTTTATGATTTCTTTTTGCACTTGGCAAATAATTGTTGAATTAGAAGTGCCTAAAAATATTTCAGTGAGGATCTTTATTCTCTTTTCAACAGTAATAGTGATTAAATGCACAAGATTAGGATTTCTCCAGGAATCATAAGAAAGAGTCCTACAAAGCCAAATATAGGACAAGATAAGATTTAGTGCTGTGCCATGGTCACAAGGTCATTCATGAGAATGAATTCTCCCCCTGCTGCTGAGGTGGGTTTGGGAGGAGAAGGGTGATATTTCTTGAATTTAGTTCTATGGGATTGCCAGACACTTCTGTTGGTTTCCGAAATACTCAGCTGTACATCACTGCATGGCTCTTCACATTTGGTTTAGGATTGATGCCTTTCAAATAAATACTTACCTCTATTCCTTTATTCCTGTCTCGTCTCTGTTTCTAGGTAGCCACTCAAGGCATCAGTATCATAACAGGATTCTCATTTACATTTGTCTGGCATGTGCAAATTATTTTACTGAATGGCAAAGGTAATCATGCCTTTATTAGTACAAGAATTAGGGACTTGAGGTTGATAATTTGTAGTTATTAAAGAAATATAGCTGCTTTAAAATAGAGTGTTTTCAGAACATAGTATAAGAATAGCTGAAAGATTTTGCTTCACTTGCTCAGCCCAAGTGATTTGAATAAGCAGTTTCAACTTCAATTTTCTCTGGATAATTAGAATTAAACTGAAAATTAACAAATTAAACTAATGCTTATTCAGATTTCTCCCTTCTGTTTCTAATGACTGCTTATTTTTCTTTGCAAATAAATGTCTAATGTGTAATGAGTTGCCCAAAGAGACAAATCTGGGGAGTTGTTCAGGGTTTTTTTTTCTCTCCAGATAGTGGATTTGATTAAAAAATACCTAACAATAATTCCTGACCCATGTATTGACTTTTGTTAGTGGACTTCGGTGTTTTTCAGGGATTCTTAAAAATACATATGCTGTAAGAGTACCAGTACTATCCCTATACTGATTTCCAGTAGTTATCCCCCTATTGAATTTAAATTAAATAGTCTTGTTTGGAAAGTTCTTTGAAATAAAAATATTGTTCCTGTCTATGCATACAATGATTTTAGAAATTGAAGCCTCCAGAATAAGACATCTAATCTAAATTTTTTTTTTAACTGTGGTGTTGTATTTTTACAGTGATGTGACTATATAAATATTTTTGTCTATAGGAAGAATCTTCTGTTCCAAACAGAGCTGTTTCAGTGAAGGGCCTTTGACTTTAGAAGAAGGTGAACTGAGTATTCAACACCAACTGAGGGGTTTTTTTTAAAATTTTGCGGCTTTAGAAGACTCCTACACAGATTTCTAAATTGTCTCTATTGTTAAATGTGTTCTGTACTTTCTGAAATCGGAGTGTGAATCAAGCTGTTGATACTTATTTTGCTAACTAGTACTGTCCTATTGTTATTTCTCATCTCATCTCTACCTGCCTTGAACTTAGGGTAGAAGATCTTTGGTGCAGGAATTGTTACCCAGTGCTGTGCTGATTAGTCATCTGGTATAATGCAGTCTTTGTGAATAGGGCTTCTTGTCCTTATTGAAATCCAAACAGTAAAATACTTCAAGGTGAAAATAACCACGAGGATGTTAAAAGCATTTTTATAGAGTATTATCAACCTGTGAATTTGCAGGGGGAAAATGGTACTTTATATATTACGTCCATGTATTCTATATCTGAAAAATATTAGTGCCTGTGTAATGTATTGTTAACTCTACTGAAAGCATAATAATTAGACATGTAGCTTATTAACACCCCATATATATTGAAGCAGATTTTTGTAAAAGATGTGGATTTGTTCTTTGAGTCACCATGTAGTAATAGATTTCTGTGGTGAAATGATGTGTTTTCATACCTAGCAGATTGAATTGCCCTAAAGTTCAGCACTAACTCTGAATCTAAAGATGTATGCTGCTTGTTTATTTCTAAGATTTTTGTAGAAGCAATCTGAATGGAATGCTTTGAGAGCTGTATGCCCACATACTGCATTTCTTAATGTTGAAGCAGTACTTACCTGGAGTGGATGCCTTTATTTTTAAAAAACCACAAAACAAAAAGGGGTGGTGGTGGTGTGGGGGACAATTTCTTCTGGAAATCACAGAGCTAATACAGCACAAGTTGGATCTGTTGTTATTGCTGTTGCAAAGACAATGGAATATATCTTTCCTTTTTTGATCACATTTTTGATAACATCTTCCATCCTTAACCTGTTCTCAGAAATGCAACACCTCAGGTTCTTTTTACATATTTTGTCCATGGATTGTAGAGTTTCAGAAATCCATTGCGAAGCCTTTCATAAACAACAATAATTTATCTCAACGAAATTTTTTGCTGGATTACTAATTTTTTTGTACCTTCTTTAACACAATAAGAATTACTTCTAGATTGATGTCGAATTGTGGTCTACCTCTTTGCATGTGTTTACATTAGGGCCCAATAGATCCAGAAGGGCTTGAGAATATCCTAGACTGTGTTTAGGAAATCAGACCAAGATACTAGGATTTATTATGTTAATTTTAGGTAGTCTAAACTGTTTTGCTAGGGTACTCTTATCTTCAGATCAATTTAAACTGGAAAAGCAAAGCAAGAGCTGTAATTCAGCCTTATTATAATCTTACAGGTCACAACTGAATAGGAGTCCCTCTTTTATCCAGGATTTACAGAATGAATGGATATCTAAATTACTCAATTTGAGAACAAGTCTGGCATACATTATCAGCTTTAGTTGTGAGTTTCTTTACTTTTTTCCCATCAAGCACTTCAGGTTTCATTAGATAAACTGTGTTAGAAGTTGAGGAATCCTCAGGCTACAGATGCTGAGAATGGATTATGAGAAACAGGACAGCAGAAAATAGAGGATTATGAAGTGAATTGTTATTCTTCTAACCAGCCGAAGTCTAGCTCAGTTCTTTAACTTGCCTCCATAATAAAACAAAGGGAAGACAGAAAAATAGCATAAAGGCAATGCTTTCCAGTTTTGCAGCTGTGTGAATTATATTGTATTGTAAATAGGAATAATTTAGATGAGTTTTCTCTCCAGTATCAAGTGATATGGTAATGTTTCATCTGTATCTCGCTTGTGTATTTTTTATGTACAATGTGTCTGTAAATGTGCCTAATGACCCTGGGCAAAACGTGCTGTAGAGCTGGCTTCCCATCCCTGTGTTGGGGGTGGTGGGCAGCGGTGGGACTGCCTCCCACTCCCACTGAAAGGATCTAGGGCAATTTGGGTAGAAAACGCAGTGGCTCGGTGGCTGCCAGCTCACGTGTGTTGAGGACAGACACCAGGGTGTCAGTAGGGAAGGTGGTGCTGGAGCACAGCCACGCTGAGAAGAAACGTGAGAGGAAGATGCAGTCAGGGAGAGCCTGTGTCTGGGTCCTTGCACAGCTTTACTGTGACAGAGAAACTTGTCATTTTTATCAAAACGAAGTTGGTTTAAAACTGGCAAAACAAAGCTTAACTAACTTTTCAGACAATAATGTTTAGGTTTATCGTGGTATATGTATTGTATATTTATTTTTTTTTCCACAGAAACCTGCTAATATTTTAGTTATGGGTGAAGGTCCTGAGCGAGGAAGAGTAAAAATTGGTATGTTTATATCTTTGATAAGTCCCAGTGTAGCATTTAAGTTAGAATGTTCTGAAGGTGCAGTTGTACCACCTAAAGTAGTCACTGTAATACCAGTATGTGCCTGGACACATTGCCTAAATGCTGTTTTCTGAGTGACTGGCTTCATCATGTTAGCCCCATGTACCAGTTCTGACAATGAAATGCTGTAGCCTCATCAATAAAAAGTGGAAAATGTCATTATATTTTGCTTTAAGTGGATGTTTGTGTGGGGTGGGGGATTTTGGTGTGGGGTTAAAGATGACAGCTAGCTAGGAGGAAAGGAGGAGAAAGAAATGGGATTTTAAAATTTCCTCCATTTACCTCTAATGCCATAACATCTTGCTGCTGCTTATAAAAATCTAAACAGGGAACTACTCATTGCTACAAACCTTAAACTTTATAATGGAATCAAAGATGGCATTTAGCCTACAAAATATCCTTGAAAGAGTAGGCAGGTCCCTTGGAGATAAATACAAGGGATCTTAAAAGTGCAGAAAACACAGAACTCCATCCAAAATGTTCAGTGAAAGCTAAAGTTAAATGCTTAGCCTGGGGTGTACCAGGTTAGAAAGGACCCAACACTTCCACACTATTGTAACATTTTCTGGTGGGAGTTACTATTTGCAGTGAGAGGATAATCTGTTGAAGTTCAACTGTTTTAAACTAAATACATAAATAAAAATTAACAGTAGTCTAACAATGATAAACTGTACCAGGCTGTGCATTATCATGGCAGTGCTGTAATAGCAGGCTACTAATGCACAGCCTGCTTGCATTTGTTATGGTAATGCAGCCCCATTTGGAAGGGTTTTTTAAAGCTAGTTCATCTTTTTCACTTCCCTCTGGCTTTCTCTTAGGACATTATTCTTCTGCATTGTTGCTCTGTTCTCTTACTGTTTTGCTTATCTGAACTATATTGTTAATCACTAGTATAATGATTCAGGGTAGGATTTTCTTGGAGCATTCAGTGCTGCTCTAGGCCTTCCCTTGTCCTTTGGAATCCAGGGAGCAATGGGCCAGGGTTGAATGCTTCTGCAGATCCTGCTCTGAAAGTTTTTAATGCCTTTCTGAGCTTTAAGGTTGACAGTAGGAATGGAGGTCTGCATAGAAAACAGGTACAGCACCGACAACAGAAGGGAAAATTTCTTCATATTACCTTACTCTTCATGGAGGGTTGCTTCCAAAACAGAGAATGTAGGTCATCCTCTGGACTCATTTTTGACAGTGGTGGTGATATTTGCTGTACATAACTACTTACTAGTAATTACACATAGACCACCCATTTATTTCTTAATTTATAGTTTTGAATTAATTTGAGAATAACTTAGTAAACAACTAATTTAAGTCAGACTCTGTTAATGGACAGGTGAAAGATTCTGTATTGGGCCACCAGTCCTCTGAGCCATCCATTCCCAGCGGGGAAAGAGGGAGGGGAACCTTGGATTTCTAAGTGTGTTACCAAAATGCAGATTTTTTTTCTTATTTTCTTAAGATTGCCACAGCAGTAAAAGAATGCAGAAGTTATACACATACCAAGGGCTTCCACTTTCCCAGTGTAACTAATTTTCTAAAAAATGCATAACTGGTATTTAACTTAAAATAATTTTATAGGCTTTTTGTGTTATTTTGGGTCATAAATTCACTTTCTGCCAACCATTTTCCTTATTATTCATAGTTATTAGTGACTTGATCAATTTTGAGTAACTGATATTTTAATGTAGAAAACAGTAAAATGTTTCTCTTTTTAAATGCATTAAAGCAATTATAAATAGGAATGCATATGAAAAATAATTAAGGATTGTGTAGTCAAGTTAGAGACCCATATTTACACTGCAGTTTTCCCTCAGTGAGCTATAGCATGTAGGTCCTTTTCCCTCAGGGTGGCTACTCATCTCATTTCATTCAAGTCTTTCTCAGCATGTGAATATCTCTACATGATAGGGTCACTCTGTCTTGGGAATTGGGGGTTGCTGGGTCAGGAAAGCAATTTGGGGGGAGAAGCTGCATATTTTAGTCTTGGCCCATTTTTTCCTGTATGACTTATATTTAGTAGTTCTGACAACTTTCTAAGCAGTTATATACTACCAATTCTAAAAAAGCAATTTTTAATGATAAAATGCCCACAACCAAAATTTTAAAATCATAGTCTGAATGGTATTTAGTACTGGTATATTGATACTGGAAATGCATCGTGATAGAAAATCAGCAGGGAGGCAGATGCTGTAGGCTTAGTTGCTGTTTTTGTGTGAAGGAAGTCTTGCTACAGCTAACTTCATGAGGAGGGAGGTTTTGTCATGTGCACGTATGTATTATAAATCATTCTAACCTTTGCAGAATCTGCATTTTGCTCACTTTAAAAATTGCTGCTTTGTGAAAAAAACATCATGTAATAATGGGAGTATTTTACCAGAGAACATCAGGTAAAATGAGTCAGGATTTACCAGTGTCCTGAGGAGTTGATGCACTTCTTCAGAACAATGGTTAATTCTTTGTTGTAAATGACTCATGTTAGTAATGATTTATAATGATATACTTCATAGGTGATGCCATCCAGTAACTTCTACAGAAAGAAAATCTGCTCAGAGAGTTCATATCTGCTACAGTCCGCCTTTGCATTTTATTTAGGAGTGATGATAGTGCTAACAAGTAAACTCAATCAGTTTGTTAAAAAAAAAAAAAGATAAAATTGTTACTTTCCCTCAAATTTTTAAGCATCTGTCTTTGAATTTTTCAGCTGACATGGGCTTTGCCCGATTATTTAATTCACCTCTGAAGCCTTTAGCAGACTTGGATCCAGTAGTTGTAACCTTCTGGTATCGAGCTCCAGAGTTGCTTCTTGGAGCAAGGCATTATACCAAAGCTATTGGTAAGTAAATTGGACAAAAATGTACTGTTTTGTTCTTTATGTGACCTGCACCCAAATATTAAAGCTTTGATAAATTGTTCAAAGGACAGTAGCTGAGTTAAAGGTACGTTACTTGTTTCTTGAAGAAATATTAATCTTTGACAAATTGTTTAGTTTACTGTGGTCTCAGGCTATATATAGAAATGAAATATATTGCTGGGTTTTGGCTCCAAATGCCCTGCATGCAATCTAAGTCTGTGGCTTTCACACAAGACTTTCATAAATGGTGTTAGAGGCAATAAAAAATATGGAAGCATCTTTGAACTGCTAGTAGAATTCATATTAGGATGACTGTGAGGCACAGTGCATTAATTTTATTGCAGAGGTTATTACCTACTGTAATAAATACATGAAATAAGGAATGTACAGAATGGAGAATATAGTGGCTGCACTGAAGCTGAACTGTAAAATTAAGCTGCATTTCAGCCTCTCTGTTTCTTTTTCAAAGACAGATGACAGCTAGTCAGAGCTGTTGTGGGCTGTAGAACAGGGGGAACAACCCAGCAGCAAACTGGAAGGAGATTCACCTTTACTGGATTGATCAGCTTTGCTATGGAAGGGAGAGAGACTGTAGGGAAAAGGACTGGGAAGTTTTTCTCTTGCTGGCTGGTTTAAAAGGTGTGTTGAAGGCTGGCAACCAGTTTGGGGACGAAATAACTTCCCCAGCAGCTACTCCACTTGTTTTGCACAGACATGGAGGTTGTATGTCAGCATACTGTGTTGTTGTTTCTGTAACCCAAAAGTCTTCTTCAGAACTCAATCTTTGTTTTCTTGTTTTTTTGGGGTTTAAGATCATATCAGTGTTTCTGTCAGCAATTCTCATGTTTATGCCTTAAATGTATTCTTGTTTACTTTTCTGTTAATACTGTGTTTCTTTATAGATCAGATACGTTTTTTTATATGTTCCTTTAAACTGCTTAATTTGTTGTATTTGCATGTTCCCTCACATTACTGGTGTTTCTTCTGACTGCAGCGTGTGAAACTGCATGGGCAGTCATAGCCTTTAGTGCATTTTTTTTTCAGTGTAGATATTTAATGACTGCAAAAACACTGAGTAATGGGGTTATGCTGTCTGCATTATTTGCTTTTGTCCTTGTTTATGACCCTGTTCATTCAAGGCTAAGTGTAGCATTACTTTGAGTTAAAAATTGCATTTGTAGATACTAGAAAAAAATTGCGAAAATGACTGTAAAAATTCAGGCTATTTAATTATAAAATAGGAAAGCAACAGTTAAAAGAGAAAGATTGTGGGGGTTTGTTTGTTTTTTTTTGTTTTTTTTAATACTTGTTATGAAAAAGTTGTGAGGTATGTGGGCCTGGAGCAATTTGCTTGTGACTCTCTTTCAAGGTCTTACAGATAGCATTTGATTTATTCCAGTACCACTACTTTTCAGTTTGTATTTTTGGGGTCATTTAATACTACTTAAACTTGGCTAATCAACAATTACATGTTTCTTGGTCAGGACAGTGTGGCAGTGAATGGGCAAGATGCTGGTTGGCTTTTCTTTGTTTGTGTTTTGTGCGTTGATAGTTACCCCAAAAGTTTTCTTCACTTTTTTCTTAACCAAATAACTTTTTTACAATGTTAAGTGGTAACTACACTTCAAAAACCCCACAAACTTGTATTATACTCTCTCAGCTCCTGTGTAGTTACTGAATTGGGTACCTCCATCCATAGCTAAAAGAAAAAGTTGGCAAGTATTGCACTTCTACAATAGAAACTTAAAGTTTCCAATGCAGGGATCTTATCTCTGATAAGCTAAACACTAACATTCTACCTCATCCAGATGCTTTTGGAAAGATTCATTTGGGTTTTTTTTTATTTATTTCTGTTCTCCTTTTTTTAAAGATATTTGGGCCATAGGGTGTATATTTGCAGAGCTGCTAACATCAGAGCCAATATTCCATTGTCGACAAGAAGATATCAAAACTAGTAATCCTTATCACCATGACCAGCTGGACAGAATATTCAATGTAATGGGATTTCCTGCAGGTACATTCTGTATTTTTTATCACCGCTGTTCAAAGAAAGATATCTGTATTGCTTTCTTTGCATATGAAGGTGGCAGCTGATCAAAGCAACAGAGCTGTTCAAATACAATCTTTATTTCATGAGTTATAAATCTAGACTCTAATGGTCAAATTAGATATTTGCCCTTTTATTAATGATAGGGTTATCTTTGTGTATACATGTACCAATGCTTTATTATTTTTAAAGATTGTATTTATTGGTCAATGATTAAAAATGAGAAGGAATATTTCTGCATTTCTTCAGTACTGATTATTGATTTGGAAGGCGACTGGTGATTGATGAAACCAAGCAAAACTGTATACATTTAGTGAATATTATGCATTTGTTTAGCTCATGCTAAATTAAACATAGTGTTTGGAAGTAATGGAGAGTATTGAATATTTTTTTCCCTGGTGGAAGGCTGGTGGTATAGAGAAAATTTCTTTATTCTAAACCAGAAGAAAGAACTGGTTGCATGAACCAAAACAAATTACCATGTGGATATCACTTGTTGCATTTTCCCCTCAGTGTTGGTCATATTTTGTTTTTTTGCAGGCTGCCTTGCTTCAGTTAATACTTTGTCTTCTAGTGTTCACATGATCGCAGGAGTCAGAGTAACAGGGGCCTTATTTTTACTTCTTATTTATCTTTCTCCTCACTGCTTGTGTTCCTGCTGTTGTCCATTCACTGTTAATTATGTTTTCCTTTATTGTTTTTCTGGACTTGCCTCTTCCTTTCACATGAGTTTTGTGGTCTGTATGTTTGTGTGGTTCTAGAATTCTGTTATTAAACATGCTCCTATTTTTGCCTTTGACTATTTTTTGTGTGTATGTACTTCATTACTTCTGTACTGCTGTATGAGATTCATGGAAATGCTGCCTTTGCATATTGTGTCCTGAGTTTTGCTTCTTTAAGCAATACTGTCCTCTTCTGCTTTGGAACTAGAATTTTACCCTTTTATGCTGTTCTTACTTCATTTGGATTTTACATAGGTTTTGTATAGCTTACATAGGTAGATCATACTCTCATTTTGGTTTTCTGATTGGTTTAATTAATCCTTTCTAATGGTCTGCATTTGACTTTTGGAGATCTTTGGTTCTTACCAAGAAATACTTTTCATTAAATTGCAGCAATTTTTTCGAGTTTTAATTGACGCTTGCCATATCTGAAACAGTTTCACATGTCTCTGGGATAGGAAATAGGAGAATATTTTGTTTAACTAAGTAATAAAGAATTGTCTCTGATTTATTTATTTACTTGTGTAATGCTTTTAAACTCAGTGTTCTGCAGTTGTGATCAGTCTTAGTAAAGATTTGAATTGAACCAAATTACTTGCCCACAGAGCCTCTTCAAGAGTTAGAGCTTAAGACATTTGAGGCTAGGTGCTGGTAGTGAGTTTTTGGTTTATTTTTAAATGCATTTTGGCCTTGATCTACATTGAGATGAATTCTCTTTTGAGTGCGCAGATTTCACTTTTTCTTAACTTTTTGTTGGCTAACAGTATTTCTTACTTTGCAGAAGTCCCTCTGGGCATTTTCCTGTAACTAAAAGTGCTGTCAGAACAGAGAATCCCTTAGAAGGAAACAGGGTTTGCTGGAGTCTTGTGTACTCCTGTCCTGAGATCACAGCTGTGTCTAAATAAATTAAATAACGGTCCTGAAGGGTTCAAGCACAAGGCCTGATATGTTTTTCTTCAGCGTTGTTTAGTGGGCACTGTAGCTGGCATCTGTTTTTTCAAGTTCGTGAGTTAATCAGCACACAGCTGGAACTTCTTAGGGTGTTGGTGTGATTTATTGTGAAGAGGTGATGAAGGAATAGGAGCCAAGGTGTACAAGACAAAGTAACTGCAAGGTTAGAGAAGCAGAATTAAAAAAGAATAAAAATCAAGGCTGTGGAGATACTTGGAAATGCTTTGTTTTACTCAGAGAGAAAGAAAAAAATAATTAATACTGCTTTGCAGATAAAGACTGGGAAGACATAAAAAAGATGCCCGAACATTCAACCTTAATGAAAGATTTCCGGAGAAACACGTAAGTCTCAGTTGACCTTGCTTAAGAAAGCATATTTTATGTCTCTTTCCTACTCTAAATTTCTTGTAGTTCAGGTTGTTTTCTATGGAGATGCCAAATAAGGACTAGGAAATCGTTATGACTTAGATTGTGAAAAATGAAAAATGAAGTTGTTTCATGGTGGTGAACTTGGCCTGTTGAGGTGGTGTGGCTCAGAAGAGGAGCCCGAGAGCCTGTAAAGGGTAAGGTAGCAGGTGGGAAACAAGTGATGCCAGTAAGACCCCACACAGCTCTGAGGTTTGCAAAGCACAGTGTGTCAAAGCACAGCTGTTCCCAAACCTGTGGTACTGGCAATTATTTTCTGTAATAGCTGCATAAAAGGGGTCTGGTAACCCTATACCATTTCCAGCAAACAAATGGGTGTAATTGTCAGGTTTAGTGTCTAGGGTAGCTTCTGAAGACTGAAGAAGAAAATACCCTTCAGCTTTGCTGTCACATTGCCACAGGCTAATACCTGCATTTAAAATGCTACCCTGTTGCCTGATTTCTGTGCTGAGGCATTTAGGGCTGTACAGTTACATACATTTCTTGCATCTGCCATGCTATTGTAACCATTTAGAAACCTCTTTTTTTGAGCTTCTCTTCAAAAAAAAAATTTAAGAATGCTTTTGTAGCAAACTGTAGGTTGCAGGAGAGTATTCAGATGGGCTCAGTATTTGTCTCTATCTTTACTGTCATGAGAAATATACAGAATCAAACAGTATAGTAGTAAAATTGCTAACAGGCAGTTAAAATTCAGTTGATAGTTTACTGTTTGCATGGTTTACAAGCGTGCTTTTTGTGTGGATGTGATGTGCTTTTATAAGGATGTGAGGGAAACATGCCTTTCTGCAGTTTTCATTTTTAAGCAATTTCTGGTGTTGGTAGTTGTGGTTTTTTCCTTCTTACTGGATTTGCCGGGAGACTAAACTATTCTTATTAATATGTTTTGTGGCTACTAAGAAAGTTTTGCAGTATCAATGATTTGCGTATTAGAAATAAATTTTTACTTCCTTTTCTAGGTATACCAACTGCAGCCTTATCAAATATATGGAAAAACATAAAGTTAAACCAGATAGTAAGGCATTCCACTTGGTAAGTTCCTGTATACAGAAAAAAATCAAATCCCTTGTATAAGTTACATGTGTTTGAAGTAAGAGTTGAGCTGGTGTCAAGTCCACTGTAACTAACTTTACTTTATAAATAAAGTTAGGAATAACTGATACTCTGCAGTCTGAAAATTGTAAAATCACTTTATCTTCTCACATTGATAAAATGATTCTGAGTGTCATTCACTGGATTAGGGTCAGTATCAAGTAATTTTGAAGTTTTTGTCTTTAGGTTGTGTTAGCCTGTAGTTATATTTACAGCTTTGCTGCAACTCTTAGCCATTTTGCTGCTTTGCATACTTTCAATAGCTTATTTTTTGCTTTAAAAGAATTCTTATAGGCCTGGGTTGTTTTGGTTTTTTTTAAATATTCATTTTTAAGCTTTTGAAGTGACCTTAGACTTTGAATATGTAAAGAGAGCATTTGTAGAAATTATTTGCAAGGGTGAGCAGTGATAGGACATGGGGTAATGGATTTAAGCTCAAAGAAGTAGAGTTGGATTGTATATTAGGAAGAAATTCTTAACTGTAAGGATAGTGAGGCACAGGTTGCATAGAGAAGTTCTGGATGCCCCATCCCTGGAAGTGTTTTAAGACCAGGTTGGATGGGACTTGGACCAACCTGGAAGGTGCCCCTGCCCACTGCAGGGGTGTTGGAACAAGATGGTCATTACCCTCCAACCCAAACCATGCTATGATATGATAGAATTTGCATCTTACAGACTTAAAAAGAAAATTACATTAAGACTTGGACATGTCGTTTGGAAAATTTTAATATGTCTTTTAGTTCACTAATCTTTTGTAGCTTTCTTATGAATACTTCGTAGAACCCTTGCAACAACTATTTTCTCTCTAGAATGTATAATGTTTTTTATAAAGACTCCAGTTTAATTATGCACTTGCTCAGCCCTGGAAGTGCTTATCTTGTGTTGTTTCAGAAATTATTCTAGTGAGCCTTTTTGTCTGTGTTTCAAAGAACATTCAAGTTGCTACAAGAAAGCCTATATATGTATTTATGTATGGAGAAGAAAGAATTTAAGGGTGTCTAGTCTCTCTGAATGGACGTCCTCCTTATCTTGATGTTTCCTACTCTGATTAAATGTTTTCAGGCTTGAATGATAAAGTAAATAGATTGTTTGGGAGGTGGATGGGATTGAGGGAGGAAAAGGAGGTCTTTCTTCTTGGAGGTGAGAAGAACAAATTGGAGAGATGGGAAGATGGTGGGAGAGGCCTGAGTGTCTGAGGGCCACATGGCTTTTGCTGAAGTTATCAGAAACTCTACCTTCCCGGATGATCCGACACAAGGGGTTTTTAAGCAGCTGTCTTTTTTCTGTTCAGTACTCTTCCCTCCATATAAATTCTGAAATTTATCCTTCAGTCAGACCAGATCTGATGCTATATTCTTCTTGTGGCATACTGCTTGAGCAGGTTTGAATGGGGGTTTCCAAGCAGATAAGTTACACTTCAACCAGTCTAACAGAGAGCATATATTCAAGGTTCAGATTAAACCCAAAAGTACAGCCAGCTGAATCAGGTAATGATTGCAGTTGTACTGTTATGTGTCATTAGCTATGAAGTGTCTCTGCTCTCTGAAGTTCAAAGTTGGTGAAATAGTAGAGATGTTTACATAAGGAAGGAAACCAGTCCTCTCTGAGGGAGGCCCATAATAAGACTTTCTCTGAACGAACTAGCTTCTCTTACAGGCTGGGAATGCTCTGTCTAAACCAATCTGAAATTTCTCTTGGTCTCTGTCTTGCAAGATTAGAAATTGTTTTCAATGGAGCAGCAAAACTAGACACAAAATAGTCAGATGAAAATAATTTAAAGCACTTCCTGCCACATTTTCTCTCCTCTCTGCTATAGCATAAGGGGACTGTAACTGTGTGAACATGTTCAGCATGTTTGTACCAAAAAGCAGTTGGTTACATTAAAATGTAGAGTCAAGGAAGGGTGTCCTTTACCAGACCACTGCCATGCTTCCATCCTTGGTTATATCTGTTAGTGCTGAACAGCAGGATCAGAAGGGGAGTTGGAAGGTGGACCCCAGACTTCACACACTCCTCAACTGATACCTCACCCACCTTCACTCAACACGGCTGATGGCAGGAGAGGGATTTGGATGGTGTCAGTCAGTGTCAAGGAAGCTAAAAAGCTAAAAAGGGCATTTAGCAGTGTAGATGTAGCTGTGTTCTTTTGTACCTCCCATAGGTCTGGATGTGCGAGAAGTGCTGTGAAGTTCATTAGCTGTAGTAGAATTCTTTCAGTTTTCTGCTGGCTGCTGTCTGTCAGAACAGTTCACTGGATCCCATTTCAAAAAACTGAGCTTTCCAGAATAACATCTTAAAATACGGTTCAGGACCTGCCAGAATTTGAATGTGCCTTAGGTTTCTGCTCTTGTTGTTTGAGGCTAAGCTCAACTGCAGATGAATGCCTTGGGCCTCTCCAGAAAAGTCTGAACAAGTTCAGTGAATTTCTTGGTACCAGTTCTTCCAGAGGTGTTCCAAGATCTTACCCTTTCACAACTATTAAGATACAAGTATCTATTTCTTTTATTCTCTGCATCAGAACAGATTAAAAAGCTGTTTATAATCTACTGTCTCAAAATATGTAAATCCAGAGATTGTTGTCAGTGACAAAAATAAAATGTTTTGATTTCCCAACTTGGATGAACCAGGTTTTTTTTTTTCTCCTCTTTATAGACATTCATGTATATGGTCCCTTTTCACATGCAGAACTGATGTGTTAACTTCAGAAAACTTTGGCTCCTTCCTGCTTTTGCAGCTTACTATTTTTCCACTTCCACATTCTTGATTTTTCTTCCTACTTACTTATACCCTAGAGAATGGTAAACAGCTGCTGTTTCTGGTTAATTTAGTGATTCTTGATCTTCCATGTGGTTTCTTTGGTCCATATGAATTGTAGTGATTGTCCCATTCATTGATGCTGTATGAAGTTTACTGCATTTTTATTGTGTCATTTAGCCAGGTGGTCTTTACATCAGGCAGTTTTTAAAATAGAAAATATTTTTAATAATAAGTGGAAGGTTCACTTTTGTGTGGCATCTGAACAAGGGAGCAGAACCAAATTTTTGATCTCCTGGGTGGATACTGGTTGCACAATCATTAAACTTTTTTGTGGTTTCTTTTTTGTACGGCTGATCATGACCAAGTCTTGTCAACATGTGATGGACAGCTCTACAATCCAATCACCAGAAATGATGCTAGAATCTTGCAGTGCTTTTTATTTGTGTTTTTCAGTGTGTTGGCAGTTCTTTGTCATGTTTTGCCTTTTGCTTTTCTGGCTCTTGGCATTGCTTTTTGAGAGAGTAAAAATTGGCTTGTTCAACATGCTATTCTATAAAAACTTCATGTAGACTCAGAGAGCTGAAATAACTTACTGTGAGTTCTTGTGGATGATGTGAAAAACAAAACTAGATTCATGGTGGTAATTCATAGTTATCACACTCTTAACCATGCCATCAAAACTGAAGGCTGAGGAAGGAAATGTACTTTCTTAACTTCAGCTTTTGAAGTGTGGAGATTTGCATTGTGGTTATGAATGCTCACTTAATAGCTAGTGAAAGGAGATGACCAGTTCAGACTTAGATCATGACTCTGGATCTTTTTAAAAAGATGAATCCTATAAAAAGTATGAATAGGAAATTTAAATTAATATTATTTCCATATGTAGTTTCTTGTTATAGCCACAATTTAAAAAAAACCCACTACAGGTTGAAAGTGGATTATTTCTTTTAAAAGACCATTTTCTTTGACATTATATCATGGTGTACTTTTGCCTTGGACACTGTGTTGTATTGCCGAAACATGGAAACTCACTGTTTTTCTGTGTTGTATCTGAAGGTTATCTCATGTTGCTTGTCCAGCACAGCTGTATTTCACACAGCTGCTGGACAGAAGTATATGCATGTACACCAGACTTTTTGAATAAAAACCGTGTAGTTTAAGAATGCATCACTGCAACTCGGCACTAGAGCTAAATAAAGTCGTTATGGTCTGCTGTTCCTAGTTCACAAGACAACACCTGGAGTGCTGTGTCCAGAGGAGGGCCATAAAGGTGCTTAGAGGTCTGGAGCACCTCTTCTCTGAAGACAGGCTGAGAGAGCAGGATTTGTTCAGCCTGGAGAAGAGAAGGCTCCCACAAGACCTTAGAGCACCCTTCAGTACTTGGAAGGGGTCTCCAAGAAAGCTGGAGAGGAACATTTTTTTAGGTAGAACAAGAGATAATGGCTTTATAATAAAAGAATGTAGATTTAGATTGGCTATTACAAAGAAATTACTTATTCAGAGGGTGGTGAGGCACTGGAACAGGTTGCACAAAGTTCTGGATGCCCCCTCATTGGAAGTGTTCAAGGTCAGGCTGGACAAGGCTCTGAGCAACCTGGTCTAGTTAAAGATGTCCCTGCCCATAGAAGGCAGCTGGGCTAACTGACCTTGAAAGGGCTCTTCCAACCCAAATTATTTTATGATTGAAGTTGCTACTACATTGGGGAAACTTTTTGAATGTTTTTGATAGAATATTTGTGACTGGAACTGAGTGTCCTGGGCTTTACAAGTGAAAATAGGTGTTCTTTGATAGGAAATTAAGTTACTATTTTAACAGGAGAGAAGAATGTGGTTTTGCCATTTATGGTTAGGCTTTTGAGTTCAGACACATTTGTATCATCTTTTCTTTCAGGAATTCAGTGAAGTTTCTGTAAATGGTTTTGGTAATGTAAAGGGGTTTTTTGGGTTTTGTTTTTTTAGCTTCAGAAATTGCTCACTATGGATCCAATAAAGAGAATTACCTCAGAACAGGCTATGCAGGATCCTTACTTCTTGGAAGATCCTCTTCCCACATCTGAGTAAGTGGTCAGTTTATTAACCTATCAGTGCATTCAGAGATGCTTTAGAACTGTGCTTTCTCTCTGCCCTAAGTATGTTTGTGAATATTGAGCTAAATACTGTCTAACAACCGAAGAAAGCTATAACCACTAAAATGCCATTCGTGGTTTTTAAAATTAAGTAGCATTTTTATTAATCCCTTGCTTTATGGAACTTTGATCCTATTAGTTGCAGCACTAATCTTGTTACTCACTGACAGGTTGATTATGCATGCTACAGATCTTGGTAGACAACTGCTAAGTGCCCGCAGGTCCACTTCTCTGCTCCACAATGCCAGATGACAGTCTCTAATTAGTTTACATTTTTGTCTTAGCCTTTGTTGTAAATTCAGTGGGTGGGGAAAGTCAACTCTGTGTCTCTGTGCTGTCATCCTTAACAACTTAAATCCATTTTCTGTAGACACTCCTCTTTTTTGTTTGCACAGGCAGATTTACAAAAGGGAGAAAATGTATGGACAGTGAATGATTTCATTAAAAATTAAGCTCCTGTTCCAAAAGACTAGCCAGAGAGCATGACTGTACACCCTTTTAGGAAAGCTATTAGTACATCCTTGTGTGTGATTCTCTACCCTTATGTAGGGAAGCATTTATAAAATATGTATACTTATAAGGAATTAATTAAAAATGAAATTATTTCACTAAAACCTACTGGATTATTTATAGCATCTCCTGACCTGTCTCTGTGATTTAAAGTCATGTGAATGATTGGCTGTTGCAGAAACTGCTTTTAGGGTAGTGTTTGGCTCTTTTCTCAAATTTAGGTTGACATTTTAATGTGAATACACAATGAGTATTGCTAACAGGTGTACAGAGACTTTATTATAAATACATTCTACTGATGAAGGGCAGGTAAATATTAGCCTGCACTATCAGTATCAAATCCATGTAGACTGTGAGATGTGAATTGACAGGTGAAATTTGTAGTTACTTTTAAACTTTACTTCCAGATGGTTTTATTAATAGTCAGTGAAATTTCCAGGAATACTTTTAGTTAACCCTGAGATTGTGAATTACACAATAGCTGTAGTGAGATAGCTCTTCGTGCCCTTGCATATACCTAACAGATGATGTACCTTTCTAACCAACAAAAAAATTATTGGGAGCTTGAGTTAGTGTGTAAGAGTCAACTGAACATTAAAAATCAAATGTGAGTATTTTTTTACTAAGCCTAGAATATGGTGATAGGGAAAACTCCCCTAGTTACAGGTATTAAGTTATGGCTCAGGCAATTTGAAACTAACATGGGTGAAGTGTGAATCTTACAGGTCTAACCCTTCTGTTCTAATACAGTGATAAATAGACTTTTTTGGGGGACAGTGTTTTTGCAGGTTGTCAAATCCCTTACCCAAAACGAGAATTTTTAACAGAAGAAGAACCAGATGATAAAGGAGACAAAGTAAGTACAAGAAGAACAGTATCATCATGTTTTACTGGCTTTTACACTATTTCCTGATTTCATGTTATTTCATGTACTGCTTTTGAGTTGAAATTTCTCTTTGTGTTTAAACAATTGAGAAGAACCAGCAGCAGCAGCAGGGCAATAACCATACTAATGGAACTGGTCATCCAGGGAACCAAGACAACAGTCACACACAGGGACCCCCACTGAAAAAAGTGAGAGTTGTTCCTCCTACCACTACCTCAGGTGGACTTATTATGACCTCAGACTATCAGGTATTTTGTTTTATTCACATATTGTGTATTTGCTTTTCATGTTTAGAGCAGTGTTTCTTCAAACTTACAAAGTAATTTCGTAAATGTCACTGTATTAACTGTTACTTTTGGCATCTTTCGAATTTTTTTTCAGATTCATTTAATTGATGGTTTGTTGATATCCTGATGCTCTTTAGGTTAGCAGTAAGGAAATTAAGATGAGACATTATTAGAGTTACTAATTATTACCTTGATATTAGGGAATGCTAATGGTTACGGACCAGGAGCCTGTTATGCTGTGCTCTGTATCACCCAAAAATGCCATTTCTTGCTTAAACAAGCCTGTAATGGTAGGAGGTAGAGGATATTGCAGTAAAAATCCTGTGAAATAAGAATCTGAACAAGTGTTTTAGTTGGGTAAATGGATGTGGAAACAGTATTTTGGATGACAAATAAAGATTTGGCATGATGCTGTCATAATCTTTCTTTTGAAGACCAAGGGAGATTCTGGGTTGAGTAAGCCAAATATGATAGATCTGAAGACAGGTGAGGTGATGGCAGTCAATGAGTGAGGAAGGTGAGGAGGCACATTGGGAAAAAAACTTGAGGAAAACATGAAAAATGTGTTCTGGCCTTCCTACATCTGTGCTTGTGGTCAGACATTAAAAAATCAGAGCCTGGAGTATCAGAGTATCTTAGTCATCCCAGGAAATGATACCTGAGTGTTTTGGGTTTGGATGAGGCTGCTACTGGAGACTGGGGAGAAGAGAGTTAAGAACAGAACCTTTAGTTAATACAAGCTAAGAAATTACAATAGAGGAGCAGGGAAGACTTCAAATGATTCACAGGAGCAGTTAGAGAATGGCAGATTTTTGGGAGCCTAGGGAATAGAAGATTTCAAGAGGAGGCATGCTGCTGGAAATGTTAGCCTGCAGGAGCTAGTGCATACTGGTTCACATGAAATGCACAGTACATGCAGCCAGTTGGCAGACAGTCTTGGATGAAATCAAAAGATGGGGAAGTTGGAAACTACTGGCAATGTTTTCAGTTAATTTAAAGATTAATATCTAAATGTGAGACCCTGATAATGGAAACCCACTTAGCTGGGCTTATATTCTGTAGCAAAACGTAGAGAGGGTTAAAAAACAGTGTCAGTAAAGTTGCTGATGTCAACTTGCCTTTCAGTTTGATACAGCTCCTCCATGAACCACCGGTGGGCTTTGAAATCTTGCATTTCAGAGTTTGTTCCTGAGAGTACCAGATAGCCTCAGAAGCTGCCTGGGGGCATTACATTCATCCTTACCTAAATCTGTGTACTCTCAGCATTGGCCAAAACTTGAAAGTACTACAAAAATGTAAAATAAGATCATTTTCAGGAGCTTTATTGTGAGACCCTTCATATAGTCCCCAAGTCCCTTTGTTCAGTTTATCCGAAGACATCAGTAACATATCAGTTTGTAAGTCATTCTCCTTGAACAATATACATTTTTAGAGCTGTTTGCAACAGTGGTGAACCTTAACTACAGTTCTGCAGGGTGGGGTGCCTCTAAGTATAAATGTCATCTTTCTTTTAGTAGGATTATCCATCGCAAGCACTCTGAGAGAAGTTTTATCCCTTTCAGTTTGGCAAGCTGCAGTCGATTGCTGTTTCGGCCTTTTAATTGGCTCTTTCTACCACTTCTTAAAAACACACACACAGAGCAGAAGGCAAATGCAGCTGTAACTTTGTTAATCTTGCCCTCGGGTGGAGTCACACATATAAAGAGGCTGATGCAGAGGTTGTGTGTACTGTGTCAGGGAGCCCCATTTACGTGCCCTATTTACATGCCCTTCACCTCATTTTGCTGCTGCATTGTGGCATTTTGAACAAACTTCAGCTCCTAGTTCTGTGAGCCAGAGCTGAGGTTTGCTGGCTGACAAGTCAAAGGACTCAAATTGCTTGGCTGGAGTTGGCATTGGTTTGTTTTCAGCTCATGCTCATCAAAATTTTTGTACTCTCAGGTATCCATCCTGGGATTACAGCTGGGGGCAGCTCTTGCTGACAAACATAATTTCAGAATATTTTTCCCTTAAGATAATGATAACTGCTGCTTTTCTGTCTCAGGAGCTCTTTCTTACTGGTAACTTGACTACTTCTGACCAATCTTTTTGCTGTCTCTCTAGGAGGAAAAATACCTGGTTTCAAAAAAAATATATCTTCTTTCCCCTTGCCTTGCAAAGAGGCAGTCAGTACATTTCTTCTGATTAAGGTGTCTGGAAAACATAATAATCAAAGAGAGGAGACCTGAACTTGCTAGCACTAGAACAAAAGCAGTTAAGGATTTCCTACTGATGGTTTTGGGTCTCCCTGAAAAAAATTCCTCACATTTTTTGCTTCTGATCCAGCAACTTGAGGAGACAGCAAACAAACATTACAATACAGCCCTCTGTTTTAATCAAACACCTGTTCCTTTGTTCTTCATTTGATTTACTCAAATTCCCCATATAAAGCTTGTGAAGAAGGATTGCCATCTCCTGGGCAAGGCACACTAAGACAGTTTCTGCATTCACTCAGAAGTAAAATTATTCTCTGCAGGGCACATTGACCTTGTATCCTTTTCTGCCACACATAAAAATAGTAGACACATGGCACACAGACTTCCTTGCCTCCTTGTTTAAATTTGCAATGTGACACTCCCAAAGGCAATGTGATTAAACAGGCTGGAGCAATTCCACTGCTCTGAGCTTTTGCTTGTGCTAACCCTCTGGGTGCTTAATGGTATTTAGAAAGGATTGGATATTTACTTTTGTTCTTAAACAAAAGCCATTTGTTGCTCTGGGTGTCATGAAAGAAGCTGATTTTTCATTGCCTCTGTCTTAAAATAAGATCTGTTTTAGAAGTCAGGATACAGGGAGTGTTTCACAACTGAAATGAATGGTCAGTTTTAAATGGTTAAACTTGTGATGGTTTCCTACATACCGGAGCCACACATGGGCAAAGCCAACATTGAAGATTTTTGTCCTCTGAAGTACATCCTGTATTTGTAACATGGAGAAGGGTGACTCAGAGCTGTGACCCTTCTGTTGATGAATGACTTAGTCCTTCTCTTAGGGCTGAAGGCAAATGTCACAAAGTTCAGTCACTGTGCTAATGGTGCCATTCAGCAGTGCTGGTTTGTTCCCACTGGCATCAAGTGCTGGTCCAGACATTTCTCCCCCTTTTCTCTAGAGGTGTTAGCTCAGTCCTGTGAGTGTCTGTTAACAAGTAAAGTATGCCTTTTTTATTTCTACCATCATCTCAGCATCCTGGGTATAGCTTCTGTTCTAAATGCTGTATAGCAAGAAAAAAATGGGGTTTTTTGTTTTATGTTGTGACTTAGTATTTTACTTTCTCACGGTTTTGGTTCACCACAGTGTTTCCTATTCAGGTCTCAGTAGCAATACCCTGGTCCTGGAATAGTCACTTTACAGAAGTTTCCAGACCTTTTCTAGAAGCAGCTTTTCCTAACAAACATAATATGACCTGTGATGTCAAGAATTCAGAAGCTACACAGTTTCTAAATACTGCAAAGTTTGTGAGGGCATGTAAACCTTAACATGAATGTAAACCAGCACAGTAATGTACTGAAATTGTGTTAATTTAATGAAATGTTAAATGCTACTAAGTGGTCAGATACTTAGATTGCAAATCTCATAGGCAGTTCTTCTTTCCTTTATAACACATGATCAGTAAATAATAACTTCCAGGTTAAAATTGAAGTAGGCAGTTGCTGGTTTGCTGAAAGCTTCTTGCAATGATGAATGCTCCACTCAATAAATAATTGTGGGAGTACTGGTTGAAAGGGGCCTCTGGAAACCATCTAGCTCAGTCTCCCACTCGGAGCAGGGCTTTTGATAGTTCTGACTCACTCAGGTTAGCATGGCTTTGTTCAGCTGAGTCTTGAAAATCTTCATAGATAGAGACTCTATGGGCAGATTCTTCCAGTGCTGTACTGGTCCCTTAGTGGTCCCTCCTCCAGTGTCCCACCTAAACCTTCCCAAGCCACAATCTAAAGACATATTTCCCTGAAATATCTGGTTCCACTGAGAAACATGTTGCTGTTGTCTTTAAATTCTCCTTCAAGTATTGTAAGGCTGCTGATAGATGACACCTTAGCCCAGTCACAGTGCTCTCAGCCTGTACTCCTAAGTCACAGAAAAGGGTGGCAAGTATATCCTCTATGTGTGAAAATCTCCAGAATAAGGCAGAGTGGTTCATCAGCAGTAAGATGCCTCATCTGGACCTCCACCCCAACCTACTTTCCTGGTAGGAGAAGGGAAGCAAGTAGAGAAGACCACTGCTGTGAGTGGTGGTAGCCCAGTGTCATGTGCAGGTGCACAGTAGCTGTCTGAAGGGTCGGCTGGAGGTTTGACTGTGGTGGGTGAAGATTCACAGGAGGCCATTAGGATGGAGAACAGAAGGCTGGCAACTGTCACTTTCTAATCTGGTTTTCCTGACGTCCGTTACCTGCTGTAATCAGAGTAAGTGAAAGGAAACCTGCAAGTGCAGCTGCTTTGAGACCGAGTGTGCTGTAAAGGAACGAGTCGGTCGGTGCGATTGCCTCGCGACGTGCGTGTTACGAAGGGTTGTGTGTCTGTGCTTCCCCCCGCAGCGTTCCAACCCCCATGCTGCCTACCCCAACCCCGGACCAAGCACATCGCAGCCACAGAGCAGCATGGGATACTCAGCTACCTCGCAGCAGCCGCCGCAGTACTCGCACCAGACCCACCGGTACTGAGCTGCCCCGGTGCCGTCGATGCGCTGTCGCCGGCGCTGCAGGACCGGCTGCGTGCCGGAGCCCGCCTTGGGCCAGAGAATGTACTGTACAACCACACCTCCACCCGTCCGACCGCCACGACCCACCCCGCCACGGCGCCCCGTGCGGGCTCCCACCGCCCACCTGGTTTGGGGGTTAGACTTGAAAAGAAAGTGCTAGCACAGTTTGTGTTGTGGATATGCTACTTCTGTAGTTTACTTGACATGGTTCAGACTGACCGATGCGTTTTTTTCAGTGACAGTCTGTAGCAGTTGAAGCTGTGAAATGTGCTAGGGGCAAGCATTTTTGTTGTCGTATGTGGTGAATTCTCTTGATGTAACAACTTTATCTGACCAATAGTACACGACATCTTTGAACTGGTACTTGAAGCATACAGTATATGTTACCATGGCAAAAAAGCAAACTAACCGTAACTCTCAGACAGTTTTGATAGACGTTTATTTTTAGTGACTTTTGTGGGTTGGTTCATTTTCCACCTAGATCAATGTTTTATGACCGACAAGATTGCTACGATGAGATTTTTTTAAGAACATTAAAGCATTTGCATTTTTTCCCAGCAATTACAGACGTCCCAAAGATTTATTTCCAACGTAAGTTTTTTGTTTTTGTTTTGAAATCTATGACTTGACTGGTATTAAAGCTGCTATTTGATAGTAAAATAAGTATGTTGTCATTGATATAAACATGTTTGGTTCAGCAAACAAACTAAAATGATTGTCATAGACAGTGTTTTATTTTTTTCCTGTTGGTGTTAATGATTTGTGAGCATGCTTTGGGATTAAAAAAGCATGAATGATATTTCATAAAAAGGTGCGGCATCCATTCAGATATTTTGTCATGATTTTTGAGAACCAGCTTGGTGTAGTGGATTTTAAATTTTGTTCAGTTAATTTTATTTTTTTTTTAATGTTCGCACGTTGTTTAGGGGTGCCATTCCTACTGCAGAGGAACAAGGTGTTAGGAGAGCCTTAGAATTTATGAGGAAAAACTTACATACAATGTACTGTATCAAACTATTTTACATGAATGACACAAGTATTCTGAGTAAAAAAAATCAAACATTGTTAAAACAAGGTGTTATGTAATAAATTTATTTTTCATAAATCTGCATATGACCTTTGCCTGTATTCCTTTTTATCAGTGAAAACACTCTGCTCCCCCATGCATACATCTATATCAGGTTGTGACCTGAGGAATGCCATCCAGTGGAAATTGTTCTTGCAAGGCACGCTTCCATTAACTGGTGAGAAGGATCATTTTTCTTTTAAACAGCAGAGAAAAATGTCATTACTCTTGTTCTGTACCTGGAGATACTCTAAAAGTGGGTTTATTGCTAGTGACATTCCCTAGATCAGACAGCTCCTTTTCATCTACAAAATCCAGTGGCATTCCTGTCCAACGTTCTTCTGAGGTTTCTGCAGCTCATTCTTGTTTTGGCAGGTAATACCACACCATGATTTTGACATAAATAAATGCAATACACGCAGGATTTTTTTTCTGCAGGTGCTTTATGTAGTGTAAATATCAACTGGTGTGACTCATCCAAATGCACTGAGATGCCGATGGGTGGCAAAACAAAAACCAAATTGTTAGCCAGCCTCAAAGGCAAACCATGTTTGAGGTGAAGATAAAACTACCTGAGTGGATGGAGCACAGGTTCAAGTATTCAGGAGACTTTAAACTAAAGAAGAAACTCTTAGTGCAGAATTTATGCTGCTTTTATGATGCTGTATGATGCCCTCTTAATTTTGACATAAGAGGTGTCAAAAGCTGTGGTTTCTGGAAGAAATGAATGTACAGGTGGGAGTGCCCTAAACTTCATGGTTTGCTTTTCCAGTGAAAGCATTTTTAGTTTTTATCCTTAATTTATATATAGGCTTTAAGCTTGCCTGTTCAGTATACACACACTGTTCCCAGGTACTCACATGGTGCCAAGAGTAACTTTTTTTTTTGCTAAATTGCTATTGGCCCAGATTTTTGTTTCCTATTGATGCATATTCATATTAATGCATAATAAATAATATTCTTCACGTGAAAGCAGATTTATTTGATACTACTATATTGTGATGTCTCCAGCTGAATAGTAGCAGGCTTGCTTTAATTTCATTTTTGCCAAAGGAAATGCATCCAGTTGACAAAAGGTGCTCTTGCCATTAGTTTATGCTTGAATTTAATTTTCTTATTAAGAATATATTTGAGATTAAGATGCAGCTTATCAACTAATTACAATAAAGTTAAATTATATTCTGCATTTAGTTTTGAATAGCCTGCTACTTTGAATTTCATTCACTCGTATTCTCATGCAGATTACATCAACAAACAGATCCTACAGCAAGTCACATCTTAATATGACTTGTACTGATGTCACAGTCAGCTGGTCATTTGTTAGGAGGTACTTGAGGTTTCTTTCTCTAGGTCTTTGGAAAGAAAAAATTTTTCCATGCTTGGTATAACCTCTGGTACCTTCAAGACAGGGTATGATTCTGTATTGTAGATAAGGTCAATCACATCATATTCATGATAATTATAAGGGATCTTCTGCATCAAATAAGCTTTCTAATACTGGCTTTAGGAATACTGAGGAAAGGAATATCAGGAATTACTTTCCTGAACTGTATATAAATACATTAATCCTGTTATGCTCTTGATTGGACTTGCTACATGAGGGTTACAGAGAGGGGAGGAAGAAGAAAGCACCTTTGAGAAGGGTTTAATAGTTACAAATTCCCATGAGGAGAAGCACAGTGTGTGCTTCCACTTCCCACAGCAGCCAGTGTGTGAGCCGTGCCTCTTTCCTCGCATGGCTCAGCTTTTGTTACTGGATTCAAGAACTTCAAAGCTTTTCCTTATTCACCAACAATTATCTGGACCCATCTGAGTTCATTTAAAATAGCTGGAGTCTGGGAGCCTTTGTTGCTGTGATTAAAGGACAAATTGTTTTGCTAGAGTAGGCTTATGGTGAAAATGGGCTACAAGCTTAACTTGATTGTGAGGATAAATGTGCTATTGCACCTTAACCTTGGCACTCCCAGCAAGGCTGGCCTGTGGCAGCTCTGCATTTATCATACCAGATAAAGACCCAGCTGCTTTGAGAATAAATAACTTTTGCACTGATCCCTTTTGGAGAGGGTTTCAGCATTTGTGGTGGGAGGAGAAGTCCTGCCTTCCTAGACGGAAGAACCAGAAGACTGGTTCTGTCCTGTTCTTTCCTGTGTGTATATATAAATAAGAAAATATTCAGTGCACTCACTGAGTTGCCCATGGCAGTGCCCAAGCAATGCCCAGCTCAGAGGTAGGCCAGTGTTCAGGTTTTCTTCTAGGTTTTTTTTTCAGGGGAGGTTTAGGCTGGATATTAGGAAAAGGTTCTTCACCCAGAGGGTGGCTGGACAGGGAAATGGCTCCCAGGGAAATGGCCATGGCACCAAGCCTGCCAGAGTTCAAGCACTTAGATAATGCTCTCAGTCATGTGGTGTGATTTTTGGGGTTGTCTTGTACAGGGCCAGGAGTTGCACTTTGATGATCTTTGTGAGTCCCTTCCAACTCAGGATATTCTATGATTCTTTCATTCTGAAGCCACTGCTGGGCAAACTGCTGGCTTCACTGAAAGGCAAGCCGTGATCTCTGCCTTTCATGTCTGGTGGCTGTTGATTGTTTTATGGGCATGGTTTAGGCAGTTTGGCTGCCACCAAGTGGGGAAATGGATCCTGCAGGGTCTCACAGGACTCACTGAGTATCAGGAAGGAAAGACATGGAGTATTTCTTGGAGCCAGTAGTGAAGTTGCAGACGTGCCATTTGGAGTAAATATTGTTGCCATGGTTAAGATGAGCCTCAATCTGCAGAAGGAATGAGTAATGTGGTGCTCCGTGCACCCTATTTTAGTTCCTCCCCTGAATAGAGCAGCCTTTTTTGTTGGGTAGGGCAGCCATGCCAGCATCTTCCTTCAGACTGAGTGGTGACAGTGCTTCAGGCTGCCAGTTCTGAGACAGTTTAATACCCAGCGTCCCTGGAGACCAAGGTAGATGAGCCTAATTCAGTGTAATTTGCTTGTCACAGCTATGGATAAAGAATACTCTGTGAAATAATTTGTCAGACGTCTGAATGATGGGATGTACAAACTATGCTCCAGCAGTAGGATAGAGAGAGAAAAAGGTGCTTACCCTTTGAAAGCAAAACAGAAACAAAGCTGCTGCTGTTTCCACCAGGTCTCCTGTGATAAATTCCTCTCCTCAAGGATTTCAGGCAGGCTTTATCTTGGTGGTTGGCTTCAGTGATGGCAGTAGCTGTCTTCAGAGGACTGTCTGTACTTGCAGGGATCCGGTGCTGGAGAGCTGGGCACTGGCACCGATGTTAATGAAGCCATTGCCCTGGGGTGATGCATGCCAGCTCCAGCCCAGGATGGGAATCTGGATGAGCTCCATCACTGCTCTGAAAGCTCCCATGTCACAAGATGTGGAAAAGTACTTTTCAGCCTGCCAGGATTAGGGTGCCTTTCCTTGGCTCTCAAGGAGTTTAATTATCCCTGTGTTTAACTATTCCTTTTTGTTTCTGGTCCTACATAGGTGGACTGGGTAGTCTCCTGAGCTAGGGAAAGAGATGAACGGGCTAGTGCAGGAGTGTTTGTTATTTAAGCTGGTCAGCACATCTTGGCACATAGCCCTGAGCCCACAGAAACACCAAGGACAGCCTTTACGGCATGGCTTTTGGGAAGCGTTTCCGTTTGCTCAGCCAGGGATGTGGGAAGGCTGCCATATCCTTGGAGCAAGCCTTTGCTTAATGTTTGTGGGAGCTTTGAATTTGTACAGTGTGTCACCCACGGTGTGTGGATACCCCATTAGGTACATACAGGATGCAGCTGGCTGACCAAGGGAGGGAGGGAGATGAAGTAGAGATTTGTGTACGGACTTACAGGAGTGCTGAGAGAGAGGTGGAAGGCCCTTGAGCAGATGCTTATGGAAGGCCCATGGTTACAGCTGTCCCAAAGGCACTCTGTGAGAAGGCCAAGAGGGATTGTCTTGCCCTGAGGTGTAAAGAGCACCCCTGTCTTTCACGGGAGCTCTTTCCTTCTCTAACCCGCTGTGGAAAAATCTGATCATGTCCTACATTTGTTTATGCAGAGTTGCCTTTAGTATTTGGCTGGTCTTCCCACAAGATGCTGGCCAGGTGTGCTAAGAGCTGCTCTTACTGATCAGCTTTTTAAATTCTGTTTCTGTTTACAGTGTTTCTCAAGTATACTTAAGGACCTGTGAAGCTTCCTACACCAGCCAAGCTCCACCGTAGTGAGTCTGTGCCCTTAACTGGGCAGGGGAGACAGTAGGATATATTGTTTGGCATTCTTCACACCTGCTTCAGCCATGTGCTCCTGTAGATCAGAATATGGAGATATCCATCAGACTGTGGAGAAGGATTCTTTAGGGATAATTCCTGCATTTGGGTGCCAGCAATGATCACTAGGGTGGGGGGGTGTGCTTTGAGGTGTGCTCAGCTCAGTGCAGACAGCTCATAGACAGCTCGGGCACTCCTGATGTCCTCTGCACAGGCTTCAGGCTTTGCTCTGGCTCTCTGCCCCACCTTGCTTTCAGATCAAGAAAAGGTGAAAGGAGTATGATGTCCCAGCCCAGGAAATGCCTGTATAAACTCCTAAAATATGTTCCACCAGCCATGCAGGTATGTAATATAGCTGCACAATTTACTCGCACACCAGACAAAAGCAGCTGGTTTGAAACTCCCCTCAGTGTCTTTGGAGGCCTTGCTGGGAGAGCCCTGCAGGGACTTCTGACAGCAGCCTGTGCCTCCCGAGCGGTGGGCAGACGATGCCCGGGGCTGATGAGCAGCTGCTTGACCAGATCTCATCGCGCCCTGGCTCGGAGGGTGAGGAGGTGAGGCTGTCATTTGCAATCACACGCTCCTCCAGCTCCCCGGGAGGCGCGGGCGGCGCTGGGCGCGTCTGAGGGGAAGAGGGAGGGCGGTGGCTGCGGGCAGCGAGGTGTTGGTCAGTCAGGCTGGCTGGCCTGCACCCTGGGGCTCAGTGGGACATCGATGGCTCGAGATGCTGTGGGGACCCACTGTCAGAAGGGACAATCTGCTGGAAAACATTTTCTCCGACGGAAAAGTTGCAGAGCGTGTGGGCTCTCGAGGGCAGATCTAGTGGGCTGAAGGGGGAGACCAGCTCACGGCCTGAAGCTGCCTTACACAGCACCTGGTTCCTCACGGTGCTTCAGGTGTCTGCCGGGATCTGCAATCCTGTTTCCAGCCCCCTGAGGAGTCATTGCTGTCCCCTTGTCCACAAAATATCAATGAGTGCAGCACCCGAAGTGTGTGAACAGTGAGCAGTCATGGGGGAAATTGGTGACACAGGTGCCAAACCACTGCTCTAATGAACCACACACTGGGGTGTGTTTACAGGAGATGGATCATGTTAATATATTTTAAATATTAGAGAGTGGGAGATGGCTCTAAGAATGATTTTAGCTTCCACCAGGAAAGAAGGCAGGGAACGTGGATCAACATCAAACATTATCATGAAGGCTTGTCTGTCATACTTCTCTGTTTGTTTGTTTGTTTGTTTTTAACAGAGAAGTAAAAGTATGAAATCCAGTTCACTGGGAACAAGAAGGAATGGTATCCCAGAGGTTTGTGTTTTAATGGAGTAACCTATGCTGCTCCATGCAGTGTCCATAAACCAGCAAGATCCCCATACCTCAAAGGAATGAGGAAAAGCCAAACTGGAATCTGGATGTGGAAGACAAAGTGGGTATAACAAACCTGCAGTTGGAAGAAAAGGCCATGAAAGGGGAGTTCCCCCGGTTTGGCTCCAGCACGTTGAACACACGTGCCCACAGGCAGTGACTGATCCCACTGGGCACGGCCCAGGGGTGCTGCAGCCACAAGTGCTGCTCCTGGGGTTCAGTGCGTTTGAGGGGGGTCCTGGAGGGTGCAGGGCCACAGGCGGGAGAAGGGGTGGTGCCGCTTCTGTTTCCACTGCGGTTTTTTACAGAACGTTGCAAAACGGGGCAGAAAAGCCCCAGTGTCCTCCCCAGAGGACACTGGAATATAGAGATGCCGTCACTGTTACTGAATCTGCAGTTTATTCCTTAACTAAAGGCGTTTCCAGAGAAAAGGGTTAAACATCCACACTGAACACCATTTTCACTGGCTGGAATCCTAATTAATTGATTGTAAAAATTACTTTCCTCAAGAGCAACACCTTAAACAGCAGTATTTAAACAGGGTAGTTTATGTTCCATGAGGTTACAAGTACACCTTTGCTGATCCTTAACATTCCTTGTGTAATTCTTAATAATGCTAGGAATTAAAATATTGATTATGCTAATTATTTATAAAATATTAATCAATATCCAAGAGCTATTCAGAACAAAATCCTGTGCATAAGGAGCAATGATGCAGAGCAGGGCCTGTCCTGAGAGTTTACTGATCTTCATGGTGATGTATCAGGGCAGATTGTATATATGTGTATATCTTTTTCCCTTCTTGGTATTTCAGTCAATCTTTAGATCTGAAAATCTTACAGCATCAATGGCTTGGAGCAGATGCTTTTGGGGATCAGGATCTCCCAAATAAACCATCACCACACCCTCTCAGGCTTCCAAGTCAGACAGAGATGGGAAAAAATCCCCCCAAACCCCAAGACATGTCAAACCATAAAGCCAGGAAGGATATACCTGGATATGTCATGGACTGTGAAAATACCAAAACTGAGGCAACGGTAAGAAGATTGAAGGTGTGCCAGAATGAAAACTATCTGGAGAGAAAAGCAAACCAGTGTTCTGGAGATACTTTGGAGGGGCATGAATGCGAGGGCGCTGCAGGGTGGGTGAGCGGTGGTGTGGTTTGGGGCTGGGCAGTACCAGGACCTGCTGCTCACCCCCGTGTCTGGGGCTGAGCATGCAGCTGAGTCCCCTTTGCATTCCCAGATGGCATCAACATTTCCTCTTGCTGCTCCTGCTCAAATCAAGCTCCACTCTCTCAAAGAAGACAAAATGTCCCTCTTGAGCTGGTGATTTGCTGGTGCCTGGCAGGGGCACACTGGGGAGTGAGCCCAGGGAGGGCACTGTCCCTGCTGTGCCAGGGGCTGGGCAGAGGTGGATGTCAGGGCTGGGTGGTGGCCAGCGCTCATCTCAGCTTAGTGCCATGTTGTATGGAAGAGGATCTGATAGGAATCAGAGCAAATGCAGCTCTCAGGCTCTTACTGTTCAAGCCTCACACAGAGGGTGCTATTTCTAATAAATATTTTAGGCAGTAAAACATCCTTCAGAGAGGGCTGCTACATTCCCGTTGTGTGCCTTCTTGCTGAGAGAAGCCTGCCTTAGCTGCTTCAAATATTCAAATGCTTGATATATAGTAACTGTTTTATGGAAAAATGCCTCCGGGTGAGATGTGTTTAATAGAGAGAGGCTAATATGTGAGTGATTTATCTCATTTTGCTAAGTTCATGCCTGTAATTCAATAACCCCATGAGCTACACTTAACTGTATTCAATAAAGATGATCTAGAGGAGATGTTCATGCAGGTGAAGGATTCAAGAACTGGAGGAAAGGTTGTTATAAATAAGCGCGTTTGAAGTAAACAGGGAGCTCAGGCAGAACTGTCCCCCAGGATAAATGTCTTGAGCATCATTAAACCAGTACAAATGGCTCTGTGAGCTGCAAAGATTTCTTCCTCTGAAAGGAAAAAGCTGTGTGAGAGATTTTCATTAGGGAGAAAATGCCACCTTGCGCTCCGGCCATGACCCAAATCCTGCAGCAATCCTTCGCGAGCTGTCATCTTGGGGAGCATCCCCAGCAGAGCGTGCCGGATCCTCTGGCAATGAGGCGCTGTTACGAAGGGCACAGGAAGGTGGTTTTAGAGCAGACAGGAAAGAGGTGTGACAGCCCAGGGCTTTATTCTCCACCTGCTTTAGAAAACCTTCAGACACACACTTGGGTGTGCAAAGTGCTTTACAGACAGCGCTGCATGCAAACTCTGACAGCATGACAAGGAAATGTGGTCTCTAAATAGCTGTTCAGGGCTGTAATTGCCCAGTTTGATTGTAAAACTAAAGTAAACAGCACCGGCAGCTGAGTCACCCAGTTGCAGACCTGGAGCACTTCTAAGTTAGGTCTAAAAATATCTGGTGTGCTTTTAAGTTACTGGCTGTATGGAGAAGAAAAGGGCACTGAGAAATAAAGGCGTCACAGCATTGACAGTGACTGCACAAAGGGCTTTGGGATGAGGTGTGAGCCTTGTCCCTGGCCTGGCGCTGTGGCCAGCGTGGCTGTGTGGCCGTCCAGCACTGGTGGCTCGCTGTGTGCAGCTCCAGGTGCCAGCCTGGGCCAGGAACGGGCTCGCAGCCTCTGCCCCACAGCCAAGTGCGACAGCCCGCCCCAGACAGCCAGTTCCTTGTTGAGGATGTAGAGCAGTTGCAATAGCAGGGAAAAGGGAGTGTTTTTCAGCCAAAAAGGTGATAGAAGAGGCCTGGGGACAGCAAATAGGCCATGGCCATCCATTGCCTTTTCCCAGCCAACACCTTGGAGGCATGATGCAAAAGCAGGAGGCAGCAGCTTCAAAACAGAGAGGTGCTTTCACACTGCATGTCATTACACAGTGGGGCTCTGCCACGGAGCCTGTCAGTGCCAGCCACAGCTTCAAAACGTGGCAGGAAAAAGTCATGGAAGGAAAATAATTTAAACTCTATTGCCTACAGAGACACTAACTCTGGTCCAGGAGGTCCCTTGGATCCCCAGGGCTGGGGAGGAGAGGTTGGGAAGGTGCTACAGTGGGTTCAGCCTGTCCTCACCCTCCTTCCATGGCATCTGCGGCTAGTAGGGACAAGCTGTGGGGTCAGATGGACATTTGGTCTGACCAAGGGTGACTGCTCCTCTATGACAAGCAGTCTCACACAGTGGGGGCAGCTGTCCCTGAGCCACTGCGTGAAGGTCACTCTGTGGCTGCAGCCTGGCAAATGTGCTGTGCTCATCCCCCTCAGTCCTGCAGTGTGGCCCCTTGCCCAGCATAGCTGGAGCCTTTTGATATGGGATGCATTTGCCTGGTCATTGCCTGACAGTCGAAGCCCAAAACCTTCAAAAATTTGAAAATCAGTCCTGGAGCAAAGTGAGTGAGAGGAGACACCAAGGTGGCAGGGTTAGAGGAGGAGATGAGAGAGCAAAGGTGCCAGAACCCCTGGGGCACCTGAGGCTGCTACCACGGCTCCTGGTGCTGGTACCACGAAGAGCTTGGGCATTGCTGGAGGGAGTGGGAAGGGCCTAGGGAGCTGTAGAATAGTTGGCAGAGACAGAAAGGAGAGCAGATGGAGGGAAGGACAAACTTGAGCAGTGGGAGCACCCCAATCTGTGCAACCCACTGTGGTACACATGCTACTAGCTCCCGTTTTTGACTTCTCTTCCCAGTAATTATTGCATTGGAATAAACAAAACAGCTCTTACCCCCTGCAGACACTCTGGTGTTTCTGGTGCCCACAGTCCTCTCAAAGACCCAGCAGCCAGTGCAGGGAGGGAGCTATAGATCTTGTTTCTATCCTGACACATCATTGCCACAGATGGAGCTGGCAGCAGCAGCCTGGGCTGAGGCACAGCCAGCTGCTCAGCTTGTCTGGGATGGAGCTTGAGATGACTGGAGCACTGGAAGGGATTTTCCAAAGCATGTGTCACAAAGCTGACAGGTTTTGGGTTTCCTACTAGTTTCAGAAGGGACTTTGCTTGCCATGAGCTCATCTGTTTGTAAGGTTTGGCAGGGGCAGCCAAACCAGTCACCCTGCGTGGGCTGCAAGCAGCCTCACAGCACCTCTCTTGGTCCTTGCCAGGGCCGAAGGAGATGCCTGGCCCTGGCATTCCATACTGCCCATTCCAGCCAGTCCATTGGGCCAAGTGGCTCAGCAGGAAGCTAAATATACTCAAGCCTGCGGGGTGAAAGTTTGGAGGGACATGTCAAAGCACTGCAGCCACGTCTGAGGAAACAAGTCTGTCTGGGCCTTGAGTCCAGGACAACCTCCAAGGGTTTCTTTAGGTCAGTCACTCTTGTGCCTTCCAAATGTTTAGGAAAGGTCATTTTTTCCAGCTGATTCAAACAAAGACTAATGTTGATGTTTTTCCAAAAGCTTTCCAAACAGGTTTTTGAGCAGAGCTGTTCAGGCCAGGAGTGGGAATAACAGGAATGTGCAAAGGCCCTGGAGAGCAGAAAAACTTCTTTTCTGGGTTGCATTTGTAACTCAGTCTTTCCATAAAGTAGCTAATTGAGCTTTTTTTTTTCCCCTTTGGCTGTCACTCTTTTTGGTTGTTGATATGTTTGTAGCTGTCATTTCTGTAAAACACCCTGCTGAAATTTGTACCAATCGTCTCTTCACTCAAAAGCCACAGAAATATGATGGGCAGAAATATATTAGGCACCGATCTACCACCTCAGTGATCTCCCTCCTTCACATACTTTGCAGTTCTCTGTTTAGCATCTCTGGTTGCTGTGTTGCTTGCACATGCTGTAACTATTTTGCATCCCATCTGCCCTCGGCAGTGGTACCCCTGGTCACCTGCACCAGCATCTGTGCAGGGAAAGGTCTGGGGTAATCTGAAAGACACAGTAAAAATAGCAAATCTCTCTTTCTCCCTCTCTTTCTCTCTCTCTCTCTGGATCTGAATAAACCAATCCTTATAAATATGCAGGGTAATAAAACCCTTAATGCAGTGTGATTAAAAAGTTACTGTTCCCTCAGCAACCCGAAGGCGGCTGCCTCGCGCGTGCCGAGGGTCTGAGATGGCTTTGCTGGGAAATTAAAGCCCTCATCTGCCTCCGTGCGACACAGCCGGGCTAGGGTTGCCATGGGAATGGGAGGTCAGGTTCTGCCGGGTGTGAACGTGGAGATACTCTCTGCTCCCCTGCCTTTCCCTGCTCTCCTGTGCCTCCTCCAGCTGCCTGCTCCCAGCACAGTGCCTGAGAGCAGCTTCCTGGCCTTCAGTCTAGTCCCACACCTGGCACAGATGTCCCCCCCCCGCACCTGGCACCTCTGTTTCAAACCCCTTTTCTTCATCTTTCCCTCAGCACTCGGTGCTTTGCAGAATGTTTTCTTTTTTTGTTGTTTCTGTCAGTCCTCAGTCCTCAGTGAGGCTTGTCACACTGCCACCAGTCTTCTCCTTAATCAGGTCTGGGTCAGTCCTCTCAGCTCACCATCTTCTTGCTTTTCCCTGTATGCCCTTACTGGGGGCACAAGCACCTGCTGAGCCCTTTTAGATGAGGGCTCAGGGAATTCTTTGTGTAAAATGTACGTGATAAATGTCCTGAATACTTTGGGTGGGTGATCCCATGCCCCATGCCCCTTGTTTGCTCATGGCAATTTGTGAGTCTAGTCCATAAACAGCATTGGTCTCCAAGGTTGTCAAACACTGGTACAATGAAATATGAAGTTTGGTTTTTGGAGGGGAGCTCTGGAGGTAATGCAGGTAAGGAACCCTGTGGGCAGGAGCAAACCCAAAGCGAGGTATGAATAAGGTATGAATTCTGTGAGAGTAATTGGACTTTAGGAGCTCTCAGCCAGGATTTATGACACACATCAGGATTTTAATGAAGACAGAGTGTCTTTCTCACAGATTCCCCCCTGCTCGGGCACAAATTGCCGGGCTGGATGCAGGAGCTCCCGGCTGTGGTTTTATGGCCAGTTATACAGGAGGTTGGGCAGCTGATGGCAATGGCCCCTTGGCCTTCCAGTTATGACTCTGTGAATTTCAAACTGCTCATTTACTTGTAATAAGTGTAATTTACCCAGAATGAAATGTCACCCAGTCAGTGCCCGGGAGCGATGCCACGTGGCGGCTGCCACAGCCCGAGGCTGGGAGAGGCAACTTGCCACTGGCAGCCCCAGCGTGCCGCACGCAGCTTCCCTCACGGCAGCTCGTTAACAGCCCACTTGGGAGGAGTTGGTCACACAAGCAAATCTTTATAATCCAAATGCTCCCTCCACGTGTGACAGGGATCTCCCATATGTCTGTGCACTGGGAGCATGAACAAGACATTAGCTGTGAACAAAACACTTGGTGATTTTCACAAATCTCTTCACAGATATTATTCTTCCCTCGCCATCACCACCTCCCCTAGCAGCAGATCTCCTTCTTGCTCTTCTTTTTCCCCCCCCACTTTCCAGGCCAAATTACAGCTTCAGTAGGACATGTCTACCTGTGCCTGCTGTACCATGACTATCCATTCAATTCCATAATCTCTTGTTTTATTTTCACCCATTTCATCTGTAGGTAGCATTACTCAGAGACTGTTACTTCAGAATAGCAAATAAATTTTCAGATTTTTTTTTCCATTTTCCCTATAATTTCAGTGTGATTAGCAATGTACCCTGTTAAAACCAAAACAGACAAGAGGCTAATGAGAGGTCCTATTTTAACTCCACGTGAAGGGCAGGCAGGGAACAGTAGGTTGCAAGGGATTTTTCTCCTGCAGGACACATGCTGCAGTGAATGCTGGCCCTTTACTGAGCAGGACTGGGAGCCTGGAGAAATCCTTGAAAAGGAGGATCCAGGATTTACAGACACCTATCTCCTGCTTTCTGCCTTGGTTTTGTGGGGATCAACAGGTCTCTGGGTCCAGGCATTTCACCTAGAGAGCAACATGACTGGTGCAGCAGCACTGTCCATGTGCGGTGTCTGCTGGCAGAACTAGAGGGGAGGTACCTGGGCAGTTTGGAAGGGAGTTATGTCCCACCCACTCCCTGTGTTAGTGGGAAGTTGGAAGCTAGGCTGCTATTCCTAGTCTGTAAATTCATACCATTACATGAGAACTACAGCTTTAATTTTTGCAAAAAGTGGGAAAACTTGTAAATAGAAGACCCTTATGTGTATTGAGATTCAGCCTTGAGATTCATTAGCTTTATTGCTGATTTGTTGAGCAAGGAGCCTTCACACTGTTAAGAATGTACCCAACAAAATGAACAGCACTTAAGCACTTGGCCACTCTTCAGGATTGTGAAGGGATGAGCAAAGCCAAAATATAAACCCAGCTTCAACTGTGTTCAGCTTTTCCCCTCAACTCCAGCTGCAGCGCTTCAAGATGATTTAATCTGGAGGCAAAATAGGCAGACAAGGACTGGGCCCAGGAGCAGCCTGTGAAATCCAGCCTCAACCAGCAGAGCACTGCTTGGAAGCAGAAGCAACCCCTGGATACCTCTCAGATGCATCTCAAAGGATGAGCACCTGGCTGTTACGTGCATTTAATTAGTGTCAGATTAGCTGAGCTGTGGGAGATGTGTTTGGGATGTGGGAAGCATAGAGGAGCTCTGTGGAGGGGCAGTGCCTCTGCCATGGGCTGTGATGAGGATGTGGTCCATGTGTGAGGCCCTGGCACCTGTGTGTGGCACCTGCCCCTGGACTGCTGCTGAGCACCACGCCTGAACTACATTTTTGAGTGCTGCTTGTGTCAACTGGACACAGATAGTCTAGCTTAAAATTAATCAGTTAAGCCCTGGAGAGGTCTATGAAAATCACAGAGTGTGAAGAGCAAATGGGACAGCTTGGTTTTTAAATTAATGTAACCAGTTTCACTGTGAATTCTTGTTAACCTAGGTTGGCTTTTCTCTCTGAATATTCATCATTAAGTGAGTTCTCCTCAGTTGCCCTGAGCTCTGCAAACAACGCAGTCACCTGAACACGGGGAAGATCTCGCATTCCTCTTTGAAGACTGATGCATGGACATAGCAGCAATTGTTCCATGAAGGTTTCCCATTTATCAGATTGATGATGGAAACCAGGATCAGCCTCTGCGCCTGACTGGTCTGGGACTGCTCTGCTGGAGGCTCTGGGCTTGCAGCTTCAGAGCACACGGGCAGCCGTGCCTTTTGGGGAAGGGGCCGTCGGCACAGGCCAGCTTCCCTGCAGGTGCTGCAGGAGGAGAGCTGCTTTCCTGGCCGGCAGGGAGCTGCTGTGCGTCCCGGACAGGCGGGAGCGTCTCCATGGGGCAGCACGGGCACTGCCCGGCAGGCCAGCGCTGACCCAGCCTTCCTGACATTCCCTGCAGCTACAAGGATTGTTTCGGCTAGCTGAGCTGACATTCCTGCACAGGCATGAGCCGGAGATGTGCAAGGCCTGCCGTGGTGATCGCGGCGGGGCAGGGCGGGGCTGTGAGCTGGGACTGCGGGCACAGCGGCCTCCCTGGCTCTTGCCCTCCCTGGTCCCAGCCACGGCTCCCCTTCCAGAGAGAGCCTTGCAAGCTCTGCCGGGCAGAGCAGCTCTGCCGAGAAGACATGTGCGGAATTTGTGAGAGTTTAGATGGACTGGTGATGGCAATGCCTCCAGCCTTAGCACCGAGTGCTGCCAGGTGAGTGCTCCCCTGTCCGATGGGCAGCCAGACCTGTGCCACTCCCTTACCTGTGAGGAGGGACCTCATGCCCCTGCACAGCCACAGCCAGCGGGGCAAAGGAATATTTTTAGATTTGGTGTGGAAAGGACCGTCTGGGAGCTCAGCATCACTGGTTCCAGTCCTCAGCAGCCGCGGGCGATCACCTCCTCCCATTTCCCTCAGAGACTGATCAACCTCGTCATCACCTTCCTGCCCTCGTTTCCCTCCCCTAGCAGTTATCCCCTCTTCCAGCTTCCAGCCCATCCTCATGTTAGATCACTCTTGCTATGGTTTTCTTGCCGTGTCTCCTGCTTGTCCCCCTGCCCGCTCCAGCAAACACCAGGGAGGTGGGAGAGGCGCACCCAAGTGTAGTACGGGATCGCACCATAAGAGGGAGATGATTCCCTGTGGATTTTCTGGGGGACCTGTAGCCCTGTCCTGAGTAGTGGGTGCCAGTGGAAAAAGTGCGCCATGGTGGGCACAGAGCTCTGGCAGAGAGGAGAAGAAGGGGACATCTCAGGATACCTCACCTTGGGAGTGTGGTGTCCTTTCCATGTGTTTATCCCGGGTGGCTGTCAATAGATCTTGGAAAGGCTGCTGTACCCAAAGGATAATTTCAGGTATTCCAGTGTGTTGCAGCACAAAAAGGGGTACAATCTCTTCTAGCCAAACTGTTTAGAATATTATTCTCTGTAAAGTGTGTTTCTAATAGCCTCACAGAAGAAAAATACTAATTTTGTCGCAAAACCAGCCTTCGTCCTCCAAGGGAAGAAACTTTTTTCCCAAGGTCTGAAGTGCAAACTTAGACCTTTTGAACCATGCTTTTTGAACTTCAACAAAAGAAGGGAAAACCCAAATCAACCAAAACACTTGTACCAGTGAGGCTATCTTGCATTATCACCCTGGCTGCCTAGAAAATGGCACCATGCTCCTCGGTGTTCATTTCTGGAAGAGATTTGAATTCAGGGACAAGGTGCGAGACATTTTGAAAAGTCTTCATTGAAGTGCTGAGATATTTCCCACCTCCTCCTCATCCTGTCACACCTTTTTTTTTTTCCCCCTTCCTTCTCTCCAAGCCTTGTCACAGGAGGTTAAGGAGCAGAATTACATTAACTGCCTCTTTTCTTCCAGTCCACAGCAGTCTCCCGAGTGGCAGGCATTGTTTTTGCCAAGACTGTTTGAAGCTGGAAAGGGCCTGAACTTTGCCAAATTCAGAACTTCCTGTGATGGCCAAAGAACAGATTGAAGTGTCCAACACAGGGCGGCCTTCTCTACTCCTCCTGATGCTTCCAGCAAAACGCTTTCAAGCCACAAAAAATCTTGCTTGAGGTTGCTGTTGGCTGCTTGGCTCCACAGAATATGCATGGCCTCCCAAGGCATTAGGGAGAAAGCAGAGGGAAGAGAGAAGCCTGCTAGAGGAGGCTATGGCGGAATCCCCTCAGCATCTTTGCTGAGCCAGAGGTTTTGGGCTGCCAGGCTTTTGCGGGAGGCAGATGGGCAACAGGGACTCAAGAGATGCCAGAGAAAGTCAACGGGCAGGTACCAAGCAAGAAAGTCTCTTGCCAGTGTAAAGCTTGTGGGCTGGTCTCCAGCAGGAGGGATGGGAACAGGGAAACACTGAAGGGTGGGACTGTGTGAAGAGAGTGGAGCAGGTCTCTGGTAGCTTTGGTCTCCCCCACATTCCCGTCCCAAGAATCTTGTGTCCATAGGTTAGAGCATGCAGCAGGTCCTGGACAGTGAGAGATGCCACAGGGATAATGTTTCAGCCCTTCAGTTTAACATCGAGCACCGGCAGGAGAGTAAAGGATCCCCTCTCCCAGACCTCTGAGGGCATCACGTCGAAGCACAAAGTGGATGGAGATTGCTGCACCATAGCTGGTAGCAGATCTGCTCAGGGGAATGAAGACAAACTCATAGATTTCTTGCCTTCCCATTATGGCCAGGAAGTCAGAATTGTGAGCACCTGTTCTCTAGAGCTAAACGCCACAAGCACCAAGGCAGCTCCATTTCTAGTTTGCTGCTGGAGAAAGTGGCTGAGTGAGCAGCCTACCAGAAAGTTTCCAAAAGGCAGGATCACCCTGTTCCTTTGGTGAGCACCTGCCTAGGTCGGGGCTGCTTTATGTTAGACATTTTACCAAAGGACAAGAACTTTTCTGCAGAGCTTGTGTTAACAGCATCTTCTGCTTTCTTCTTGTAATTCTTTTTGTATTTCTTTCTAGGGTGCCTTCTGTAAGAAAAAAACAAAAAACCCTAAAAACATCCTAAAACAAAACCAAACCCCTACACAAACAATAAAAAAAACCCAAACAAACAAACAAACAAAAAAAACCAAAAAACCCCCAAACTCCAACCAACAACAAAACCCAAAAAACCAAAACCAAGCTACCCTAAATATCATCCTGTGAATTTCTGTACAAATATCAAACGAAGAGTTGTTCCCTATGCTAGGGTGCTGCAGTCAGTGCACATGAAAGCAACAACCACATGGATGTGTCCAAGGGGCTCACTGAAGAGCCAGGAGGACGTGGGACATGGCTAGGGCTATTTGGGAGCTGACAGCAGCGCCACATTTCTCTCCCAGAAACACGTTGTTTTCCAAGGCACATGGCCAAGATGGAAGTACTGCTCCAAACCCTGTAAAGGACTGGCCCGGAGCAACATGCTTCAGCAAGGGGCAGCAGAGCCTGATTTGAGCAGGCCCTGCTTTGTCTTTTTGCAGAAAGTTGAATCATTTTGATGGAGGACAAGAGCGTGATTGAGCCTTTGGTGCAGGCAGGCAGAGCACTCACGCAGATCCCCTCTCCCTCTGACAAAGAAGGAGAAGGAGGACCTCCACGATACCCACACAGATAAAAAAAAAAAACCAACAAACCCAAACCAAACCAAAAAACCAAAATTCAACATCATTGCCTTTGGACATTGACTTCTTATTAGATGCAGATTAATTTCCAGTGATGTTTTGAGCCCAAAGAAATTAGTTTTCTTTTTATGAAAATATTTTCCCTGTAACTTCCAGAGGACTATCTGTTGAAGTATCTCTTTTCCAAGAAAAAAACAGAATTGGGTGACAAATGTCTACCCAGAAATAAAAGAGAAAAAGAAATCAATACTTCCTCACCGAGCTATAGTGTTCAAATCGAATTCCTCTTCCCAGCTGTGCCCTTGGCCCAATTAAGGAATGATGGGAGGTGCTCAATAGTCTATCAGCTGGACTGGGGCTCTGGTGACCCTGGGCTTCATTGCATCTCCATGAGCAAACAGTCAGCTCTGCACTTGCTCGCGATCCAAGAAGTTCATGAGGGCTTAAATCCATCCTCACCTCATCTGCCACCTCCGCCCCGTCCAGGTTCTCCTTTAAAGTCCTGGTGAGACTTCATCGATCAGACTCTGGGGCTGCTGCTCAGGAAGAGCAGAGTATCACCTTCTGGGAGGGAAACAGCTGCTTTGTCAAGCTTTGAAATTTGACAATGGTTTGATTGCCTGAAGCTCCCCCTAAATTATAGAGAAGGATCCTGGGATGAGTATTTCTGGTGTTTTCAGGATCCACGGGAAGCTCCATGGAGCTGATCAGGAGACTCATTTTTTCTAAGGTCACTTGTGGTCCAAATCAGAACAATAGCATAGACACATCCTTCGCATCCTTTGCCAAGCATCCCACATACCTAAGCTAATGTCTGCTTTAAGAGAAGTAAAATTGTCCTCAAAAGCCAGAGACTGCCTTGGCAGTTTTACTCCTCCTTTTGTGCACCCACAGCTTTCACCCAGAATACACCGAAGCAGCATGTCTGCAGGGATGCAAGATCAGAATCAAACACCACACTCTTCAACATTCCAAAGGCACCACTCTGTGCCTGTGCAAGGCCACTGGACTCCTTCCAGATGAGCTGAGCTCTCTGGGATGGAGAAAAACTCCCCATGGCCCTTTTTTGCCATACAGCTATTTTACTCTGTTTATATGCTGGCTGTTCATCTGCAAATGCAATGCAGAACTGGCCCCTAAAAGAGAGTTCAAGTCAGCGTGGAAACGTTTTTACTTAAATGAGCTTGTAGACAAAGACAAACAAAAGAGACTCTCTGGAGTCCATTAATTAACAGCATTATGTCATCTACAAGACTGCAGTAGGTAAGTACCGTCCAAGTGTTCTCAGCATTTCAGCCTCAGAGTGCTGTTCTGCTTTGGGTAAGGAAAAGCTGTCTTTCTAGGGTTGCTCTCTTAATAAGGCTTCTGCTTCTGCACAAATTTGGGCAATCTAATTATGCATGCCTATTGTTTGAAAGTTTATGTAACTAGCAAGTCAGAGCTTCTTTTCAGAGTGTTTGAATGGTATCTCTTCAAGAGGTCAAGGGAGGAAATGTGAGATAATAGAGCAAAAAACAAATCAGAATCAGCTGCTTTCAAGTGCATCCAGGGGTTACAGTGGCTTCAGCCTGATTTGGGAACCAAGGAATTTCTCAGTAGACTGAAACTGATGTAGTAAAAGAGACAAAGATACGGGAGGGAGCTTATGAATAGAAACAATAGGTGCTGCAGTGGCTGCTGATAACATCTTTGCAGAATTAGGACTTTATTCTTCCTGGTGCTCAAAGCTCATGTGTTTTGTTTTTTGGTTTGGGGTTTTTTTGGGTTTGTTTTTTTTTTTTTCTGGAGAAGGTTTTCTGTGTATTTTTTCTCTTAAGATTACAGCTTTGCTGCTGAAGTGAGCTTTCTGGTATTCCTCTAGCTCCATCAAGGAGTATAACATAACATACAGCCCATGTAGCCTCTTTCTTTAGCTAACGCAGAGGTAAACATGTGAGTGTTTTTAAATTGTGGATGTAGTGCTCAAACTAGGTCCTGGGAGGGAATTTCACAGCCTTTAGCCAGCCTACTGAAACCAAAGCAGTAAAACTTACCCAAGCACTCACAGCCTGTAATTCTCCGAGTGGCATGTTATCCAAGGGAATTTATACACATTTACAAGGGAGGTGTCAGTCAGGAAATTTATTGTGTCTCTTAAACCCAGCCTTTTCAAACCACAATTATTCCTCTCTGTCGACTGTGCAGAAGAGCTGGGGTGCAGTAGGATGGTGCTGCAGCAGCTCACCATTGCTGCAACAATACTCTGCTCCCTTTCTGCCCCCTCTCGGTCCTCCCTGAGCATGGATTGTCCCCATCCTTCTTTCCGCAGGCTCCGTGCCTGTGCCCCGCCCAGAGCCCATTAACTCCAGTGGGTCAGCAGGAAAATATTCCCTGCTTGCTCTGTCTGTGAAGACTCACTTTAGGGCCTGGAAAATGGGGAGCCAAGACCTGAATGTCTGACCCATTTCACACTGTCATTTTCAGCCAGAGTGACCTAGAGATTTCACCCTGAGGTGATAGCCAAAGCTGATCCATGTTTATTCAACTGGCTTAATTCTCCTCCCTCGAGAAAGTTTCTAGCCACAACCCATTGATATTATTTGGGGTTACTTCATGCTCTCAGATGAAAACAAGGCCTTCAGAAGCTCTGTTGTGCTGATTGTGACATTTGCTGGAGGGAGAAGGATAGAAATAAGGAAGTATTTAAACGAGCATCTGGGCTGCAAGTAGACAGCAAAATAAATGAGTTTCACCATTTTCTCCCCCATGCGATCAGTTATAGGACATATGATGTTATAGCAATGTATTACATTAACTTGCCTTGAGACCAGGGAAAAGACACTATGTAGATATTTAAGGTAGTCCTTAGTCTGACTCCTAAATATCCTTCTCAGCATTTGCTTATTTACCTCTGACTCCAGTCCTAAGGTCTATAAACATCTCCACACTGGGGAAGAGGTCTCTGCTTCTGGATGGCAGAGGTTGACACTGTGATGGTGGGATGGTGCCTTCAGCCCTTTCTTCTGAGAGCAGAGATATGTTTTAGGTAAGAGAGCCTAAGCAAACAGACAGGGCTGAGACTAAAACTATATTTATGCTTTGCTGGCAATTGTATTGCAGGGCTGAGACTAAAACTATATTTATGCTTTGCTGGCAATTTAGTTTGCAATCATCTAACAAAAACCTGAACTTATCACTTGGTGGGTAAATGGGGCTTTGTCTTACCAGCAGTGTCTGTGTTTACTCTTGGGGTGGGCTCAGAGGGGCCTGGTGAGGGTGAGGTGCTAATCTGCAGGTAGCTCAAACACATTAACAAGGAGAGGAGAGATGTGAGGGAGCCTTCATGCCCAGATGCAGTCAGGTCCCTAAGGACTCACAAAATATCTGGAAAAGGCTATTCTTAGGGCTGGTGTCTCTTAATATTCGCTGAGTTCTGGTGGTAAACTGTCCTTAGCAAGCAGAAGCAACATCTTTCCCAGCCTCTCTTCTCCTCTAGGGACTTGTCCCTGAAATGTCTGCCACTGTTAACAGCCAGCCTGAAGTATCACCCCATCTAATCGTGCTCATTCGCAGAGGAGATGGAAGTCACAGCTTGCTGGTCAGACTGCATGTGGCCAGCCATTCAAAGATGACAGTAATTAATCTGCAACTGCTGTTTAATGTGTTGTTCATGTAGGTTTCTTGACATCTTCTGGGGTTCTCTGCTGCAATAGAGCTCTTTGCTAACTGAGGAAATCTGGGCAATACCCAGAATATAAGCGCTGCCAAGACAGACCTTGCTGCCCAAAGATGCCTCAAACCTACACAGCTGCATGTGCCACCAACTCCTGAAAACCAAAATCCCCTCCTGTAGAAATCAAAGTAAAAGTTCTACGTTGGGATATGCTAGAGGTACAGGAAAGCATATTGTACTTAAGAAATTACTTTAGTAGGCAAATATTAATACTAAAAGAGGAAAAAATTTCACAGAGGACACTTCTTACTTCTGTTATATTGCAATGAGTCAGAGCCTGGGTAAAACTTCTGCTAGATTTACTCCTGATGAATCACACAAAAATTACTGGCAGAGACTACAGATTTCTGTAAGAAGTCAGAAAGCAAAGGAAGCATTTTCTTTCTGTAGATTTTTTTCAGTCCTCTCACTATGCACTGTCTTGTAGTTCCTTTTTTCTGCAGCTGAATTTCTCGTCAGAACAAGACAGCAATGCATTTTGAAAAAAAAATCATCCAAAGAATTGCTCTGAAAATACGACTTTTTCCTCAACCAATCTTACTTGTACTTTTATTTAAAACCATATATGATGATCTATCCACCAAAGCATTTGGAGATCTTTATAATATTGATTAACTATGAACTACCTTCTAATTATATCACCTCTATATTTAACATCATAAGGGACACATTAGCTTTACAAAACAAAATTTGGTCTTGAAAAATAAATGTAAATTCACAAATACCATATCAACTTGACTGCCTAGTCTGAGTTCATTCCACTCAAAGAAATTATCAGACTACAAAATTTACTGACCTGGTGTTCCATTAAATATAGCTAATGATTGGTAGGAAAAAGGTGGATCATTCGCATTCCTGTTTCTCTTTTCTTGTGATATATATTACCAGAGTCAGAAAAACTTTTCTTGGCTGAACAGAGGCCACGTTTTGGTTCAGTTCTCCATGAAGAAGATGAAGATCTTGGTCTCATGATTCCCTCTTTCTCATCATACTAAGAGGAAAAGAAAGACATGGGATATAAGGCAGTGGGGTTTCAGCTATGGTCTAAAGAGGATTTATAAACAAGGTAAACCAGAGACTCCTCAAAAGGCACTGGAAATTATTTCTCTGGAGGAAAGGTATATCCTGGTTGGGGAAAAGAAAAAATCACACTGGAACACAGAAGAGGAAAAGCTTAACCATTTAACTGTAACACTGAAGAGGATGCATTGGGTACTGACACAATGCAGAATAATCAGTGAGCCAAGTGCAGTGTCACAGATCCTGGGCAATTGCATGTGGTCTGTGGCTGATGGCTCTGCAGCAGAGCTGAGCACTCCCCCTTCCTCAGGAGGCCCTTGGTGACACCAACTAAGGTGTCTGGAGAGAGTCATTGATGGGAAAACTCAACAAGACCAATATCACACAAATAAATTTGGGGTTCACCGATCTGAATACTGTGTGGATTTGACCAGTATCATAATTAGAAGCAAATCAAAGCTTTAACCTAAAGAAACAGCAAATCTGTCTGCTCTGAATCTTGCCTGTGTGATTCTGTGCAGTGATTCTCTGTGCCACCCACACCTCTCCTTAGAGGTAAGAGATGATGCATTTCTTGCCTGGGAAAGCAGTAAAATGCAAATTCTTTACCAGAGAAATGCCCTATTGTGGGGCAAACGTGCACCTCCCCAGTCCATCCAGGGCTGACACAGATTATACACTCCTAGCTGAGCCTCAGACTGCTTTGGGTAAAGCCCATCCATTTAATTCAAATCATCTTCAGTTTTATCAGGAAAAAGATCAGATAGCTGGAAAGAAAAAGTGCATTTTGAAGCAACAAATTGCAGATGTCTGTTTTGCTTGCTAAAGGTATTTATATCATTACCTGAAAAATGGCATACAACAGGTTTGAGTCATTGCTGAGCAGCTGAATTATAAAATTACTAATCTAAGGGCTAATTGCACTGACGGTTTATTATGTCAAGTTGTATTATACATGTGGGGTTTATCTGTTGCCTGACACAAACAAGGATGATTTTTCCTGGCACCACCCACTCATACCTTGTACTTACTGCCACTAGGGACTTGGAAAAAAAGCTGCAGTAATAAAATTTTAAATATTCTTACTGTAATCTCCTGCTTGAGGGGCTAATGCAGCTAAACACAGAAGGCTTTGTAAAGTGTTGTGTGTAATGAAGGATGAGCTACAAGAACAGAATTGAAGGAACAATACCATTATCACAAATTGCAAACTTCTTCAGAGTGATGCTTGGCAGTAAATTACAGGCTGTCTGAGACTTCCTTTCTGCATCTGTGAGACATTTACTATCAGAACAGGCAACCTGAAATTAAAGGGCAGAAAGAAAGTTGGAAAACACAAGGGAAATGCATGCACATTGTAAAGGCATATACACTGTGCATGGAGGATTGATCTCCTGACCCAAGCACAGTCCTTTTCCCACTCAAATTCCTCTTTAATTCACTTTTTCTGCAAAGGATTTGGGTGATAATTTGCCAATGAAGACTTTTTTTTGGTACATATTCGTAATTAGATTTTTTTTTCTCAAAAGCAACCTAAAAATCTATACAGCAGCCAGATTGGACAGCCTTTTCTCCAGGGAATGTCACATCTCTCAGAAAATTATTCTTCCATTTCTTTCACCAATATCTTCTGCAGTTTGTCTTTAGCCTCTGGTTTTGTTCATTGTTGGACTCTCAGAGGTACTGAATTCCCACTGGAGTTGCTGATATTGAGTGAGATTTGCAGGTAGCAGCTTTAGAAATTCAGTGGATTATCTCAGTGATTATAGAAGGAAATGCTGGCATTTTGTCTCCTAAATTCATCAGTTTCATCAGAGATCTGGAAATTTTTTATCAAATGTTGGAAGGGCTGAAATAACCAGGGGAAAAACTGTTCCAAGTAGTCAGTAGTAGAGGGAGGAGTATCCTGAGGAGTGTGGGGTATTTTCAGCAAGGTTGTACTTGTATCTAGATCAAATCCTTCTGAACCTCCAGGTCACTGGCCTCATTTCTTGGTGATGCTGCACCTGCTTTAAATTGCTCTCCTCAGGCAAAATGACCATAAAACCAGAATAAGTAAGAGCTGAGTCTGCCTCTGTGGGCAAGGGACAGGGATAATGGATCCTACATGTCCCGTATCAGCTGGGAATTTCTTCTGCTCTGTGGTGCTTGGCTAAAAACCTGCTCAATCAGGACCTTGTTCTGTCATACCCAGAAAAGCACACTAAAATACATAGCATGAAGCTGCTAGAAGCTGATGGGAATTATCTGCATGCGCTGCAGAGCCATGGGAAAAAGCAAGGTTTCTTACAGGAATTAGAAATCCTGTATAGCAGGGAGGTTATGTAGGGCCTCAGTGAAACTGCTTCTCCAGCTGAGTGACCATAATGGATGCTCTGCAACTGCTGAGCATCTCTTTCCCACTTTTTCTCACATTGCTCTGGGAAAATGGTGAGAATGTTAGTGCCTTCAGGTGCCTGGTGTGTGTAGCTGTTAACAGAGAGAGAAATCAGAAATTCCCTCAGTCCCTAAAGTATCAGGGATTTATTGAACGTGTTAAGCTCAAAATCTTGTTAGGAACAACAGGAAAGCACACTGGATAGGGGTAGGAATCTGCTGTTAGCAAAATTGAAATCTAAATGATCTGATCAAAAGAATTCTTATTAATCCAGATCTAATTAATATAGAAAATAAAGGAAATAAAAGCAAAAAATACTACTACAGAAAAGTTTCAATAACAACAATACAGCTAAAATGGTTATATCCACTCCTAGTGTCTTGTCCTTCTTCCAGTGTTTTGCAACCCCTTCCACTGCCCTTCTGGGTGCTCAGATTGATGGCTTCATACCAAGGGGGTAGGGGGCAACAGCACCCCTGTGTACCTTGTCAGGTTGATATTGTCTTCCTCCTCTCCTTAGGAGCCAGTTGGGATCATTTCTGTAAGTTTGCTAATTTGGTTCACACCTTGAATTGCCACTCTGCATTGCAACCATATCTTACTTAGATTAGATACTTGTTCTTTGCTGTTTGCTACCCCTCAAATGTGCTTTGTGCAGCTCCCAGATCTTCATTTCTCTAACTGACCATTGGTGAGTTGTTTAGAGCCCTGGGCTCTGCCATGTCAGGCTCTGCCCTTTTTCTTATCATCCTGCCTTCCTCAACACCACTTCACTGTGTTTAGACATGAAAGCTTCATTCTGCATGGAAGAGCTCTTTATTGCTACTGTCAATGTAAACATTATGGTTGTAGCTTGCAAAGACAAGCAAAAGGAAAACTAATCAAGCATAGCTGCCTGGTCGTTAGGGAAAAAAGAAAAAAATAAAAAGCAGATACAGCTAACCATGCTTAACAGAAAGCTCTAGGCAGATTAAGGAAAGTTCAGACAAAAAAGGGCTAATGGACCTCAGCCCTGAGACCTCTGAAACTCAGCACTGCGTGTAAGGGCCCATTATGAGCAGTGGCAGTGCTGTGGTTACAGGGTTGTGGGTGCTGGTGCTTGAAATGTTTAAGCCTCTCAGCGAAGCTTAGCCCTTGTGACTCATCCTTCATCCCGTCTGTCGCGCTTTGTGACACACAGGGCAAGCTCTTCACTCCTCGGCACATGCACACCCGCCTTCTGCCGCGATCTGCTGCCCCCAGCCTTCCTGGACACACACTTATTCCTCCGGGATAAAGGAATCTAGGCTAGGCTCACCTCCCTGGCTGTTCCCCTTTTCACCTGGCTGGCTCCATGCCACTGGCTCACCCACCTCTCCTTGCTGATATCAGCCTCTGCTCCCCGTGGTGGCCCCTGATACCCCAGAGAACATTCTGTGATTACTGCACTCATTTCCATGTGAACAGCATCCACAGAGATCCCAAACCCAGGCTTCCTGCAGGGCCAAGCAAAATAAAAAGAGCTCATATCACACGTGGAGTTGAAAGACCCCCAAATCTGTGGTATATAGGTAAAACCTTATAAAATGAAGGCCTTGTTGCCTTTGTAAAATCATGGCTCAGGCCTGTTACTTCAGCTAAGTAGAGAAGGACTGTGGGAAAGAGACACAGCTGAATTAGGGGTAGAAAAACATAATGTGTGACCATCACATGCTTACATCGTGGTGTGTGGTGGTTGGTTGAATTATGATTGTTATGCTTTAAAGCTATGTAAACAGATAACCAGCTAAGTGCTTAAAAAGGCCGGGTTTTTGCAATAAAGTGCTGATGCTTGCCACCATCTTTGGGTGTCAGTCTTTTGTGACCACCATCACTACTCCCTGCAGTTATGGGGTGGGGACTGGAAGGGTGGGGGGTACAACTCCAGAGTAGAAAGACTCTTGCAGATTGTGGCCAGGAAAAGTTAGAGAAGAAAATAAAAATGGGGGCTGAGCTACTTTGACACCATCACTCTCATCACAACACACAATGTGCTGTGTTGACATCTTCCCAGAAAAAGATGACCATCAAGATCAGCCAGCTGCACAAACAGCTCTATCCCACATACATAACAGACAGCTAATAATAACATATTAATGAGGAAGAATCTTGTGGCTAGACACTGAAGAACCCAACAAATCTTTCCAAGATAAAAATGTTATCCTTAGCAATATATAAAAAATCCAAAGAGCAAGAAATAAGTAGGCTAATCGTTAAAGTGCTGAAAGTGGAGAAAAAACAAGAAAAAAGAAAGATTTCTTACCAACATAAAAAGTACTTAAGGAACACAAGTGAGAAAAGGTTATTATCCATTGATTTGCATTTCTGAAGTAGCTAGCTCAAATTTTTCTCAGTGCTTGGATGTAGGAGTGAGGACAGCACCACTGGAGATCTCAAGGTGGAAAGTGCCTAGGAGGTCTAGACAATAGCAGAACAGTCTAGGATAGTCTCAGAGAGCTCAGGTCAGACTACCTCTTCTGCAAGTTGTGCAGAAGTGGCAGAAAAGAAGGTTAGAAAAATTCTGATGCAAATGCTGCATTTAAAATTCATGGGACCTCAATCGCTGGCTGAAGACAGACATTATGCAGGTGAAGAAAGGCTTCTGGGAACCTGCAGAATGAGTGTTAGAGCTTAGAGTATGATCTTTTATTCGAGTTACTTGCAGAAACCTTTCTCAGTAAAACCCAGTACTCAGAGGGGTTGGCTGAAACACAAACACTTCCTCTTCTCAGCTGGTGCTGTAATTCTTGGTGACAGAATAGGTTAAGCTTTGCGAGCATTGTGTTGGCCAAGCAGAAATTACCAAATGCAGTGGGATCACTCCAGGCTTTAGGAGTTGGCAGTCAGCTGTGCTGCACCTCAGAGCTGGATTTTATTCCTCGTACTTCATGCTGGGAATGTTGGAAATATTTTTGGGCACAGCTGGGTAAGTGCACCTTGTGCTTCTGCCCATGTCAACCTGTGGCACAGCCAGGCCACATTTGTGGGGTGGGAAAGGAAGCTTTGTTCATCCCTTTCTGAAGGACACTCAGCTGAAGACAAAAAAAAGGGTTGAAAGAGAAGGCAATTATGAAGCTAAACCAGTAGGAGTGATCTGGGCTGTGTTGTGCTGTCCTGGAAAACTTTCAAAGCCTTTTTAAGCAATTGGCATGAAGCTTTCTGCTGGCTATAAAAATGCCTTTTGAGAATCATCTCCCATTTGTACTTTTGCAATTCATGCTTTTAATGTCGAAAGTGCAAGCTTGCTCGACAGCCTGAGACAATGGAGTTCAGTCCAGGCAACATCAGTAGTATCTCAGCATTACTCCTGCCCTGCAAGTCTCAACCCTGCCTCAGAGAGAAGAGTCTTGGGGTGAAAAAGCAGGTCTGTTGGTAAGGCTGCTCCCATCCTTTGTGTGGCTGCTGAGCAGACATGAAATGAATCTGGGTTGTTGTAGTGGCTCTGATCCTGATACCTGTTGAGAAGGAGCTGCCCATAGCCAAGAGGTGAATTTCACACTGATACAGTAAGGTTAGATAACTCTCCTTCTCGGCTGGGTTGAAGCCAGCAGCCATGGCCATGAGGCAGGAAGTAATATCACTGGGAAAGCATGGTGTGTAATGGTACACTTTACACAAGTTTCTGCTCCACTGAAGCAGAAGGGAGTTCAGCGTGTGAATGAGAGCTCCTCTGAATAAGGATGGATTTCAATGCCTAGTTCGGTACTCCTGAAACTGGAAATGTAGCTATGCAAGACTACAGACTTCAACCTCTATTTCTTTCTTGATGCACTGCATCACTTAGAATTTGGAAAGTTGTCTTCATGAGTCATCACTAGAACCACCTACATCCTGGAGGTGAGGGTGGGAGACAGGACCCTCCATGCTGGCACTACAGCATGAGCACAGGGCTTCCCTGTGCTGCAGCAGTCGCAATCGCAGGGTGTTGATTTAATACTCGAGACAGCTGAAAATACATCAGAGTAGGCCTGAGGCTCTGCTCAACTTCAATGAATCTTTTCAGGTAGTGAGGCTCCTTCCATACTCAGCAGAGAAAGAGTAGGACAGTAAGTGAGCCCCTGCTCTGGCTCAGTCACAGGAGATCCCGGTGTTTCTCCATGCACAACAGCAGGACTCCAATCAGGCATGCCAACTGACTGAGTTGCCTAAAACTGTGGTGTCAGCATCCCTCCTGTGCACCCAGATGTGCTCTTGTGCCGAGCCCAGCTTGAATAATCTGGACCTCTATATTTCATTAGCAGTCCTTTAAGTTCTCCAATCTTCTCTTTTGAATGTAATGCATTTTTAGTACTGCAAACACGAGTGTGTAATTCAGTGCATATGTTTTGGGAGTGGGGAGTCTCCGAGAATGCCAAGCAAATCAATAAAGGTTTAGCACATCATTATTCATTGTTGCGGTGCCATGAGGCATTTTGTATGCCCTTTAGTAGGGAGGGGAAAAAAAAAGAGGAAATCTGTTGTATGTATAGTAAAATTTGATTTGAAAGGAAGAGTTTGCATCTGAATTGCATGAAGTCTATTAAAATTTTGGTCTTCTTCAGACTAATAGGATTATGCCATTCCCAAACTGATTGTTTCCAAGCAACGATGCAGATCCTAGTATGTGTTTGCTTATCTCTTTAGTTTGCTGCTAAACCAGAGAAGCTTCCAAAGATAGCTGCAAAACTGATGGTATCAGGTGTTATACATAATTTCAAAGACACTGTTTTGAAAAGATGGTCCATTTATCTTCTCTTGGGAAGCTGAAAGAGTGCACAGGGACTTGTGCAAGGCAGCTGGAAAGTGATTTTTATTTAATTTTTTTAACAAAGGCAATGACCTGTAGTGTCACCAGCATGGAATGCTCCTACTGGAGCCATTTTCATTTGTACACAAACACTTTGCTGTGTTCAGGGGGAACTGCTCTCTCTGAGGAACAAACCCTAAGTGGTAGCTACAAACAGCATCACAAGGCTTCAGAAACTGCAGTTCCACAAGGTTTTTCAAATGCCCTCAAGCGTGGCTGTCTAAAGGGCCAGATCTTCCCTACTTTACTAATTAAAAGCTTCCTTCATGTATTATAAAGGAATGCACAGCTATATAGACTGTATACTAAATAATAAATAGCCAGTTGCAAATGAAGTTGCCATTTTATATTCAGAACTGTCCAATATATGTGGAGATTTTGAAAGGTGCATGAGGAGGAGATTAGAGTATCTTCTTTCTTTTCTGGATGCTTTTGGATTTCATTACATAATGGGTTAAATATCATTTAGGAATCCTTGTTTACTCTTCTGGCATTCAAAAAGGCTTCTTGCTTAACATCATTCATGCATTTTCTTTATAGTAAAAAAATTGTGCATTTATATATAATTTAATATGAAGAAATTACTTCTTCGAGTTCTCTGACAGCTGCATAAAGAACATAGTGCAGCTCTGTGGACATCTGAATCTCCATAGAAGGCAATTGATCACCTCAGAAGAGAAATACATCAGCCATTTAGTGGTATAAAACAACAAAGCACAAAGTTTAGGACTGGAGGTGAAAAATACTACTATTGATAGAAATTTTAGAGGGAATTTATTGTGGCAGAATGTAATTACCCAACTGGATGGAGTGCTGTGATGTATGTTTGTGCCTGTGTAAAGTGCTTTGAGATGATTAATAACTGGCTCAATCCTTTATACTCATAACAACACTTCTGGCACAATAGCACTGTAGTGATCTGTCACTCCAGCTATTGTGTTTTTGGATATGTAAGACCCCTGCATTAGGCAAGCATGGGGTCTTGGGGCTGGTGAGCAGGCAGATGCAGCCCCCTTACAATTTGCATTGCAGCCTTGCCAGGGATCTAATAAGGGCTCAGAGCCCTGGTGGGCCAGACGCTGAGCAGTACTTGAAATGAAAGATGGCTTTCCCTTTCAGAGTTCACAATTTAATTATGTGATGGGAATCAATAGATAGATAGAGCAGAAAAGGAAGGCTGCATCATACGAGTTGTTGCACTTCATATAATAAACACCAGCCGGAGTCCATCATCTGTCTGCATCTCTTACAAGACACACTATTTGATGGAAAATGAAATTATCTTGTGTACAAGTTGAAGACAGATAATTTCTTCTCATTTGTACTTCAGGAGTAGCCAAAGATAACTGAGATTGTACTGTCCAGAGTTTGACTGCCCAACGATTTGCAAAGAAAGTAAAATATAAGATGGAGACCCTGAAAATATCATATATGATGTGATGGTATCCCCCTTAATTTGGATCCCTGGCTTTTTGAAAGAAATAGAGCAGTGAGGAAAAGACAGTGAAGCTGGAACATTTTCTCTTCCTTGGCTGGTTTAATGGTGGTGCACAATGACTAAAAAGAAAAACAAAGTGAGAAAGATGATGCACAGAAGTGAGAATATGGTGGAGGAGAGGGAGGCAGAGATTGATGCAGAGAGTGAGGCTGAAATACAGACTTTGCAGGGGATTGTGAGGAGCCTATGAGCAGAGACTGAGTGTCCCAAGGGAAATTAGCAGTGTAATGATACCTAGTGTCTGATAGCCTTTGAAGACTGTTTCTTGCAGCTGTTTAAGCCAACCTGGCTGCCTTGGCCCTGAAGCTGGCACTTCCCATACTGAACAACAGGACTTGACATTTGCAAGCAAAATTACATGGTTTCTGAAAGAAATGATAATGTGCTCAGGATTTCCACCATGCCAGTGAAAGAAAATATTTGTCAGATAAAGGAACAATACAGAGGAAGAAGCAGAATTTTTTTTTCCATAAAATTTATATATTTTTAATAAAATTACCAGGATCAAATCTGTGCTCTCTGGCACTGTAAAGACAAAACAGTTATATTGAAAGAGACACCTGGATTTACACCAGTGTCAATGAGGAATATTTGACTGATGCTCTCTCCCTCAGGAAGGCTGTGGTTTTGAGTAGCTGTGTGGTTAGAATGGTCCAGAACTGGTTTTATTTTGTATGTAACATTGGCAGAGGCTTCCTCTCTTAGCTGAAGCACACACTGCTCTATTTCTCCTCCTTATTTTTGTGCTTCGCTTGCATTGAGGTCTCCTCCTTCCTTCTCCTCCTCCTCCTTTGCAAAACTTCCAGGTTCTGAGATGTGCAGCA
>VZRO01005864.1:634959-732164 GCA_013397915.1 Daphoenositta chrysoptera
CCGCTCCCCGGGGCCGCGGGGCGCCTTCCCCTTCCCCCCGCCGCGGCCGGGGGGGCTCCGGAGCCCTCCGTGCGTGGGGTCGGGGAGAGGCCCCCGAACCGAGCCCGTGTGCCCCGCAGCCCCGGAGCGCTCCGTCCGGGCAGCGGGAGCACGGCGCCCATCCCCGGGAGCCGCCCGCCCGGGCTCGTTCCCCGCCCGTGGCCGGCCCCCGAGAGCGGCCCCCGAGAGCGGCGTGGCACCGGCGAGGCTTTCTGGTGTCCAGCGGGCTTCAAGTACTTAGGAATAATCGTCTTTGGCTTTGAAGGGCGCTGGGAGTCCTTGACAGCTCGGGAACTTTTAAACCCTTCCCCGCCCCACCACGTTTTGGCTTTTGTTTTTTTTTTTTTTTTTTTGGTGGATTGTTTTTGTCTACTTGGTTCTTAAGTAAATGTGTCGCGGAGAAGAAGCTGGGAGTCTGAGTGAGTGCAGGCGTGTGAAGACAGGGATTTATCTCAGCTGCTGAATGTCTAACACTGACCTAAAAGCAGTTAAGAAATGCTTTGTTTATTCTCCTTCTTTCTGATACAGTTCAGTAATCGCTACAGATAACAGGAGGAGGGCTGATAGTTTTAGGTTGAGCAGTAATCTGTGAAGAGGGGCCAGTACTTGAGTGATGGGTTTTTGGATACAGTTGTGAGATTCCTTGATAGAAAACACTTCAAAGGACAAATGGTTTAGTGTGTGTGTGCTGTTTGTGCAAGAATAGGAGAAAGCTGTAGTTCTTTGTGCCTCTTTTGTAAGCTACAGGGAATGAGGGGACAGTATTCCTATTAGAAAAAGATGAGGCAAATTACAAAAGCAGCCAGGAACTTCACGAAACTTTGTATCTGGGGATGAGGAGGTTGTTTTGTCTTTCCTATCATGCAAGACTGGCTTTCTTTTTAAAACTTTACATAGGGAATCAAAAAACATTACATTTAGAGGAGACGGAGTGTTGTTTTGATTTGGCTGATACAGTATTTTCCATAAACTAATAGTGAGTGTACTTGAAGAGAGGAATGAAGTAATGGAATAAGGCTGTAGTTCTTATCCTCCAGTATGCTGTGCCACACTACAGTGATCTCTTGTTCAGATGATAAGTTATGTGGCCTCTAATATATGCAGGCTGACATGATATTCAATAGTTGTGCTAGAGTAGTGCTCAAGCTGGAAAGCTGTTAAAGTTACGGGTTATGGTGCTTGCAGACTTCAAGGATTCAAGATCAAACCCTGTGTTTGAGGCATGGAACTGAGCTTTGTTAGTTATACTAAAGCTTTTTGCCTTTAAGTTCTCATCAGAAGGAAATATGCTAAGATGGAAGGACAGTTATCTGCCCACAGGCCCCAAGTCATTCTTAGTGAGAGTTATGGTGTTTTATCTGCAGCTATTCATTTGAGACCAGGACCATATTATGTTTCCCTTAAATAATGTGGAAACTTGATTTGTTTCCAGCTGAATTTGGGGGATGAGTTGTGCAAAGCAAAGTTTTTCTGTCCCTTGCTGGAAGATTAGTTTTGTGTTTATATAGCTAGCGGCAGTATGAATGGAGTTATTAGGCAGTGAACACAGAGGTTTTGTTGTACATGAAATAATGTATAATTGAGCCAGTCCTCTTCTCGTTTTCCATGGCTATTTTCCTCAAATAAAGAGAAAATAGAAAACATTTTTTTAATCAGATACTGAAACAATAGTCTTGATTATACTCAACAGTTACAAAAATTGAATAGTCTTTGTTAATCTTTCCATTTGTCCACGGAAGTATTAAAAATGATTTTACATGTCAGAAATAGAATTGCTTGTGCTTTTAAAAGGTATTTTCATAGCAGGAATAAGTTATTGTGGCTTCATGCTTGATTTATATGGTATAACACATGTGACATTTCATGGTTAATAACAGTATAAACCTGTTTTGTTTTTCAGTATATGCCTCGTCTGTACAGCATGCCTCAAGGGATAGTGATTTTAGGAGTAGCAATATAAACTCCTTCCACATCAGCCACTCTTTGGTGTGCCTACTTTAGCTCAGGCTTATTTACTTTATTCTTCAGTGAGAAGGTACATGCCATTTATTTTTCTGAAATAAGTATAACACAGTCTGCAGGCAATATTGCTGTATGGAGGAAAGAGAAAGAAAAGCCATCATCTGACAGATGATAGAATATTTTGAAGTGTCTTATACAGTGATGAGAAGGACAGGGTTTCTGAAAACCCAACCAAACCGGAGCAGGTACCTTGGTGAAGAATTCCTGAAGAGCTGATGGTAGCTCAGTGTTTCAGTCACTGTTGGTGTCACCAGAACAGTGAATTAGCTTTCATGCCTTTGCAGGTCTTCCTTTTTTGATTCAGCTTCCTGCATGGACAGTCACATCTTAGTGTACTCTTTGTTCTTTTGAGCAGTCCCAGAGCACTGTCTTCCAGAGTTCTCTTGACTGCTTTCTGTGAGGAAGGAGCAAAAAATATTGTTGCAGTTAATTTCAGTCGGCTCTTGTGGGCCTGTCTTTAGGTGATGTGTATTTAATGTTGTCTTGTGACTGCACTTGGATCTGATACAGGTTGTAGAATACAACCCTTATTGGACTTTTCAATTCAGATGTGATATGTTATTACTTCCTGGTTCATGTGTGGCTCCAGTTAAAATTTTTGGACAAGTTGTGGTCATTACTTTTGACTTGTTTTTATTTTGTTTTTGCTTGCATGGTGGCCTGAGCTACAAGCAGTGTATCACATGAATTGCACTACTGGTGTAAGCTACTGACCAGGCTGTGCTTGTCCAGTGGGTTATGATACCAAGTTTTGTTAATTATCTCAGCAGCAGAAATACATTAATATACAGTACTGATGGGGAGCAGTTGGTTTTGTCAGGGTAATTTCTTAGTTCTCTAATCTTAATGGCATTAATATATGGAAATCACTGATAGGATCACAAATGTCTTCCAGTGTAGGATGTAACTGTACTTTGCCTTCAGAAGCTTCCCTGTACAAGGACTATGATGAGTCGCAGGCTGTCACTGCTTATTCTCTTAGAAGAAAAGGTGAATGTAGAGGGTGACTATTAACCTCTCCATATGGAAGACTCACACACAGAATACCTGCAACCAAAGAAAAATTAGTGTCTGGACTGAGAATTAAATTGAGGCACCTCAAGCCTTAACTCCGTAGCAGAACTGCCATAACACTTACATTCTCTCCTGAGAGCTTAGTCTCCCATTAGAGGTAGTAATGAAAATAACCTCAAGTTACACCTGATTTATTTGTTCAATTTTAACCAAATGTTTTCCTTCATGCTAAACTACTATTTAGATCTAAGCTAGCCTTTGGTAAAAACTGTTGGAATGTTTCATTGGGTTTTCTTAACTGGCAAAGCATGGCTGTTTTTCAACCCTCTTTTGAAAATTCAAATAATTGAAGTATTTTTAGCTACTCATAGATATAATTTCTTCTGCCACAAGAGAAACCAAAACATTTGGGAAGAAATTTGTTTGTACAAACAGCTGGAGATCAAAATGGCACCCTTTGTGCTTATATAAGCTGCAAACTTGAAGCTTATCTTTGGTTTCTTTATTTTTGGCAGATGAAGTAGCTGGAGAATTATTTTGAAGGCTTCTAAGCATGGTAAATATTTGTTGGATTTGCTGTTTTTTATTTGTGTTAAGGATTTATAAGTGTCTGGATTTCAGCACATTGTGAATTAGTTTTTCCTTTCACATACTGAAATATTCTGTCATTGAACTGATGGTGTTTTCTGGGTCTAGAAACGACCCAGAATGTATAGGGATTTTTTTTTTGTGGACCTCTCAATTCAGCAGAATTTTAGTTACTCCTTGAAGATTCTTGGAGCCCCTTCCTATCTGTTGCTAACAAATATAATCTCTTTATTCTAACAGAGATTGGGTAGCCCAATTCAGTGATAAGGGACAGCATGTATTTCTATTGAGTGTAAAGCATAGTATGCCAGATCTATTAAATATCTTGGTTTTGAATATTCATTATAATTGTGCCACTTGCATGCTTGAACTGATTTACTCTTTTATATTTTCAAGTATATGTTTTAGAAGCAGAAAAATTGAGTGTTATTCAGTACTTCAGCTGATGGATCCCAGGTTTCTTGGGCATAATCACAGTGGCAAACCACTTAGCTCGTAACAAGTAATAGCTGGAGAGCTTGTGTATGTAATGGGCGATGCATAATACATCAAAACATGTTAATAGTATCCAGTGAATGTTGGAATTGATTTCTTGATGTTTGTTTTGAAATCCCATCGTTGAAAAGGTTAGTATCAAGTGATGCTGAGGAAAACCATTCATCTGCTATGGACTTGGTTTTGTCCTGACAGAGCAACAGGCAGCTGTGGGGACTAATGTGCTAGAAGACAAGGCCTGCAAAGCTTGTTTTATTTTGAAACTTCAAACAGCCTTTGGAAACACTTCTTTGAGAAGTTCTTCTGCCTCATTACATGTGAATGAATAAATGAAGTTTGAACTTGTGAATTAAAAGGGGGGCTTTAGTGGCAATGTGGCTTTTTAGTTTGTTTTTCTGCTGCAGTTAGATCTTGCTGATGAATTTTGTATAGAATGTTGAAATTCTCTGGAACTTATATCAGCACAGGTTTACTGCAGAGTTATTTCTAGGGAAAGTAGTGTTTTTCTTTTTAAAGCTTGGCTGCTGCTTTGAATGCTTAAACAGCTATAAACATGGACAAGAATATATCACTTCAAATGAAGCCTTTTATTTCATGCTGTATTTGAAGACATCCTCGTATCAATGTTTTTTGCACATGGAATATTGACATTTCTTCTCACCTCTGCATGCCAACTCGAGCTGGAGTGGGGCTGCAGTTAAATCTTAAGTCATGTTTAAAGAGGATGTCTTGGTACAGTTATACAAATGGTTTGGTTACATTTTGAGGTTATTTAACTGAATAGTAGGAGAAAGGTATTTGCATTGCCAGACAAGCAGATGTGCAAGCTTTCTATTCACCCTTCTTTCGGCAGAAGGAACCAGGAATTAGCATTTTGGGGGCTTCTTTGTTTTTTTGTTTGTTTTTTTTTTTCCCTAGATGGAGGAGATCCTGCCTCCTCCTGCTCAGTCAGCTTGCTTCTCTTGAAGTTTTCCCTTCTTCAAATCCTACAGGTCTTGTACATCTTCACTGTAGCAGTCACTGTATGGTTATAGCAAGTGAAGAGTTGTAAAGCTTGGGCATGGTAAGTGTGATATACCTGAATGTTGAAATGAGGAGCTACAAATGCCTTCCAGAGGAATGTCTGAGAGTGCACCAAGGTGTAATCTTTCAGCCCTCACCTGAAATGTTGCTATTACAGCGTCTGCCTCTGTCATCAAGTGCTGCTCATGCTCCTGTAGACTATCCTGAAATTTCAGGTATCCTTTGATTCCGAGCAGGTAGCTCCCCAAAAGCACATAGTGAACATTAGGAGCTACACCTCGTTGTAGCTCAGGCTATTAATGCTTTGTGTCTGGTTGCTGAATTTCGGTACTGCATTTGCATTGGTAATGACAAGAGCACCTTCCATGTTGGTGGACTAATATGTGGTTAAGTTTTTAACCTTATGGATTTTTCTTATCCTGAAATGGCTCCATCTGAAACACTACTGTAACATAATTGCGATTCTGATCTTTTTTTCTAGAATACTTGCCATCTTACTGGGGAAGGTGTGTGCTTTGCAAAATGTTGTTCTGGTTGCTGTACTACCAGTTCTGAGGGCCTTGAAGCTTGCATGGATCTGCAGCTTGCTGTCATGCTTGGTCACTCAGCTGGCTGAAGCATTGTCTGACTAGTTGGCTTGATGCTGGAGGAGGTTTAGCAGGCTTCATTAATTTTTATATCTTGGAGGGAGATGGCAAGGTTCTGTTCAATGGGATTTAGAACTCTATTTGCAAAAACTGGGGAGAGGCAGGTAATACTCCACAGCTGGGGAAAATTGCAGAATTTCTGTTGTCTTAGCTGCGTGAAATAATGTAAATATTTTACATTACTCTGTAAATCGGTACAGTTACTATTTCTGTGAGTTATTAATGAAGGACAGAGTCAAATATTGTAGCAGATTGAACTCTCATCTTAAAATTCTGGCTTTCTGAAATGTACAGAAATAAGTTTTATGTAGTATATAGTCCAATTTGCATGTTTCTATTAGGCATTTTGTCTCTTAATCTAAAACTATTGGGGCAGCAGTGAAATAACTACCTTTACTGGTGTCTTGGGGTGACTGCACAGCTGGGTATATAGTATTCCTGCTGCCTGTGACAATGGCTGCTGAAACCCCAAATCCATTGCCTTCTCTCCCTGTTCCATGCTTTAAAATGAAGCTGTTAATGTTTTGTGTGCCACTTCCTCATTTGCATTTTCTGTTCCACTTCCTCTTGCTGCAAACTCTCGCTGATGCATTTTTTCTGAAGTCTTTTACTTCCCTTCAAAACTCTCTTCTATATCCTAGTATTCCCAGTAAAAAAGAAAAACACTATGATGAACTTCTGCTTTTTGTCATTTCTAGTAAAACCCACAGATGCCTTATTTTTAGACAGTGAAATACTTGGAGATGTAAAAAAAACAAACCCCAACAAACCACAACAAAAACCCTTCCCAGTGCCACATGCATCCCTGAAAAAATTTAAAATGGAGGGAAGTAAACGCAAGACATGAAGTGTAAATCCTTGCCAAATGTAAATCCTTCTTCCCTTAGCTGAGTGAACTGCTTACTATCAAATTTCTTTAAGCCACAGAATGTTGTTTTTGGCAGGAACATCAGAAAGAGTTTTCTTTCTTTAAAACAGTTGTTGTTTGGAAAACAAGCATATGTTTGACATCATCATAGATCTCTAAAAGAGGAAAAAGTGATTTTATTTTCAAAACATATAGTAGAGCTGTATTTTCAGTAGAATCAAATGTTAAATGCTTCTGGAAGCTTAAATATAATAGTGTGTCCATACAGTTGGTTGTCAAGGTTGAAACAACAAGCACAGTTAGCCCTGAAGCTGCTAAATGCTAATCCAAGCTTGGCAAGTGTTTTTCTCAGCCAAGTTAGCTGAGGAATTTAGAGAAGCACGTAGGCAGCCTGTAATAATCAAGTTTTTGAAAGCAAACTTAAATGTTGAGGTTCAGGTATTAAAAAATGCAGCTTCATTTTATACTTTTGGTAATGGTGATGTTAGCTGTAAGACCTGTGACTCTAAATCTGTAGTTTGAGTATCCCCACTATTATTCATCTTGGTGGCATTATGGCTGTTAATGCTTTTGATTATGAAGCATTAGAAAATACACTGAATTAGTTTTTTAGGTTTTGTGGACTTAAGGGATGACAGTCTAAATAGCGACCAGCTTTGATTTGTTGGTCAAAGATAACTTTCTTCATGCCTCATCACAGAACAATAAACACAGCACAGAGCAGTCTGGGTTACTCAGAGAAGTTTGTCTAGGTTCATTCAGTTTTAGGGATAGGCTAAGAAAGGAGAAAAATGACATGCCTTAGCACTGGGTGGGAAACATCAGGGAGATTGAGCTGGGAGGGTGGGAAGTGTGGATGTTGAATCTAGAGGAATAAAATGAGTGAATTTAATTGAGGGTTACTGAGAGTTGTTATATTCTCTTCAGATGTTCGATCTGATATTTTAGAGCTAAAATACGGAAGAAACCTGCAAACAAAAGCTTTTCTGAAATACAACGCTTGAAGGACAAGTGTTCTTTTGTCAGAAGTGTATTTTTGAGACTTCTAAATCTGCTTTGAACAAAATACTAAAATAAATGTAACTGTAGGAAGATAAGACTGTAGAAATAATTGAATTCCACTGTTGATTAGTTAATTTGCATTATATTACTAGTGTTCTCTAAAATATCCCTTCCATACTTTTTTTGCTCGTTTCTGCAAGTGTGTAATGAAGTGCTTATCCTCTTTTCGTATTCAAAACATACAGGACTTGCTGATTTAAATCAGATTCTTATTAGGTGTTAAAAGAAGAACAAACTTAGCCAAAGTGGGAAGCTTTAGCAGTATGTTTTTTGTTGGGCTTGAAACAACTTTTGGTGATTCTGGATATAAGAGAACATGACCTATGGAAAACCTGACCCATAAGTAGTAGTTTTGTTGCAGAACAGACTTATTTACATGTTAATTCGGTAATAGGCCACTCCTAAATAAATGCCCAGCACTTACTGGTCATAGAGATCACGTCTGAAGAGCTCCATGAGCATTTCAAACTGAGGTCGGTGTGGTAGAAGAGTGAAGGCATCACGTTCTGGATCTGGTGTGGCTTTAGTTGCTTCCACCCATCTGCAGTGCACGTGCTGGTGCTCTTTGAACAAAAGCTTAATGCCCTGGATATCAGTAGTTTTAATTGAGCCTCCCGGTTTGGTTGTATTTTATTCCTCTACTGCTCTTTTGCCAGCACCAAGCAGCTGTTAAATGGAGAGGGGAAGAGGAAGCCGTGTGTCACAGCTGTGCAGCTCTGCCCTGCCCTCTTGGAAGTGGAATGGTTACTCTTCAAAGCATTGTGTGGTTTCTGCTTTTTTTATATGGAGGTGGGAAGAGGTGGATTTGAAGCTGTGCCAGCTTTCCTGCTGACTCCTCTCTCTTCCCATCCCTGAGCGAAGTGGTCAGTAATAACCAAAATAGCTGGTTGTTTCCATTTCCGAATGTAAGCTACACACTGCTCTGGAGCTGTCAGCTGCTGCCTGGCCAGGCAGGGCATTGCCCTGGGACATGGCATGCCTTCTCTCTTGTGCTACATCCCGTGCCTCCACTCCTGCCTACATAGGGTTAAACAGAATAGCTGCTCTTCAAATGAAAAAAAATCCTTGCATGTTTATTGGCAGCCCATGCCTTTCAGCAACCAGTTGCCACATTAAATGTTGTTTTTTCCATTTTGTTTTTTTTCCCAAAAGTCAAGATATTTTGCATCTTACATGATGTAAATCTGTTTTAATTATTGGAAATATAAATTATATATAGTTTTCAAAATCTTCAGTAGAGGAAGGCAGAATTGAAATGGGTATTTTCTGGTTGTTGGAAGACTGAGGAAGGGATGCAGACAAGAAACCAATCCAGAACAGGGTAATTTACCTGCAGTCACATTATTATGGAGAAATCTGAGCTGTATGTATGTATTAAGTAATTTAGGTTTTCTTTGTGGTCACATCATATCTTTGTTATTGTGTCTAAATCTCTTAATGGAAATTACTTTGTAACATGCTGCATTTGTGGCAGCTGACTGCCTCTTCTTCCTCCTTCCAGTAGAAAATACTAAACATGGCTGTGAATGTCATAGTGAAGTAATCTGAAGGACAGGATTTATTGAATTTATGGGAATATGTAGTGCTAACAGGTAATACTAGTCTCTTTAGTTAGTGTCAACTGTGGGGTGTTGAATCTGATGGTAAAGCAGTAGATGACCTGGATGGGTTATGTGATTAGGATAATGAAGTTGATATTTTTCATTACTCATATTAAAAAAGTATTTTAAAATTCTCTTTTATGAAAACAGGTCTTAATTAAAACCATAAAAACCTCATGGTAACAGCGGGCATGATGGTTTTAAGCCACTTCAGCCTTCTTTTCAAAAGGAAAAGTGGACTTTATTTCACATACTTCTGGATTTCTGGTGATTTGTTTGATCTTCCTAAACTGCTAAGCTCCTCTACATTGAGTGAGATTTGAGGTCACAGATCCATGCAAAACTGCTTTAGTTTAACTGGCTTATAAATAAAAATGTTAATAACAAAAAAGACCAAAAAGAAACAAACAAAACTGCCTGTTTCATCTAGTCCATTAAAAACAGGAGGAGGGAGGGAAAAAACCCCTAGAGAAACTGGGATAGACCCGAACCATGTAGTTAATATTAGAGTTTGCCAGTCTCTTTCAAGAGCAGCTTTCCAGCTGGGGTGTAAAATGGAATAATTCAGTACATAAGTTTCACCTGTTAAAATGCTTTCATTTCTCTCCCTTCCTTCTCACTCTCCTTATTTCTTTACATAATAATGTCCTTGACTGAACCCCACAGGTCAGCTGTAAGAAGTCATTAACTGTTTAATTGCATTGAGTTTTAATTTTATAAATGGTGGCTCTTTAATGATTAATCTGTATGATACCTACATCTGTTTGAAAACAATTTATATGCATTTTGAGACTTTAAAATTGGGGGAAAACCCCGCTGTTTTCACAAATATCTTCTAGTCTGTGTCCTAGAGATAAAACATACTGGTTTTATGTATATAGAGAGATCTGTATCTGTACACAAGGCTTTATAAATAGTGAGAGCTAAACTACAGTATTAGCTACATGCATACCTAAGTATGTGCATATAAGAGAGCTGTTTATGAGAATAGAATATTTCACTTGGAAGGGACCTAGAGCCATCATCCAGTCCAACTGTCTGACTGCTTCAGGGCTGACCAAAAGTTAAAGCATTGTTCAAATGTCTCTTAAACACTGTCAAGGGTTGAGGCATCAACCACCTCTCCAGGAAGCCTGTTTGAGTGTGTGACCCCTCCCTTGGTAACAAAACACTTCCTGGTGTCCAGGCTGAACCTCCCCTGGTGCAGCTCTGAACCATTCCCACATATCCTGTCACTGGGTCCCAGCGAGAAGAGCTCAGTACCTCTCTCTCCACATCCCTTCCTTGGAAAGCTGTGGAGAACAATAAGGTCACCACTTAGCCTCTGTGTCTCCAAACTAGACAGACCCCATGTCCTCAGCCACTCATCACAGGACTTATTCTCCCAGCCCCTTCTCCAACTTTGTTGAGCCCCTCTGGACACATTCAAGCACCTTCTCAACCTTCTTAAATTGTGCAGCCCAGAACAGCAGGCAATCCTTGAGGTGAGGCCATGCCAACATTGAATGCAGCAGGACAATCCCCCCGTTTGCCCAGCTGGTGATGCTGTTTGGTGCACTCTGGGGTGGGGTTTGCCCTTCTGCCTGCCGGGGCTCACTGCTGATTCAGACTGAGCTGCTGCCTGCTGTGAACCCCAAATCCCCCTCTGCAGGGCTGCTCTCCATCCATTCCTCTCCCAGTTTATAGTTGTGCCTGGTGTTACTTCATCCTGGGTGCAGAATCTGGCGTTTGGACTTCTTAAACTCCATGCTATAAATTATAGCCCAATGTTCCAGTCTATGTAGATCCCTCTGCAAAGCCCCCCATCCCTCAAGAAAGCCAAAAGCATCTCCCAGTTTAGTATCACCAGCACACTCAGTAACTGTGCACTGAACTCCTGCATCCAGATCGTTGATAAGTACAGGTGCAGGACTGGCCCTAGAACTGATCCCTGAGGAGCACCACTGGGGACCAGTCACCAGCTGGGTGGAGCCCCATTCACTACAAACCTTTGAGCTCTTCCCCTTAGCCAGCATACCATGAACTCACTCATCCTGCAGCTGGACAATTTGTCCAGAAGGATGCTGNGGACGCTGTGAGAGTCAGTATCAAAAGCCTTCCTAAAAATCTGGAAAAAGTGCATCTACTGCCTTCCCTTCATCCACTAGATGTGACCTTATCAGAAAAAATTAACAAATTAGTTTATTAGCTAGGACATTCCTTTTGTGAACCCATATTGACTGTGCCTGATAATTGCATTATTCTTTAAATGCCTTTCAGTATTACCCAGCTGATACTGCTGGTCCCTTGCAATTCCAGTGTCCACAANACCTTAGCCAGCATACCATGAACTTACTCATCCTGCGGCTGGACAATTTGTCCAGGAGGACGCTGTGAGAGTCAGTATCAAAAGCCTTCCTAAAAATCTGGAAAAAGTGCATCTACTGCCTTCCCTTCATCCACTAGATGTGACCTTATCAGAAAAAGTTAACAAATTAGTTTATTAGCTAGGACATTCCTTTTGTGAACCCATATTGACTGTGCCTGATAATTGCATTATTCTTTAAATGCCTTTCAGTATTACCCAGCTGATACTGCTGGTCCCTTGCAATTCCAGTGTCCACAAATGGAGAGTCACTGTTCCCACACTCAGGGTTTTCCAGCTCAGGGGACTGGGCAGCCCCAGGTCTATCAGTATTATGACTGAAGCAAACTGACCAGCAGGTTGAGGGAGTTGATTTTCCGCTTCTTCTTCGCTCTTGTGAGATCCCACATGCAGTGCTGCATCCAGCTCTGAGGCCCCCAGGCTAAGAAGGATGTGGAGATGTTGGAGTGAGTCCAGAGGAAGGCCATGCAAATAATCAGAGGGCTGTAGCACATCTCCGGGGGCTGTTTAGCCTGGGAAGAGAAGGCTTTTTGTGACAGGACAAGAGGTAATGGCTTTGTACTGAAAGAGGGCAGATATGAAGGAATTCTTTACTGTGGTGGTGAGCCACTGGATTAGGTTGCCCAGAGGTGTTGTGGACTCCCCATCCTTGGAAGTGTTCAAGGCCAGGTTGGACGTGGCTCTGGGCAACCTGGTCTAGTGGAAGGTGTCTCTGCCCATGGCAAGGGGGTTGGAACAAGATAATCATTAAAGTCACTTCCAACCTAAGCCATTCTGTAATTCTATGAAAAAAGCACTGAATGCCAATGTTTTTAATTCACCCCTAGTAGTCACTTAATCATCTCCCACAAGTCCAGTGTGTTTTTTAGACCTCTTGCTATTTATGTACTTTAAAAAGCCATTTAAAGGATCATAAAGCAGTTCCCAATGGAAGCAAGCTTCATATCTCAGTTGTGGTTTTTAAACAAAGGATGTGGCCTCTTAGGAGGACATAATAACAGGGAAGGTGAAATTTTTTCCATGTACCCAGCTCTGTACCACAAAGCATCTTTCTGTCTGCTAGGGTGAAGGATGTGCCTTCTATTCTTCAGACATTAAATCTAAGTGCTCTTATGTTTCTTCATTTCTCTTTCACCACCAAGCTATAGGGGAATTACCCATGGAGTGATGTGAGTGGTTGCTTTCAGCTAGATCCATATGTAAAAATATGTCTTGGCCCTGAATGGGGTCTGCTAGTGAGAGCAGGTGCTTGCTTGATCCAGGCTGTGACCATCTGCATAATTCTGATTCCACGGAACTGAAGTTGGCTGTCAGCTACAGCAGTGCTGAGTACTTTACTAGGACCTTGGTGCTGCTTCCTTCCCTGTTGCACTTCTTTATAGATGTGGTATTTTTTCCTCTTTTAAAAAATCACATCAGTTCTGTTTAATTTCCCTTTTTTTCCTGGACATTTTGAAGCCTACTAGATTTCATTGCTCAATCTTGAGGTGTCTCATTATGTGTGTGTATATATGGTATTTTTGGCTAATGCTTTTCAGCGGGGTTCTGTGGCCTGTGCTGATTCATGCCTCCCTTCCTCTGCCACTTCTCTCTAACGTTACGAAACTGTAGGGTACAAACTGCATGATCCTCTGCTATTTCTGGAGAAGTATGAGTAAAGAAAATCTGAAGTTTTGTCCAGCACAAGGCGAAATCTAGTATTTGCTTTAAATGTCAGCTGTTAATTATCTGACAATATTTTTGTATTGATTTTGTCACCAAATTTAGGTATTTTAATGAAGCATTTAACTTGAAAGTGGTTCTCAAGAAGGTGCAGAGTGGGAAATTGTCCCTTGAAGGCTTGTCAAAGGGCAGATTGCTCTCTGCACTCCAAGTACAGTGTTTATCCCAACTAATTCTGCATTTCTGCATGCTGTGGAGACTCAGAGTTTGGACTAGACAACAGCAATAGAATCTTTAATTAAAGACCACCTGGAAAACATGAGCTGCCTTGTCTTTATGCTGTTCCTGTTCTGTGCCCAAATCTAAGACTGGGATATGGAACAAGTCTAGTTTAAAGATAAGAAACTTTTGAGTTGTCTTGATCAATCTCATGAAAGCTGCTTAGGATGTGCTACCAAGAGGCCCCTTAGTTTTAAGTAATTGATTGTATGGCTCTTTTACAGAAAAGCCCCCATCCCACTGTAGAAGTACTTAAGATCAAGGGCTACCTAAACACTAATTGATGTGTGGTTCTACTCTTTGAAGACCTCAGAACCTGTCTGGATTTTCCAAATGTGTTGCAGAGTTACAATAGTTTCCTAGATGAAGTTTGATGCTTTTAAGATTGAATAGATGCATGAATTTAACAAGGCAAATCAGTATTGGAGTTTTAAACCACTTCCTTTTTTTTGTGTATGCATTGGTAAAGCAGTTATTTGAATTCAAACTATAGTGGTAAGCTTTGGATCTCCATATACGAAAGCATGTTTTAAAAACCCTCCCCCCACCCCAGAAAGCAGACTTCAAAATGAAATCCTTTATTCACCATTTTCATGATGACCTGCCATTTGGATACTTTTAATCCTCAATCTGTGTAAAAGTTATGTCTTGCATTAAATCCTTTATGGTTGTTTTCCTGTGGATTTCTGGAGTAATCCTCTGTGTGCCATATAGCTTGTTCTTCAAATTGCTTGCCTACAATTCCCTCTTTTCTAGGAGTTCTGTTTAGAAAGCTTTAAAACATCGATTTTAAACAAAATTCAGCTGGATATAAATTTCTTGCCAGAAGTCAGTGTTACACATTCTGCATATCTAAATTCTTATCCTGTTGAAGTGGTTTAGTACTTTCTGTAACTTAGTGAATGCATCAAATGGGGCACTTGGCAGAGCTGTCAGTGATGTACTTGATAATGAGTAAGAATCTTTTTATAATGGCTTTTGTTGTTATTTTTTTTTTCCTCTTGGGGATTTCATGAGAAAGAAAGAATCCTTTCAAAAGGGAATGTGTCTGTTTTCACAGTTGTGGCAGTAGATAGGTATTGCTGGACTGTTAGTGGTGTACCAAAACATATTTTCCTTTCTGCATCTGATGTGTTTCCATCATAGCTGTGTATCTTAAATGCGGAACACATAGTTAGAGAGTCCAGCGCTTTTTCTCTGGCTTATCCTGGGTCTTTTTCAATGTTCCCCTTAAAAATCTGATTACAGAAAAAAAGATCTAAAACTGCTTGACATTGACCATGTCTTGATGTCTTTATTTAACCAGGCAAGGATTTATACTGAAATATGTGTCAAGATAGTTGATTTGATTTGATTTCACTGTGAAAGCTGAGAGTTGTCCTCACTGTGTGGTAATTCTCAGCTTTCTTTCCATTCCTGTATAGGTCATATGTTGTTGATCTGAGTGAGGAGTTCTTTCATCACAGGATGGATTCAGGGATCCTGTTCATGTAGTGCAGTGCTACAGACGGTGTGTAGATGTAAATAATAGAAGTAAACTGCAGTGTGTGGACAAAAACATGTAGCTGATGCAGGGAACTGAGAACTTCATAGGTGCTGTCACTGCTGAGGGTAATGTAATGTGTAAATACATTCTCAGCCATCCTGGTTGTACTGGAGAGTTTAAGGTCTATATACATTTCCAGTCACCTTGTACTACAAGTGCTCTATGATGTCTGTTCTGTAGTGTTTTTAGTGTAGTGCTATTTGCTCTAAAGCAGATTTACTGTTTTTACCACAAGCATACTTAAATCACTGCTGGTTGAAGTCACTTACAGAATCACAGAATAGCCTGGCTTGGAAGGAATCTTAAAGAACATCTAGTACCAATGCCATTGCTGTGGGCAGCACACCTTCCACTAGACCAGGCTGCTCAAAGCCCCATCCAACCTGGCCTTGAATACTTCCATAACTTCTCTGGGCAACCTGTTCCAGTGTATCACCACACTCACAGTGAAGAATTTCTTTCCAATATATAGCCTAAACTTACCCTCTTTCAGTTTAAAGCCAATTCCCCATGTCTTTTCATTACATGTCCTTGTAAAAAGTCTATCTCCAGCTCTCTTGTTGGTCTCCTCTTGGTTCTGGAAGTTGCTGTAAGGTCTTCCTGGAGCCTTCTCTTCTCTAGGCTCCTGTCTTTGATAGGACAAGGTGCTCTAGCCCCTCTGATAATCATTAGGGCTCTCCTGGAATCCCTTCAGCAGGTCCATGTCCATCTTAGGTTAACTTAGACTAATGGGATCCTGTCTGACATAATTCAGTTTGGATTGTGAAGCTGTGTTTGGAAGGCACTTCCCCCATATAGTACACCTATCTTGGTTGTGAGAACATGACTGAATTATATGTATGTGAGACTTTACAATGTGTCTTTTCAAAACAGTTTTTTCTCTAAGCACATAAACATTTAAGTGAGGACCAAGACCTTGAAAAACTGGTAGATTTTGCTAGCAAGTTAACTAGAGGACAATATTTTATTTGGAATAGGTGGTTATTCCACCAGTGCTTACTGGAATCAAGGTTTGGGCACATTTAAAGTTCTAATATTCTGAGGGAGGATGAAGGAAAGTGAGCAAGGCAGGGGGTGACAGTGAGCAAGCAGGACACCGCTGTCTTGCCTTTGAGAAATTGTGTGGTGGCTTTAACAGTGTCTTCCTCTTCTAGATGCTTTGTCTTTCTTATAAATCCTGGTTTATAATTGTGTCCTTAAGATCAAGAAGTTTTTTTTTCTCTTGTAAATTTTAACTGTCTAAAATATTTAGTCAAAAAAAATGCATAATAGCACCCTTTAACAATCTAGTAGTCGTATTAGTCCCCTTAAGCAAGTGATCTATTTTAGAGATCATTTTAATACAGTTCTTGCAGAAAGGGCAAGAACCTTTATAACCTTATGCAGTTATTTCTTAACCCCAAAAAACCTAATTTATAAAAATTTAGTGTATGACTAAATGTAAATCTGTAAGTCAGAATGTTCTCTTGATGCTAGGAACTGTAATATTTTCATGAAAACACCTCAATACTTAATTTCTGCAAGAGATTCTCCTTGCTTTTTTTAGTCTGTTTTAGTGGGTTTGTGTTTAGAAATATTTAATTTGCTGTGAAGAATCTCAGAGGGACTTAAACCTGCTGTTTTATTGTGCTTTATGGTAGGCTGTTATATAATTTTTCCATCCCCACAGTTTTCAAGTGGGTAAATGTTACTTTCTCTGCAGATACTTCTATTTAAAAATTGATTATAAAATAAGCTATTTTGTTACCTTGAAAAAAATGAAGCTGTAACATGAAATATTTAGCACAAAACAGTTAAAACTGTCTGCATTCTACTCATGCATATTTTACTAAGTTTTTTTTTCACCTGATCACTGAACCAAAACCTATTTTTAATGCATGATTTTAATTATTCTGTTACTGAAAGACTAAGTTAAATTTGTCTTTGTTTGCAGAAAAAGCCACCTGAGTGTGCCAGGAAGTTGGAGAACAGCTGTCTTCTCAAACAAGTAAACAGTAAGGATACTCTGTACTCCTTTTTAAATGGTAAGTTGTTCAAGAGAGCTCTTACAGAACATTCCTTGCTCTTACTGAACATTCCTTGTCACTTACTTTGCATTTGTGTGAATCTATTACAAATAGCTTTGAAGATTGTGATAAGTTTCTTGAACTGAAGACCAGTGATGAATTTTGGAAACTTGTCCAGAAGGTTTTGAGTTAGCCTTGTGAAGGAGGTTTACATTTTTGTGATGTTGAAGATGTGCTGTATTAGGCCCTGAAACAAATATCAAAAGCAAAAAAAGCAAAACCCAGGAGACTTTAAATACTAGAGCATTTAAATACTAATCTTATTGTGTAGAAAACCGGAATAAATTTACTTTATTCATGGTTGTTCGTGAGATATTGGATTTATAAATTTGCATCTGTTAATTACTTTTACCCTGTATAATCTGTACTTTGTTGATGTATTGTCTAAGAGATTTAAACTAAATCTGCTGAGGTTGAATGTTTGTTTGCCTCAAAGTGCAACGGATAATAAAAGATTTATATTTATTGATATTAAACTAGCTGTGTGGGGAAATATTCCCCTGCCCCTAGTGCCTCTCTGCTGGCACACTCAACACTCAGGACCTTTAGGTGAGGACTATCTGTTGAGTTGCTGGGAGAGTGGCACTTCCCTCACGGTGTGACATAAGAGGTGGGACACACCCGGGGGGGTGCTAATGTAGGTCTACTGCCAAAGTGCAGACAATTTTGTTAAGTAAAGCTGATAAGTGTGTGTATATGTGTATTTCCAGGGAGCTGCAGCTTGTTGGCTTCTGCAGTGGGAAAGAGAAAGCTTTTGAGCAGGGGAAGAAGCTGAAGAGCACGATTGTCGTTCTTCTTTCTGAGAGGGTGAAGTTAAAAGTAGTATTAGGTACTTGTAGGTGAGACTGTTTTCTTCCTGCATTGCCCACCACAGTGCTGCCTTTGGCAGCAACCACTGCCAGCCTTGCTTCAAGGTCTCTGAAAACCAGTAAAGTATGCAAGCAGTGCTTTAGGAGGCTGTTGTTTAGGATACTGTTCTCCTGTGTCCTAGAGCTGACTGTCTATAACCCTGACTATGATCCTTTGGCACACTTCTCCCCTCAGCTGAAATTCGCATATGCTTATTTCAGTTTCGAGTTCTGAGTATATACTTGATGATATTCAAGATGCTTATCAGCATATACGTTCTGAAAGAGCTTGCACTTCAAGTTAGGAAAAAGAAGAATTCTGGAAAATGTGTGCATTCACAATGTCAAGTAGGAAACTGTTTCGAGGAGAGAAGGAATCAGGAAGCAATATAGTGCACACAGGAATGGAAGAGTTATGGCAACAGCCTTTGAAGGAGAATGGTGAAAGAAAACCCAGTCTTTCCCTCTTTACCCCTCTTGCATTAAATGGAAAGGTAACTTGATGGTTATATACTGAAATCATTTGGAAAAAAGATCTCTTGCTCTAGATGTCAGAAGTGGAGGAACTGTGTCAGGGAAAGTAAGTAGTCTGCAAAAAAACCCCAAGGGTAAACTAAATGGACATATCCAAGATTGGAAATATGCTTCACTACTACATTATTAGATTAGCATATTGTTTATTATTTAACGAAGCAGTGAATGTTACAGCACTGTTACATTTCAGTTGCATTTCATGCTGCATGGAAACATCATTGTTTTTATTCGTGAGAAGCCATAGAAACTAGTTATTACGAGAATAAGAACCTTGGTTTTGGAATATTTTACCTAGGTTATATTTATTCATAAAACTTCAAAAATTATTTTGAGATATTTGCTGTTCATTCTCAGTGTAGTTTTATCAAATATTTTGTTTCTTTGTGCAGTTTAACTGCACATGTAAACTAACTTTCATGTAGAGTTTAATTGAAGTGTCTAGTCTTTAAACTAGTGTTTAACTAGTCTGGAGTTTAATGTAACTGAAAGGTGTATAAAGACAATGCTGAACATACTTGAAAATAAACAACCTTTAAATGAAAAAAAAACCCAACCAAACCTAATTCTAGTCAACAAATTCTAATTTTTGGTTGAACATTGATCATGCATGTATCACAAACATTTTAACTGGACATACAATTTGGAAACTACCTGATGAATAAACTGAGAAACTGGTTCTTAAAATAATGGTTGATTTCTACAGAAATGTAATATATTTTCTTTTAAAATTTCTGTTCAAAGAATTTCACTTAAAAGTCATAATAAAAAATTTAAACAGCTTAATTCACCTATTCTGCATGCATAGTGAGGCATTGGAATTTGAAATTAAGTCACTCATTTTGTCACTTGGATTATAGTTGTGCCTTGTCATGCTTCTTTGGATTTCCTACTGTGTTTTGCTAATATAAATGCCCCCAAAAGTTGTCAGATCGATAAAAATATTATATTGAATGTTTGTAAAAGTTGCTGATTGCTTAAAATACCATCCTGTGTGAGTAGCATGCAGTAGCTTTTCTACACTTCTGTTATAAACCTACGACACTACAGTACAGAAGTGTCTTAGAAAGTTAGCATATAGTGGGGAATGAAATACCAGATGCAGGGCTTGAAAACAGCCTCTGATGCTTACTAGCCCCAGCTGTCAATTCAGGAGACTACCAGAAGAATTCTTTCATCACATACAAGCAATTCTAAGAAATACATTTTTGCACTTAGTTTGTCAGACAAAAATATTGTGTATTCAGTTACACATTTTTAAAAAAGGTGTTAAAAGTGCGTTTGTGATTGCTGTGTGCTGTGAATACTCTTGCAGTCTTTACCAATACTTCTACTGGGAAAGCAACTTGGATATTTTTAGTCAGGGTTAAACCAAATTTATATGCCAAGACTTTTCCCTTTACTATCTGACTCTTCAGTCATGTAACCTGTATCCTTTAACCATCGTGGCTGCTAAATTATAGAATTATTTAGTGACTTAAATTTTTGATCCAAAACAAACCATTAAGAACAGTTCCCTGAAGGAAAGAAGATTTTCAGAATGTGGCAGTGAATGTGAAAAGTAGGTTGGGCAGGAGAGAAATAGTCTCTGGAGAATGGTGGAAGGTTTGTGGACTACTTGACCAGCCAAAAGCTGTAGATCACTAATTGCATAGCAGTGGGTGGGGGAGTAGTAGGACAATGTTTTCCCAGTGGTCTCCTGGGGATGGAAAAAGACCTATGAGAAAGGCGAAATTCTTTCATTACAGAATTCTTGCATTACAAAGGGTGAAGCCAAAATGAGGTGGAACAGGTTTTGGGAGAGACTAACTTAAAACATGATAGAGAAGTGATCACAAATTTCGATCTTGAGGTACATGCATTTTCTAGGAGCTTTTCTTGTTTTCTGTCTGATTTTGATGTTAGGAAAGGCTGAATATTTGGGCTTAACTCTTGCCTGTCTGGGGTTAAACTCTTCACTATGCACTTATTTACATTTTGGACTTGACTGCCTGGTGTTGAATTAAATTGCAGCCTGGCAAAATGGGTTTGATGTAAACAAATTTCTTCTCTTTGTGCCTTAGCATGCTCATCACATATAGATATATTCTTTGTTACCACTGTCTGAGACTGGGAAATTTTCATTCTGCAAATAAATGCAGTCATTGGCCTCTTCTCTGAACTTTTCTGTGATTGGCATCATAATAACTTCCCTCTGAATTATGCAGCTAGTGCACAGGGATCTGCTTGAAGATGGGGTTTAAATCTTGGTTGTCTGTGCAATGATTAAATAAATCAGTTTCTAAATTTAACTGATGTAGTTAAATTACTTCTTGAACTGTGTATAGATTAGTCTCTAATGGCTTGATTTTTTTTCTGTATGTGCTTGTAGTCTATGTAGATTACATTGATTATTTTAAAGTGTAGTTAAGAGCAATGTAAGGATTGATAGGTTTGTTACATAATTTGGTGGGGTATATGGAAGACGCATGTAATCACAGATAACTTTAAATTACAGTCTTTGAGAGGTGGAGTCAATGTTTTTGTGCCTACAGCTACCCTCTCAGTCCATTAAAAAAACTGGTCTCCAGTCACAAAAGGTTTTGCTTGGTTTGATGTGATTCTCAACCTAAGGAAGGTTGCCAACAACCACAGCATTGCCCACTGGAGCCTCATCACAGAGATGGCTGTAGCAGTCCTTTTTCTGTTAAGCAGCCAGCTGGTCACAGCTGTAGTTAAGAAATCTATTCCTCTTGGATTGTGGGATCTCATCAGCTCAATGGGTTTTAAACTAATAATTGCATTTCATAGGAGAAGATTTTATCACCGGTGTAACAGCAACAGCACTGCTGTGAGGGAGGCAAGCTTAGATTAGGTTCACTTCAGAATTCTGCATCTTTCTTTTGTTTGTTTAAAGAAAAACAAAAGCATCCTGAACATTAACATTCCAGGATTTAACTCCACCCCCACCCCCCATTGTTTTCACTTCAACATGTTTAGGTTCAAAATCTACTTACTAGTGTTAAGAATGGACATTCAGGAAATCTTTTTGTTCAAAGCAATTTAATGATAGGTAATATTGAAAGTGTTTTGGTCCAGTATGCAAAATGTTCTGAAGCAAACTCATGGCAAGGTTCAGTACTAACCATTGTGGGACTGGAAGGGGGAAAATAATCAGTTGGGGTTTTCTTTCTTTAGGAATAGGTGCCCTAATTGATTTCAAGCTGCTTTCTTTAAGTTTACAAGAGGCTGCAGTGATCATCAGGATCTAGATGGCTGCCCTTTCTTTTTTAAATTCGGGAATAAAATTAAAGTCTACTTCATCAATACTGCTTATACTTTATAAAGCATACATTAACTTTTAAAGCTTCCTCATTTTTTATAAGCAGTTTGTGTATTTCACAGAATGGGTCAGGTTGGAAGGGACCACAGTGGGGCATCTGGTCCAGCCTCCCTGCTCAAGCAGGGCCACCCTGGGGCACATGGCACAGGTCTGTGTTCAGATGGTTCTTGAATATCTCCAGTGAGAGAGAACTCCACACCCTCTCTGGACAGCCTGTTCCAGTGTGTGGTCACTGCACAGTAAAACTCTTCCTCGTGTTCGGCTGGAACTTCTGTGCATCAGTTTCTGCTTGTTGCCTCTTGTCCCATTGCTTGGCACCACTGAGAAGAGCCTTCAAGATAAAACAGACTGCCCTTAAATTATCTGGCTGCAGCTACAAGGTAGCCTCAGCTATGCATTGAAACAGTTTGAAAAGAGGCATTAATGGCTCCTTATACTTAAAGAATAGAGCACTGAGTCTTTGCAGTTAGCTGCCTGGTGTGTAGCCTGTCAGCATTCTTTTAGTTACTGGACACTTTCTTCTGAGTAAGAAACAGTCTTTAAAATCTGTCTCTGAATAGTAAACAGTTTTAATAATAATAAGAAAAAAGGATAAATGTTTTGTAACAAATAGGGCTTGTTGGCAGACACTGGATTGTAAAACTGCAGGGGTGAAAGCGTAGTTGGAAGGATTCGTTTCTATCTCTCCTCTTAGTTAGCAATGCCTCCAACTCTTGTTGGACCAGCTGGCAGCTTCCAAAGTAATAGTGAGACATGACATTGCAGAAGTGAGGTGTGGAGAGCAGAGTCCAAGTTAGTAGAGGAAAGCAGCTATAGGGGATGTGAAGGACACAAATCTTGGTTGCTGTGTTGGCAACTGGAGTGGAGAGTATGCACAAAGCAGTGGTAGTGGATGTGAAGGAAGAGATAAAAGCACTGTCAGTAGGACTTCCATAAAGGAGGAGAAGGGTGGACTGTGGCTCCAAAATGTGGGCAGGGCATCTTCCCATCAGTATAAAACTGAGCAGCTTCAGGTGTTTGGCTGTGGAATGCTGATAGATGCAATTGGGAAATATGAATGTGATCAGTTCAACATGCAAATCTACTTGTATATGTTTTATGGCTGGTGATTAATGGTAAACAGGTAAAGAAATGTTCTGTTCTCTATGAATTACAAGATCAATTTGGATTAAATTTAGATTTTAGAGCGAAAACAGAGAGAATGGTTCCTTAATTTTTTTTAATGGTTTGTCCTTGATTCTATCTTAGTCTCTTGGAAAAGAAAAAAGGGACCTTCGTGATTTACCAGGAGCTAAGAGCAACTACTTTTGTTGAGATGTGATGGTACCTTTCATCAGATAAGTCACTTCTTGTTTCTGAGAAGAGGATACCAATTTTTGTCTTGAGTTGCTATCCACGCTCCTGTTTCAGAGTACTGTGTATTTATTTTAAAAAGTACATACTTAATATTTCATTCTTTAAAAGGAAATTTGGTCTTAAATATTTATGAGTATATGCTGCTTGTTTCTTTTAGTAAACAAACCACAGAAATCAATGTGTACCAGGTTAGCATTCACTAAAAGCATGTTTTTCAGAAAGATGGAAAGGATACAGATACAAACTACTTATGTGGCTAAAAAGAAAAGCAGGATTTGTAATTCACACATGGGATGTCTGTTTTCTTCTGTCCAGTAAATATTTTGTTGACCTACTCAGCATTTGCTGGGATGCCTATGTGATTTTGGGAAATGTGGCAGCAGAAAGTGACTGAAAATTGCAAGAGCTGTGAGCTCTTTCCTGTCACTGGTTTGTGTTCCCACCAATTAGATGGAGTGGGTCTAGAGAGAATGACTTATGAGGAGCAGCTGAAGACACTATGTGTAAGCTTGGGGAAGAGGGTACCCTATTGCTGTCTACAGCTTCCTTGTGAGGGAGGTGGAAAGGGAGGTGCTGGTCCAGCCTGTGTCAGGTGTCCAGTGACAAGACACAAGGCAGTGACATAAAGCTACATCAGGAAAGTTTAGATTGGATGTTAGGGAAAAGTTGTTCACTGAGAGTGGTGGTCAAGCACTGGAACAGGCTCTGCAGGGAAGTGGTTGTGACCCCAAACCTGTCAGAGTTCAAGAAGCATATGGACAACACCCTTAAATACCTGGATTAACTTTTGGGTTGCTCTGTGTGGTCAGTAGCTGAACTGGACTATCCTCTTGGGTCCCTTGCAACACAGCATATTCTGTGACTTGAATAAAATTATTTTATTATGACTATTGGTGCCATTTCTTGCAGAAAGCAGTTGCTAGTCTTTCAGGTCTTGTTATCTAGTTGCTTGTGCTTAGCTTGCTGTTCTCCTACACAACTAAACACTCTAACTGGGTATGAAATGGGAGTTCAGCTTGAATTGCTTTGTTTGTTGGGTATTTTTTCTTTTGTCCCGAAGCAGGTTGAGTACTCTCACTATCATTTCCATGCTCTCAGGTACAAGGGTAGTAATTCCATAAACTGCTTTGACTTCTTTCTCCTGGATTAGATTTTTGCTGACTTCCAGTCTGATTCCAGCACGAGAAGCAGCTCAACCAGGAGCAGCAGCTATAATAGCACAAACGTTGAAACAGGAATGGGAAAAAGGATCCATTTAATTAAATCAAGGAGCGGTTGGCTTACAGGCGTCTTAAAAAGCACAGCTCTAAGTGGAGTGGATCTTAAGGCAGTGACTAGGTTTTGCTTCTGAGAAGGAAATACAACTCATCTTGTGGTTGAAACATTTGTTGCTAAGTACTGATGTGATCTAGGTCCATTTTCTAATTCTTTACAGGCCTCAATGCTGACCAGCACACAAGTGGCTTTGTGCCTTTCAGTTGTATAATTGAGGTGCTGCTTCTTGCCTTTCTCACATTTGGAGAGTAAATTTAATGTCAGGGTGTTCAGATATTGTAGGAATGCAGGTGTTAGGTAACCTTACTGTAACAGGCTTTGTGATGCTCCTTGGCAGTTACAGCCTTGCTAGGTTTAGGCAGTCTGTTCCTCTTTCAGTGGTTTTAGTTGGCTTTATTGCCAGGATTTTGCTGTGTTTGACTGCCATTTAGTAAGGAAGATGAGATCCTTCCCCGAGGATTGGGTGGCCGAGTGCATTATAGGGAGTGAGAGGATTAAGGATCAATTGATCCTCAATTGATCTCCTCAATCAAGAGGATCAATTTATTCCCTCCTTTTCCAAGGAGCCTTCATCTGTAAGTATTGGAGGGAACCATAATTAAAAAATACTGTGGCATCTTTTCAGTGTTAAGGTGATTCTTTTTCTTTTAACCTGTATTTGCCTCTCTTCTTCCATCTTGTCCTGACAAAAATAAAACAAAATAAAACTGCTCTTTTTTAGCCTTTATATAGCAAATCAAAGCATGCTGAAACAACGTTGTAGGATGTATTATGCTGTAGGTTTGGTTTGGATCCAGGATTATATTTATGATGCAAATTCCCCAGATGTGAAGTATATGAACTCTTTCAGATGAGTCTAAAACCAAAAGGTTGTCTGTAGGAGCATATGTGATGGTGTCAACATCTGATGGCCCATAGACTGGGACAGCACTAATATGGAACAAATATTCCTGTTTCCCTAACAAAAAAAGTGCATGCAAGATGGACTCGGATTCATCACCAGCAGCTATTCTGCTCTGAAGGTGCTTATGCTCCTATTGTACCACACAACTTGCTAATGCAGTCTCTGAAGTCTTTGAACATCCCCGAGGCTCACAGGTGAAAAACCTGATGGATTATGCTATTCTTTATTGCGGAATTGATGTATTTTGATGGTTTGTGATTTTATTATACTATGTAAGACTATTTTCCTCCCAGCTCACACTTAGCATTCACCTACACTTGGCATTGACTGAAAGAGGAGAATTACAGACATAGCTATAAATCAGTGTGATGCTTTCAAATATTCATTGTTAGGTTCTGAAATTTCATAGACCCTTAAAAAAGCTAAGTTTACCTTTTCAAGACATATTTATATATGTCTTGAAGAAAGACAGACAAAAGATTCCAGAAGGTGTATTTTAATGCACTGATCTGAAATACAGGAATAAAGCACATTAAAAACATTTAGCCTTATCACTGATAACATCTCCATCCCCAGTAATCTCAGCTGTGATTTGATGATTTTCAGCTAGGAGAAGAAGTTGCTTAAGCCTCTTTTTGGTGATTATTTGTACATGGTAAGAATGCTTTTTTCCTTGAAGCTGGTTTCTGGAGCACTTCTATCCTGCCAGCTCCATGGAGATGTGTTGATACAATGCCAGATTTCATGGAACACAACTTTCTTTCCAGCCTTCAAGTGTTGAAAGGGGATTTTTACAGAAGACTAACTGCTGAATTCTGTCTGAGACTCACTATGGTTTTATAGTAGCTTATTTGTCTCACAATGGGAGTTACTGTATGTGTAATGAGGAAATCTCTTCAATGCTGAAAATGAGGTTTTGTACGCCAATGTTACTGTATCAAAGCACGTTACTTGTGGTACTGCCTGACACTGACTTTAGCTTTAACACCACCCCGCCCCAAAAAAAAGTCCAACAAAAAAACCCCAAAAACCCCAACCCAAAATGCTACTAAAACCTCAAAACAGCAGCAAAAAGAAAAATCTAAGGCCAGCATCATATGTTGAATTATTAAGAAGGTAACGGTGGGCAGAACCTTGACATCTGAATATGTGATCCTAGCAAGAGAGAGGATCTGTAACAAAAGATCCAGAAACACCAAGGGAGAAGGTAATGTTTTGTATCTGGGGAGATACAGCTGCTTACAATCTTAGTGTGCCTCACATATCAATAACAAATATATCAAGTATGTTTAGATTTATGTTTTTTACTGCAGTCTCATTTCTCTTAGTAGTCTGTTTCTGGTAAGAGGAAGTGGATATCTGCCCATGTAGGTTAGTTTTGAAAAAATGTCTTCAGAATTGAGAAGGGCAGGAGAAGGAGTATGATTCATCTTGATTTCTGCTGCACCCCATGTTACTTGCTTGTGATTCAGTTGTTGGAGTACAGGGATCTCCTTTACTTCTCATAACTGGATGTTGTGCTGTGCCATCTGTAACTTATTATTTCATGTTATGAACTGAAAAATTACGCATTGTGTATTTCTCATGCATCAAACAGGAATGGTTTCTGTGACTGACTTGAAGATGTTGACTGTGTGGAGGACAGTGAGGAAGATTACCTGGAAGAGGGAAATAGCATCCTTAGTGCTCAGGTTACTGTCTCAGGCAGATAATGCGTAGGAAAGACATGAAATGCATCCCCACCCTGGGAAAGCCTCTAACCAGAGCTCAGCCTTCCTTAGGCACCAGAGTGAAATAACCACTACACAAAAAGCTGAATTGACAGGGGACCTTGATAAGGCTGCTTGTGCTTTGTGGCGATTTTATTTTTGGGTGGTGGGTTGGTTTTTTTGTGTTGTTTTTCTTTGGGTTTTTTTAATTTTTACAACCATCTTCAGTGTTGCTGTCTGTCACTCATAGTATCTTCCTTGATTTATACACTAGTCCTTGATCACGTGGCACTTTGTGATAATGCTGTAGTACAGTAGCTACCAGAAGATGGACTTCATGGGAACAGATGGCACACTTGGCTCAGGATAAAAATAGTTGGGAATTTTTGTCAATTCACTTAGACTCAGCTGTTGGATCCAGACACAAAATATTTAGTTCAGTTTTTCCATGAAAGCACCCAAAATAAATCTGTTTCTTCCCCCACATAGACTAGTTGCCTTTTCCAGGCTTCTGATGTATAGGGAAAGTCAAGTGATGGTAGGAGTGTCAAAATCAGGAAAATTTGTGGTGTAAGTGTAAAGCTTCACCTTGAGGAACTCCAGGGATGTTGCTTTATTTTGTAGTAATTAAAATCTTCATGGGCTATCCATGTGTTTCCTGATACATACAATGAAATTTCTGCTGCTGTTGTGTGGCTCTTCAGGTGGATATTGAAGTTTCTTTGAGTGCAAGGTATTTTAAAGATTGTAATACAGAGTGTGGTAGCCTGAAAAAGCATCATTGCAGTTGTTTCCCGGTGGTAAAGTGTCTCCTGCCTGGTGAGAACTGGGAGTGGGGGAGGTTTGTTAGGAGTAGAGGTGGAGAATGAATCATGACAATTCAACATTAATCTTAAGTGCTTTTTCTTTTGCTGTTTGACCTACATCATTGGTCTGTTCCATAATCTCTGTGTGTCATATGTATAATAAATGTGTATAAATTGCATGTGTACATATAGAATGTGAATGTACATGAACTGTATGTGTGTGTATATGCATATATGATATCCAGAGGATTTCTTGTATGGAAAAGAACTATAAGAAACCTTGACACTTCCCTCTGACATTTTAAAATTTGGATTAACTGAGTTATGTGAAAACGTAACACTTCCATGTGACATTTTAGATCAACTGCTGGGGATAAAAGAGTTTAAGAACAGATTTTTTTTTCTGAAGAATCCTGTTTTAAAAGGTTTTTCATGGTGAATATTAGGTATGGGAAATGGGGAACACTGTGTTTTGCCATAAAATGGATATTATTTGACATAAAATGGAATCCTTGATCCCTTTTTTACTTTCCCTTCCAATTTAAGGTTAATTGGAGTTCTGAGAAACAAATTACTGAATTTGCTTCTGGTTTAGCTTGAGGTCATTGGAGGATCTGAACGGCATGTTGTCCCTGCAGGAGGCCTCCTGAGGCCTCACCAGGTGGCCTTTATCACATGGACTGTGACCCAGACAGTTATTTCGAGCACTTTAAATCCAGTAAGGCTCTGCTAAATGGGATCAATGTAAGTCAGCAAGCCTAGCTGCAACTTAGGTTTTCTTTATATAATCAAGGCATTTGCTTCTGATAACCCTTGCTGTTTGCGAAGGAGGAAGGCTGGGACAAATGTACTTTAAATGATCTGCAGGAGTTACTTGTACATTATTGTAGTCTAAAAGACTAAGAAAAGGCTTGTTTATAGTTGCAGACTTTCAATATTCTATTACGAGTTGTTCCAGCATCAAATTGTCTGAAGTAAAGAAATTACATAATGATAACGATTCTTGTCACAGAATTTTTCCGTTTCTCTAGTGTAGATAAAACATACATGTAAATGTCAAGTCTATAACTTTAAACTTTTAAAAGAATGTGCACCAGATAACCAAAACAGGCTTAAAGTAAGCACTGCAAGGTGTGTAATGCCGTCATTCAAGAGACTATTGAAAGAGTCATACTTAAAATAGTTTTTCAGTGGTTTATTGTAAATTGGAACAAGAAAAGTCATTCTTTGTCTTATTATTTTAATTGTCAGATAGATGAAGAAGGAATTTGTTTGTGATGATGCTTTTTGGACTGCAGTCCAAAAAGATCCTGGAATAGGTGGGTAGTGAACAAAGGAATTTCCTTCAGGTGGGAAATACCCTGGTATGATTAATTGTTAATTAAGTACCAGTGTTTAATAAATAGCAGTTCTCTTGGTTTTGTCATATTTTAGTTTTTTTTTAATTAGTGTTTGTTGCTTTATGGTACTACTATGCTAGAAAAATTAACAGGTACTAAACAGGTGGGAATCACTAATGTACACAGCAAGTTACTTGAACCATGATTTTCTTTTAAGGCTTAATTCATCTTAGCCAGTTCATGGGGATACTTCTGGGTTTTGAGATGGTGGCCTATAGACATTTTCACAACTGTCTGGGCTGCTGAGTTTTGCTGTGGAAAGTGAGAACTGTGTGGCTCTGTCTGCATAACAAACTCTGCTCACATCTGATTAAGATCCAAGCTTGTTTCCAGATGACATCTGGAAACATTTCGACCTGCTAGTGGAGGGCTGTTCCTGACCTAATTAGCTTGGTGTTATAACTAGCTCTCTGCTGCTTTGTAATTTTGTTCCTTTTGACTTCATCCGGTTTATACTTCTCACTGAGTGTTACCATTTAGGGTACTAAAGGTCAAAACAAAATTAGGTTTTACAATCTGCTGCTTTTCCAGTCAGTGTTTCAGTACTTCTAAATTTTCATACATGTAATCATTGGGTATTCCAAGTACAAAGAGCTGAATAATTCAGCAGCCGTATGGCTCGCACATGTCAAGATGATACAAAAGGGGGGGATGATCAATCTAAGTCTTCTTTCCTATGCTGTAGGATAAAGCACTGCTTCCTCCTCTTTCTTAAGTCTGTTCTGAGTTTCTCCTAGTTCTGGCTGGGTGTTTCTTTTCAAGAAAGAAGTAGTATTTTTAAAAGGTACATGTCACTTGAGAGGTAGACAGTATACTGTAGCAAGGTATTTATATTTTAATTTCTTTCAACTCTGCTTAAAAAACAAAAGGCTACCACTATTTCTTTATGTGCACAAGCAAAGTGTTTTTTAGCTGCTGTGCTGAACTGGACAAAAAAATTTAAACAAGCTCTAACAAATGCATAATGTTCATCTTTGCAGTAAAGACAAATAATAAAACTAGAGGGAAACAAGTGGTGACTCGTTCAATTCTGTTTGCTTGAACAGGAGAAGGGACAATAATAGGTTCTTAGGGTATAATACAGAAAGGTCATATGAAAGAAAACCGTGTTTTCAGTGCAGCATAAGTACTTTGTGATTGAAGTCTGTTCTTAAGATAGCAAAAATGAAACAAATGCTCTTACATGATTTGAAAAGACATTTTTTCCTTTCTCATGTGCGTGCATAACATTTACACTGTATTTGGTATTCGTCTAGCAGTATTAGGTTGAAATAGTAAAATTGATAGTGGCAGTAAGGTTTGTATTGTTTTTTTGAAATGTATGAATGCAGTGGAACAGATGTTCAGAACAGCATGGAATATTCCTCGTTCCCCATCCCACCATCCCTTTCACACCGAGCCATCTGGAAGGGACTATGAGCAGGATGAGCAGCCATCACGCTAAGAACAAGATTAACGTGTCGGCATCTTTTGTTGATACTTTAAACTGGTCACTGTTTGTTCAGCGGAAAGAAACAATGTGAGGTCTCATGATTCCCTGTGTGCTAGGATCATTCACATGGCTGTGGAAAGAAGGCAGAAGAGAAAATGTGATTTATATAGAACAATTAATAAATTTAATGGTAGTCAGTCTGAATTTAGACCCGTACAAGCAGAAACCAACTTCTTCCTCATTCAGCTGTATTGATGTGACTAGCCACCTTTTACCATTAAGCACAGTGTCAGGTAATAGCATTCTGTTAAAACAGATTCAAATTCACTTATTTGTGAAAAACCTTCTGTACATTTTTTCCAGGGTTTTTCAGTTCATGCTTTCCATGAACTTTATTTTTTTACCCTGAATTTTTCTTTTTTACAGCAACAGGTATACTGTGTGTGGATGTCTTTTAGTTTGCTCAGTTGGATTTCTTTAGTACTCTTTGGCCTTACATCTTTTGAGATTAAGTGTAATTAGTGTTTTGGCTTAATGAACAAAATTTTGGTTAGAGAAAGGACAGCTTGTGGTCTAGAAGTGAGAGACTCTAGTCATGTGTGAAGTTGCCCTGGATCATCTGTATTCTGATACATGAATGAGTAGAAAAGGGTGGGTGGATCTGATGCTGGCACAGTGATTGGATTCAGTACAGCAAGCTATTGTATTGTGCACTCTGTGAACTTCTGTTAGATTTCAGGTAAGCAAATCTGTTTCTGAATAGATATGGAGTAACATTGGGTGTCAAGGCAGACTAAAATGTGTCAGTGAAGGAGAAATTGTACTTCAAAGCTTAACACACAGGTTCAGTGGTACCACAGTGTATTTGTTGCATTGTTTTGTGTTTCTTTCAATGAAGAGAATTTTAAGGTATGGAAATCTGAAATCAGATTCAGGAAGGCTATTTGAAAATGAGATGCTTAAAGTCTGAAACTACTACTGTAGTGCCATAAGCTGTTCTAAGGGAGAAGTTAATCAGAAGAAAGTGACACAACCCAAGATCTCAGCTTTCAGATCTCTCTTTTCAGAATAAAGATAAGTACAAGAAAAATAAGAGAGGGTAAAACTAGTTGAGGGATATGCATAGATGTTCTAGGGAAATCTTATTCTGTGAATAAATGGGGTGATGGAATTAAGTACATATTAATGTTTAAAAGAAATGTACTTCAACATGAAAAATATACTGTGTATATGCTTTTCCGTATTTTTATGAAAATGATAAGGCATGTTTAAAAAATACAAAGATTTAAGTGACAGGAGTAAAAAAATCAAGTGTAATTTACTGGCAAAGATTTTTGCATATTAGGCAGTGGAAAAAATGCTGTGAGTATAAATGGCAAACTCCATTAATTTGAACAGTGAGAACTTAATACAGGAAATACATTCTGTATTCCATAGGTATGTTGCAGTTGGGCCAGAGGAGTTGCATACTTGGAAATTGAGATAAACCAGTGTTAACCTTCAGTTAAGTGGCTTCATTAGCAGTGAGTGAGACATACCTTTATTTCTTCCTTGAACAACGATGAAGCCATTTAATTGGGTGACATGTATGTGATCCCTTATTTTGGAGTAGGAGATGAAACTTCATCATAATCTGTCTGTACTTCATGATTATAAGCTTTTTATTTCCTTAGAAACTGCTGTGAAAAGTATTGTGAGTGGGAAAAATTATTCTTGGGATTGTTGCTTTGCAATGTTACAGTTCTGTTGAGAGGAAAAAGTTAATGCAGTAACTTTGAAGTGGTCTCCCAGTCTTCTTTTCTTCATTGAGGGACTCTACTTGGCAGTGAACTGCAGACACAAGTATATAAGCAGAAGTTGATGACACCTTTGACACTATCAAAGAATGGCAGGTGCCCAAAGATCATCTTGAGCTACAGTGGGCAGGTAATGCAAACATGGAGTTATAGAACAAAAGGGGAAAGACCCCAAAATACTCATCCTGGAAGCTGTAGAGAAAATAAGGCAATTTCTGACTTCATAGTTGTTAACATTTTAAAGCCTTTTATATTACAGTCTGTAGTGTCAAGGAAAGAACAGCTACTTAATTTTAGATTGGATCATCCTCAGGGCCCCTTGTTTCCTGCATTTGTGAATGTTATCTTTTCTATGCATGTTTATAGTAAATGTGAAATACTGAAAACTAAATTTAAAGTACCTGTAAATGTTCACTACTGTGAAGATCTGTTTACCTTTTTCTCTTCCCTACCTTATAATTAGTGGTAATTCCTGAATTAGTGCGTTCACCATTTAATGGTTCTGCAAACTTCCGTGTTGCAGGCCCACTGTGTTAGCAGAGGTAGCTATTGTTCTACTTCTTACACATTTTTTGGAGATGTGGAAGGTTGACTAGGAAAATGTACATCCATAAGATTTTAGATTGTAGACAAACAAAACTAATCACCATCCCTTCCCCTGTTGTCCTTTCTCTTCTCATTGCTTAATGTCTTGATTTCCTTCATAATATCACTGGACCATAAAATCTGCCCTGAAGATCTCAGCACAGACAAAAACTCTGCCGAATAAAGAAAAGAAAACAAAACAACCGTCCAAGTTGGTGAACCTTCAGAAACATTTCATTGCAACAGACATTAAAGAGCTCTATTAAAGAAACAAAATAGCTTTAGGGATTTCTGTGCCCATTTCATCATCGCTAATACTTAGATTGGTATGATGTGAGAGGAAGATCAGAAGTGGTGGTCTGATACTGAGGAAAAAAACCTGCTTTTGTTCCAGCCTTGACTGTCATTCCTTTCATGTAGACCTGGCAACCATGAGGAAGATCTATGAGAACGATGGTGATAGAATTGGCTATCTATTAAATTGTAGTGAGGAGGGCATTTTCTAGGCATTTAACTTTACATGTGTTGTTGAAAGATGTGGTTTGTTGTGGATAAGAAATGTTCCTGATTTTTAGTTATCCTTAGAAAATAGAATTCTATTAGACTTTGTCCATATTTGTATCAAAAGTTGGCCCTTGTGTCAGCAGATTAATATCAAAATGAAGAGAGTTGCATTAAAAACAACGTAAAACATGAAAAAAAGGGTATATTAACTAAAAAATACACTGTTCCTTAGATTGGGGTAGCTCTAATAAAAGCAAAATACTTAGTACTTAAAGCATGATTGTGATTTAGTAAAGCCATATTTGTTTTGATACTTGTTACATAGTAATGTGGCTGAGAGAAGAATTGCATACTTGATAGAACTCGAATAGCTAGAAGAGACTATTAAATATAAGTCTTGTTTAGATGCCTTTTGATAAAAAATTCTGGGGTATTAGAGAGCACTGTTAAACAATAACTGATGACTAAATATCCTATATTGTTTTGTAGTATCCAAAATGTGGATTCAGACTCGTTAGAATGAAGCGAGTTTAAAATAAAAACCTACAAAACTTATAAAAGTACAGATGAATGACATTAGATGAATCTTGACTTCAATAATTTCCAGAATATATGCTAGTTACGGTTTATTTGTTTTTAACTTGTCATTACTGCTCAGGTAGTAAATAACATTCAGAGATGACACGTAGGAAAGATTCACAAATATCAGGTTCTCAGTCATCTGGGATAAGGAAAAACCAGAAGGAGCATGCATTAAAGGCATATTTCTTCCTTTCCTTTCATTAGGATAAGAGGGATAGCAGTGTTTGCAGTCCATGTAGCCCTTTCCTTTTGTCTTGGAAAGGATGGAGAGCCTTTGGAGGACATGGAGATCTGTGATAATGGCACCTCCATGGGGAAAAAAAATGGGGATGGGAGAGCATCTCCAAACCCAGTGCTTGGGGTCTTTCATCTTTCTGCTTTCCCTTCTGTTCCAATTTAGCACATACCTGAATCTTGAAGGTGGGTGATGGCAGGCTATCTAAAATTAAAAACTTGAACAGGAAAATGGGCAATATTACCAAATTGGGTGCCATTCAGAGATGGAAATTGTGTGTTGAATTGACTGTTAAGATATTAGATATGGGAAAACTTAACTGTCTGTAAAGGTTTTAAATGTTGAAATGCCTGAGACATGGAGACTCTGTAGTGTAGTGTAACTTGATTGTGTGGCTTGAGGTGAGGAAACGGACACTCTTTCTCTGGTTTTGATGAGGTGAAATGCAGTTCTAGATTCAGACACTGAAATTTAGGTGAGTGCCTATCAAAGCTTACACATGAGGTATTTGAGCTCACCGTGTCATTCCTGTATCTATCAAGAGATGCAGGGATTTGGTTGTTCTTTGGGCTTCTGCTGAGCTCATATGTATGTAGTCATACAAATTTAGGTGCTTAATCTTGAATGGAATCCCATCTGGTACATTACTCATGGCAAGCTGCTTATTCAGTTCGTCTCGTTTTTCTTCTCCATAGAAGGAGAATTATGGCATGTTCTCTTTTTATAGAGATCTGGGAGATTCATCAATGGAAAGCTCTAAAGCTCTCTGAAAAGAATAGACTATATTCAGAGAGAATTTAGAATTGATGTATAGTAAGCTCTTTTTCATGCTAAAATGTTCAGCTTTGTCATATTTTACTAGAGAATGTAAGAAGAAACCTCTAAAGATCTTAAAAAAGGGATTGTACAGTGTCCTTGAGAAAGTGTAGTAAGTAAACATTCACAAGTACAAGGGCTGTTTAATGAATTGGAATTTGTTTTGTGGTATTAGTGAATATGTAAAGAACTTAAAGAACCATGAAATTCAAGTACATATTTTTAGCACATGTGTAAATTGCAGTGCCTTTTTGGGGATGTGAAAAGACAAAAGGCAGGTTTGGGGGAACAGCTGGTACTTCGGGTTTTTGCCAGTAGCTCAAATATTTGAAAAACCCAGCTTGTCTCTTGTAATAGCTGTGCTCTGCTGTTGTTTGGAAAGATTGCACATGGTGTTTGTCATCTTTCAAGTTTGTTACTGTACATCTGCTTTTTACATGATTTTGTTAAGAATTTGACTTGCCAAGGCAGTGTCATAGTTCTTGCATGCAGTTTAACAGAAGCTGTCCAGGGGAAGGTGGTCTGAGTTGACCTGGAGTGATACTTCTGTGGCTGCGGGGGAAGCATGCAAAGAAAAGCAAAAATGCTTTGATTAAGTCTTTCCGTACCACACTTGCCTCTACAGCAGTGACTGCTGGCATAAGTGCCTTCTAATTTTAAGACAAAAGGCAAATTGTTACGGAGTTCTTATGCAAGTTGTTATGGGAGGGGGAGAGAGAAGGAAGAGAAAGGGAGGTGAGAATACTGAGGAAGCATGGAAAATATGAATTTTAATGGGTTGATCTAAGCTAATGCAAGCTTTTGATGTCCTGTCCTTTCAGAATGTGTGTGGAAATCGAGTTGCTGATGCCTGGAGGGTTTGGAGAGCAGTGTCCGTTTGTACTCCAGTCATAGTTTAGTCCAGCCAGATGTCGCATCTGATCCGTGTCCAATGAGGCACGCATGGGTTTAGTGAGATGTTAAGTGACATCTCATCCTCGTAGTTTTTCTTCTCTCCCCTTTTGACTCCTCTTTCTGGTCTGACACTAATGTCTCATACATTTCCACTTCAGCCAGTTGTATATGTACAATATAGCATCTTTCTAGAGTCTTCATCTCTTGCGCAAGATGCAGCTGATGTTTTAAAAGCTGCATAGGTGGCCTCACAGTGGTGATGAACCTATTTATCCAAATTGTAAGTCTTTGGTTTTGTTGTGTGCATAGCTGGGGTGAAGTGAGTAAAAAAATTGCAAACTTAGGATTGGGACCAATCTACTGCACTGACACAATTTCTGAAAATAATAATTTATTTGCATTAGAGTTTTCAGTTATTTGTGAGTGGAAGGTGTTCTGGTTTGGGCTGACATAGAGTTATATTTTTTTTCATAGGGGCTAGTAGGGAGCTGTGTTTTGGATTTGTTCTCAACCCAGGGTTGATAAATTAGAGATGTTATTGCTTATCAGGGCTTACACAGAGCCGTGGCCTTTTCTGCTTATTGTACTTTGGCATTGGCATGGAGAATACTGGGGGTGCTTGGGAGATTGGGAGGAGACACAGCTGGGACAGGCGACCCAAAATGACCAGGGGAAAATTCCAGACCATATGATGTCATACTCTGTGTATAAAGTGGGGATAAGAAGGAGGAAGAAGGGGGGGATGTTTAGAGTGATGGTGCAATACTCTGACTTCCCAGATCACTGTTACGTGTGATGGAGCCCTGCTCTTCTGGAGATGGCTGAACACCTGCCTGTCCATGGGAAGCAGTGTATTAATTCCTTGTTGTGCTTTGCTTTCATGAGCAGGTTTTGCTTTCCCTATTAAACTGTCTTTACCTCAACCTATGAGTTTTCTCTCTTACTCTTTTGATTCTCACACTGATCCAGCTGGTGGGGTAGGGAGTGAGCAACTGTGTGGGGCTTGGCTGTTGTCTAGGGTCAAACCATGACAGAAGGGAAGTTATTAAACCTCTGTATTGCAAAATTGAACATGATTTCTAAATGCCAGTGTGTTTATTATATATAGTGACATCATATTGAAGATCTTGTCTAGGAAGAAGTTGGGACTGAGTGTGACTCAAAACAGGTGGAAGATGAATGTGGAAGGCAGTGGAATTGCCGTTGCAAAGTCTTGTTTTCTGCTCCTGGTAACACACTCCCTTCAGTCTGGTTGTGTCTCATGAAGACCCTGTAATTCAGGGGCCTATTTTGTCTTGATTTCTTGTCTAACCTCTTGTTACATAGATTTTGAAATTAATTTAGCCTCACTTCTCATGCGTTTTCTTTAAAAAAGATTAAGTTCATCTGAGTTGCATGTGGTGAAGAAAAAGGTGGTTGTGCTTTAGTAGTAAGGACACAAGTTTTTTACTTAGTAATGGGTTAGTGTCTGAATAGGTCTGTGTTTAATTCAGTTAGGTAAAGGTTTTAAATCAGAAGAAACTTACTGCAGTTGCAGATTTCTTTTTTTCTTTTCCTCTGATCAGGAGCAGGTAGTGGATTGCCTAATTTGTTGCATATATTTACTCATCAGTGTTCAGTTTACCTTTTGGAAATAAACTTCAAACTGAAATGAGGTTGCTACATAATCATTTAAATCATGCATTCAAATATGAAAGTTGTCTATTTTCCCCTACCCTCAGCCCTGGTGTGTGCTTTAACTTGCTCTTTAGAGAAATGGGATTTCTTGGGTTGGTCTGTCACTCTCCTGGTAGCTCTTCAACACACTGGACCATTTCATCAGGAAGTGACAAGAAAATGAGAAGCTCAAACTGCAGTTGTATGTTTTCTTCAAAATAGCTTTTATGGGCAAAAAAGAACATTACATGGAGAAGGGACTTAAATAAGAGCTCCTGGTGGAAGGCATTCTGATTGTACTCAGTTTGGTAGGTGTTTCAAGAGGTAGCAGACAATTGGCTGGGCAGTCTGCAGCCAGTTTCTGGCTGGGCCCAGTGTGTTGTGTGGGCTAGTGAGGAAGTTGGGTGAACTGCAAAAGGTAAGGGGGGAGTGCAGTTCTGAGAATGCTAGACAGAAATCCATGGGATAAACAGGCTTTATTCTGGTGGCCTTGTCATGTAAAATTTTAATTTAGTGCTAATTTATGCCTCTGTTAATTTATTTCTTCCAAATTATGTTTATATTAAATGTATTTTAACTGTAACATTTAAAGTACAGTGAAAGAACTTCTCATAATGACTTTTATTTAATAGCTACAATGCACTAACCTGTTTGTAGAGTGTTGGTGCTAGATGTTGCTCTTCAGTAATAGTGGATTTACAGTTTTGACTTACTTTTGATCAAGTTCAGAAAAGTGTCTGCAATGGATATGAAGTAATATTTTGAAATGTATCTCTTTGTAGAGAAATACAAAAATATGGAACAGAAACAGGAAGTTTTTTTATCAAATATAACGATCATTCCTCTGTTACCTCTGATGTGTTGTGTAAAATTTAGCAAACTCAGCTAACCTTAAATTCTGACATATTCAAACTGTCTCATATTAAGAAAGACATAAAATATAATTCAAAACTACTGCTTAGAAGTCACAAGCCTGTTCCTTCCTGACCTGTTATGAAATAGTCTTACAGCTAAATAATTTGCTTTTTGTTCATTAAAGTTGTTAAGCTTTTAGAAATGTTCTTGAGAATAAAATATTTTAAGTCTTTGGGCAGGAAGTCATTACAAAAATTACTGTGCAACATTTGAAAGACAAAGAGATCTTTTAATTTACTAATGTGATTTTAATTACAGAAATTGAAAGGCTACTTTAATTGCTTTAGTACAGTAAAAAAAATGAAATTTTCAGCTAAGTCTTTCCCAAATGAACTCTGTCCTTGGTAATAATGTAACTTCTTGTTCCAGAAAATTTCGATGCCACATGGTTTTAAACAGAATATTATTCATGAGTAGTACATGGACATTGAATTGTTGATGCTAAAAATGTAATCAAGTTGACTATTGTGTTAATGTCATTTTAAAGAAAACTGTTTTAGATGTTTTTGTTTTATATTGCTTCCCTTTTGGAGAATTCTGTCTCACATGGGCATCCTTGCTCTCAAAGCTGCTCTCTGCAGGACAGTGTTTTCTATGCCATTGTGCCCTTTTGTGATGCTTTGAGAGCTCTTTTTGTATTTGTTTTCCCCATCTGTCGTGGTTTAGGGATGGTACTCCACAATTTAGTTCTCCCCCTGAGACTTTCAAAACCACTCTGTCACTCGCTCGATCCCCTTCTCCCCCTCTTTTGCCCCCTACCCCCGGGTGGCCAGAGAGGAGAATTGGATGCACAAAAGGCAAAGACCACAGCTTGAGATAAGAACAATTTACTGGAAAGAGCAGTGAGATAAGAAAACGAACAGTAGCAGCAACAATATTAATAAGAAAAGTATATAAAAAGAGAGAATGATTCATGTGCAGAAATGCTCACTGCAGAGACTGCCTTGACTGCAGCCAGGTTGTTCCTGACTGTGGAGGAACGCCCTTCTTCTTGGAAATGAGAGAGGAATCCCTTTTCCCTGCCTCTGGCAATGATGTGAGGGTATCAAATAACACAATGTCTTGATCCCTCCCCTTGGTCTGGGCTGGAACCAAGACACCATTCTCATTTGTTTCATTTTTCCAAGAAAACCAGTTCTGACAACCTTAGTTTTCTCAGATAAATGTCTTCCTGCAGCTGGCATGTTCCCAAAAGCTGTTCAGTTCATGCCCTTACCCCATTCAGAATGCCATACAGCACCACCTGTGGAAAACCAGCTCCTTCCTCATGCAGCCTAATTCTGAGAGGCATTTGCCCTTAGGTGTGAGATGAATTTATCATTTTTACTGCAAACTGTCAGAGCTGGGGTGGGTCGGTGTCTGACGTAGTCAGGGGGCTGTAGTGCTTGGTTGGTCTGTTGGTGGCCAGCGTGCCAAGGCAGGATGCCAGCTTGCTCCAGACAGCGACCTTTCCTGCCACTCCTGTGGGGACTGCCAGTTTTTTATAAATGCAAATGTGCACTGAAGTCCAGTGATTCTGCAACTGCAGCACAAGTCTGTGCATACAGTAAATCTTACACCAAATCTAAGGCAAAAAGCCTACATTACCTATATTGCCTGTATTCTCTGCTGTCCTGCAGTGCTCTTGTCATATTCTGGCATGAGTGCACAACTCCAGTGCCTCGGTAGGAATTGTACAGTATCTTACAGTGGGAAGGCTGAAGCAAGGGCTTTAAAAGAAGAAAGGTAAAGTATTTTTTTTGAGAAAAAAGCCTGAATGTGTGCTACACTGATTCAGAGCTCTTCATTTCATTTTTGTAAATGTCATACGTATTTGTTTGTAAATTCCAGATTGTGAGCCATGCCTTTGGTGAAAAGGAACATTGAACCACGGCATCTCTGCCGAGGAGCTCTGCCAGAGGGAATTACAAGTGAACTGGAATGTGTAACGAATAGCACCCTTGCTGCTATCATACGCCAGCTAAGCAGCTTAAGTAAGTATCTGTAACTTCCACAGGTATTTGATTCACGATGAAAAACTGAAGAGGTGAAAAGCTTTAAGATGGATTGTTTTAAATAGCAAAATTATGGTATGGGACATGACCAGTTATGTATTGTAATAATCTATTTCATTGCTTTTATGCTCTTCTGTTTTCTGAAGCTTATTCAAGAGGCAAAAAGCCCAACCCAACCCTTCCCCCACCCCCAAACCCCAACCTAAAAATCAAATTAGCAAAAAACCAAACAAGCAAAAAACCACCAAAAAAAACCAACAAAAAAAACCCACCAAAAAAACACCGCCAAAAAAAGCCCCAACCAAAAAATTGGAGCATAGAAAACCAGAAATTTTTCTAAGGTGAGAGAAATTAGTGCAAGAAACAAGACTAGCACTTGAGTTCTTCTTGCCTGTCAGTTCTACAGGATTGAGCCAGCAAGCTCTTCTGCCTCCTGGCATCAAATGACACATTTGACTGAAATTTTAGTTTTTAGCAATCTGCTAATATTTCTGAAGCTTCCTCTTGTATATATATGTGTGCTCAATTCATATGAATGAAATTAAGCACATTGAAAGGATGCCATTTGCTGAACAAGCCTGCAGGCTGGCTACCATTGAGGCAGGCTATCATCAGCTCTGTACAGAGTAGCCTACACACCACACCTGTCAGGTGACACCACCACTAGCAATTCTAGAAGCATGACTGGAGTGTTTGCAAGATGAACAATATTTTTAATGAAAGGGATAAGAGATGTTTTTCAGACAGTGTTTAACAATCAGCAGCTGTTGTTTGTGCTGATAACGCTGGTCCTAGAAAAGAAATTACTGCTTCATCAGTTGCTTCACTTTGTAAATGGAAGTGGTTTCAGACTGAGAGTCTTTATGGAGCTCAGACTGTGGCCCACTGGTGTTCAGTTTAGGATGATAGGAGAAAAAATAAGCTTAGAGAAAGAGGACAAGAAATACAGCATTTCCTCTTTTCAGTAGTCAGTGATTTAGCAATTTTTCTGAGCTGGAGGTCCATCTGAATCATCCTATGTAATGAGCATTTGTAAAACTATCATCTGTGGTGTTGCTTAGATCTGTTGAAATAGGGATTGCAGCTTTTTCTTGGCCAGTGACCTGTGGCAGAATGTCCCACAATAGAAGTTGACCTGTTTCTTCCTTCTGATGCCTTCTCATTCTGGTGTAAAGAAAAATAACGAAAGCTGCTTTCATCTTGTAGACTTCCAAAATAATTTGTGATTTTATTAAGTCTTTATCCTGTTCTCCTGGTGATACCTTTTCCGGGTTGAAGTGTCCTGATCTGTTAGTGATCTTTTTGAATAGAAACCATTTTGTTTTTCTGATCAGTGCTATTTCTGCTCTGGATGTGTAAGTTAGGGTATGTTGTAGGTTTTTTAAGGTGGAGTGTTGAGGACTTCAGATCATATTCAAAACAACCTTTTTCTGTTTTGTCATTATTTCCCTAAAAATTTGTAGAATTTTGATTGTTGCTAAGCATTGAGTTACTATTTTCAGATAAGCTTCCAAGTGATCCTCTGATCTTTCTTGAACAGCAGCTGACAATTTAGTGTCTAATGTTATTTAGAGTTAAGTTGTGTTTGTATTGTCATTGAGTTTCATTTACTTTTTTCTCAGGCAGTTGCTTAGTAGTGACATCCTTAAGTTTCAGAAAAGTGAGAAGAATGGCTAATGTTCTAATTACACTAATGGATATGTGATAAGACCTCATTTTGGTATTGTGCAATGATTGTCCAAGTGTAGATTATACGCTTTTTACTTGTCTGACTTGCTAGGAATGTGTACAGCTTTCATTTATCCAGATTTGGTCTTGGGGCTAATCCGTTATACTGTGTATTTACATCCTCTTATGATTGTTGCTGAGGAACTGTCTACTTATATCCATATCCTGCAGTTTTCCCTTAGCATATTTCTAGGGTCATCTGTAGTCTTTGTAGACAGCCCCTAAAGTTCTGGTAGTGCCAGGTTAAAGATCTATGCAAATAAATGATGTGTCCTTAGTCTTAACAGATGAATACGTGGTATTTAACAAGTGAAATGTACCACCATTCTCATCCACAGTCTGAAAAATGTCATGTTTGCAGAGGGTTTTTTCTGCAGACAGCATTTGCTTTGCCTGTCTTTTGAGCCACCTGGGAGCAAGGAAATGATCATAGAAAAATGCTGTGCTGGAGCTGAAGTAGTATGTCCTGCTGGCAACATCAAAGCTGGTTGGCGTTCCCACAGCTTAAGGCATAGAGCAAGCAAGTTCAGGTCTGTCTTGCAGTCACACTGTTTTTTTAGTGTTGCACTGTGAGTTTTAAAAACTGGTATGTCTGTACTGTTGCATACAAATTTGGCTTGCTTCTGCCTCTGCTCTTTTCAGGAGACATGAACAAGTTCCTATCCAAAGGGAATGTGCTCTCGAGAGAGCTTTTTCTGTATTATGTTTTCAGATTTGGGTTTATTTCCAGCCAGCTGGCTTGGAGCATGGGCAGGGTGAGCAGCATTCTGTATGAAACTGCACTTTTATATAAGGTAGAATCTTGTCTAGGGGATTCACCTCCACTTGGGAGGAGAGAATCTACTGTAGGGGAAGGACAGGGAGCATTTGCAGGCTGTACCTCAAGTACTGTGGAGGAAGTGTAATCTGTGGAGACTTGGAAGAGTTTTTCTTTCATGCAGAGAAGAACATCCACCAACTTTCCTCTTAGCATTTTCTTGGGTAGATTGGCCATTGGCTCAGTTTCACTAGTTTTCATGCAGGCCTGAGCACAGTGCATCCATCTGTGTCACTCTCCTCTGTAGTACTGCTGAATCAGGCTGGGTTGGAAAGGTTGCATTTTTGTCATTAAGTATCATGCTAGAGGTACTGTGAGAAAGGAGATCAGAATCAAGACCTAGTCAGTAACAGCCTACCATTTTCACATCTTTAAAAAAAGAGGACGGGGAAAGCATGGTTCTAATGTTTCTAGTTAATCCAGTTACAAATGGGTGGGTGGAATCACTGTCTTCTGTAGTTGGAGGGAACCTTAGAAGGAAAGACTGCATAATTTCTTTGGTGGATTTTTAAATTAATGTATAGGTTGTCCACATGTTGGGCAACACCTTATGTTTTTAAATTATTGTCTTAGAGTACCAAAATCAGCTCTTAAATTGAAAGATATATGCTTGCAATTTCAGATAGGTTTTTTTTTTCTGATTGTTTCTGTTTTGTTAAGAATGTAATTTAAAAGATGGCAACATAGAAAACACTTGAAGTATTACTTTATTTCTAAAACTTACTGCATCAGGTTAATCACAACAGCATGTCCAATACTTCTTTACTATGTCACTGTTTTCACAGACAGGAGATTGACAATCTGTCTTCCACATGTTCTAAGCTAGCAAGTGTTTAAAAAAATCAAATATTAAAAGAAGTATGTTGCCACTTTGCCTTCTGAAAGATAATTGACAAGCATCCATCTCCTTGACTTCTCTAGGGGTGATGTGTTTAATCCTAGAATGTGGCAGTCCTCCCTCAGCAGGCTGATTTCAATATATTAACATAAACTAACATCTATTAAAATTGATTGAGCTCTGAATACTGGTGGCTGAAGAATGTAATTACTGCTTTATTTAGTTGAAGAGCTGAAAAGCTTATTTTTTCCATAGCTTGGAATAACATCTTCATTTGAAGCAGCTAAATCAAGTGGGGATTATAAGTGAATTTCAACTAGCTGCTGGGAAGCACTTAGAGAACACTTTAAATGTGAAGGTGGTTGAACACTGGCATGGGTAGCCCAGAAGAGTTGTGAAGCCTCCATCCTTGCAAGTGTTCAAAATCCAGCTGGTCAGAGTCCTGGGCAGCCTGCTCTGTCTCATTGTGCTTTGAGCAGGGAGTTGGACCAAATGGTTTTGAATTTCAGCTATTCTGTGGTTGTGTGTGACTTTTGTTTTGGAGAGGGAGAAGATCAGGAGCAGGTAGACAGCATATCTTTCTTATCCACCTTCCACATACATATGAAGCAGAGCTTGCATGCACTGACATATCTTAGCATTTTGGGTTAATTATTGGCTGATCTTACATGTAGTAATGAAAACTATTACTGGTAAGGTCCTCCATTCAAAGGCAATCACTTATTTTTTTGTGATTCACAGTGTTTTCCAATAATGTTTTAGTCTAGTTATTGTTTCGTCCCCCACCACCCCCCTGGCCCCGGTAAGTGATCCAAGAAAGGGGCAGATTGTCAGGTTGACTTCCTAAGGGTGACCATTTCTTTTACATTGAATTATTATCAAAGGATGGGATCTTAACTGAAATTTTCCCTGTATTTTTACTTTTCTTTGTGAAGTATTAAGGTTGGTTATTGGATCCAGATTTACATGTCAGTAATGGCTGTTCTTCTTGAAGTCACTGTCATTTAGGTGGTTAATGCATATTCCATATTCTTCCAACTATTAGATAGTTTTACTTTGTGCCCCCCCCTTCCATTTCTGCTCCTCAGACTCTTCTTGATACAGGTCATAACAGGATAAGCTTAATTCAGAAGTAGGGTTTTAAAATTTATTTTTGCTTAAAAAGCATGGTTAAATGCAGGAGGCAGAACTTTTCTTTTTACAGAGATTTCTTGAGGAGATTTGCCTGCAGAAATTGTAGAGGGAGACATCTTAAATGAAATAGCAGTATCTGGGTAGGAGGGACCATGAGTTCAGTGAGTGGGAGCAATGAGTTTGGGTGGAATCTGAAATTTGTAGGGGAAGTTCTGGGGCAGGCAAAGTATTAAATTGTGGATCTGGAACTACTGATCTGGAGTGGATGAGAGTTGTGGAGATATAAAGAGAGTCATAAAGAGAGTCAAGCTGTGGATGAGTATGCCTAGTTCTGTGGGAGGACTAGGAAAGGAAGGGCCATGCACAATGATCTGTGCATCAAGGAGGGATTTGGTTTATCTTGTGGCACCTTCTGTCCACTGTAGCACTTTTAGGGAGGGGCCTGAGGCTGCAGATCTGTCCTGGGCACTGGTGAGGCCACACTTTTGAGTACTGTGTCCAGTTCTGGGCCCTCAGCTCAGGAAGGACATTGAGGGGCTGGAGCATGTCCAGAGAAGGGCAACAAAGCCAGTGAAGGGTCTGGAGCACAAGTCTGAGGAGCAGCTGAGGGAGCTGGGGGTGTTTAGCCTGGAGAAAAGGAGGCTCAGGAGAGACCTTATCACTCTCTACAACTGCCTGAAAGGAGGGGGTAGCCTGCTGGCTGTTGGCCTCTTCTCCCAGGGAACAGGTGACAGGATGAGAGGACATAGTCTTAAGCTGCTCCAGGAGAGGTTTGGGTTGGACGTTAGGAGGAATTTCTTCACAGAAAGTGTGATTAGACATTGAAATGGGCTGCCCAGGAGATTGTGGTGTCACCATCCCTTGGAGGTGTTTAAGGAAAGACTGGATGTTGCATTTGATGTCATGGTCTAGTTGACGTGGTGTTTGGTCACAGGTTGGACTCAGTGATCTCAGAGGTCTTTTCCAACCTAATTGATTCAGTGATTTGGTGATCTGGACTGGACTGTCCACTCTCACAGTGATTGAGAACATACAGCAGGTGAAAGGGAGGCTGAAAAGGTTGTGCACCAAGTCCAGTGTGGCCATGGGTAAATGTGGTCAGTGCCCTCTGAACCTCTCTCAAATGACTCCAGGGACAACAATGTTTGCACTCAACATTTGTAGAGGTAAGTGGGCTTCCTTGCAGGAGAATCCTGGTTTTGATCTGTTTCACTGCTTTAGTTTTGATGTTGGCCTGTGCTTATGCCTTAAATTAAATCTTAGCTACTATGGATTGCAAGATTTTAATTTCAAAATGTACTTCAGAAGCTTTTATGAACTGGAGTAACTTTAGGCCTTTCCATCACAGAGGCAGGTTTTAATGCTCAGTTGTCTGTCAGTTGGCACTAGTTCAGCTACGTAAGGATTAGAATGTGTAAGTCTCCCTGTGTTTTTAAGAAGACTACTAACCAGGATGTCCAGAAGAATAGACTTCAGGCAGAATTTATGGTGTATTTTGACATTCTTGTCCAAATCTGTTGCCCCAAATTTTGATGAATGACAAGCTGCGCTGTAATAATCCTACAGCTACTGTGTTTTATTATACTTCATGATATTGAAGCCATTTGTCTTGTGTTTTGTAAGCCACTAGCAAAGGGATTTCCTTGTCTATTTTCTTACACAGGCAAACATGCTGAAGACATATTTGGTGAATTGTTTAATGAGGCCAACAGCTTCTACATCAGAGCAAATTCCCTCCAAGACAGAATTGATCGCCTTGCTGTCAAAGTCACCCAGCTGGATTCAACAGTGGAAGAGGGTAGGTAATTGCATGAAAGCATTGAGCCAGAAGTGATGTTGACAAGACCACAGTATTTAATTGCACAGTAACCTCTGTCTTTTCAAAGTAATCCTGTGCTGATATTTCATCTTGTTGTCTCAGTAAGGCAAGCTGGGAATAATCACTTTAGCAGAGGAAGTAAAAGTATTCTTGAGTCAAGAAGCCCCTGTAGTAACAGAGCTATTAAGCTGCCTTTTTCACAAGGAAAACTTTGGGTTTGTGAGTGTAGTAAATCATAAATGAATAAATATAGACCTTACTGGAAATAAGTCAGAATATTGGAAAAAGTTTGAGACACTGGGTGTCCCTATTAATTTCAGGGTAGAATAGGCACGGAGTACATTAGTAGTATCTGTTCTGTGGTCATCAAAGATCTTACAGTACTCTGTATCTAAACAAGGTACTTTGTTTGGATCAACTAGGTGAAATTCTTTAGGGGGTTTTACTCACCAGAAACTGTATTTCCTTTAAAAATATTTCTCGCTTATGAGCATGGTCATTCACTTCATAAACACACAGTAAAACCAAAGGATTTAAATAACATCATTATATTGTTTGAAAGCACTTATTTGGGTAGATAAGGCATTTCTCTGTCTGGCTTTAGAAGCTGTTAACATGCATCTTGGCTTCCATCTTACATGTCTGAGCCAGCCACTGCATGTACTTTCTGTTTAGATGATTCCTGACATTTACTAAAATGTAAAAGCTTTTTATATCAGGACAATAGTGTAATATTGACTCAGTAGTAGTTAATGCTACTACTACTACTTGAGATATATTTAATAGTGCTATTTATATAGCTTATATATTTTACTTGCCATTTAGATTTTTGTAGTTTATATATTTATAGTGCCAATTATTAGTGCCAGTATAAAATTTTACTGTTGATATTTAATAGTGTAATATCCTTCTTTAGCTGGTTACTGTCTGGAAATTATTATGTGTCACTGTTTTATGGTTTTGGAACATATTAACTGTTAGACTATCACAGTTGCTCAGAGAAGCTGTAGATGCCCCATCTCTGAAGAAACCTGGTTTAGTGAAAGGTGTCCTTGTCCACAGTAGGGGGATTGGAATGAGATAATCTTTAAGGTTCCCTCCAAACCAAACACCTCTGATTTTTTGGTACAAGCACCTGCATTTTGCTGTCTTAGGAGTCAAGAGCTGTATGGGAACATAAACTAAGCTCTTGTGTGATCACTATTCAGCTTAGTGTTTGAGGCATATTGTGTTGGTACTATGAGAAATTCATATATCAGAGATGATACTCATATACTGTACTTTTGGAAATGCAGTTCTCATCTTGGTTTTGCGGCTGTTTCTTTTTTTTTTCCCCCCTCTTCTTTTTTTTTTTTTTTTAAATGCCTCATTAACGTCTCATTAGTGTTATATAGTAACACCCAGCTAGTTTTCAGAGTTTGGAGAATAATTAAAAATAATCTATTGGAAGGGGAAACTGGTGTATGGACTGAGAATTTAATCAGTGTTTATTTTAAATTGACAGCAGTTGTTACTCTTGCATTGCTAATCATGCTTCATATTAATAAGCTGTATATAGAAACTGCTGTCACCTTACTCTCAGTGGTAAATTTTATTAGCTATTTCACTGTGGAAGTTGAAGTCTTTATAATAATTCATTGTACTGTCAGAAATAGTATGTTTCTGGATAGCTTTGGCATTTAAGCAAAATGTCAATTGCAAGGTAGTTTTAAAAAACCCTTCCGATTTGATTGCATCAGTGATTTCTTATATTCTTAGCTATGACTAATACAGTGTATTTAAAAATACCTAATATACTTAATACTACAGTTGCAAAAACATTTAAAATAATTGAGGTTTGGCTTTCAAAAGCCTATAAATAACTTATTCTAAAAATCCCCAGAAAAATGGGTTTTTTTATCCTTTTGAATGCCTTCCTACAAACAAGAATGAAGCAATTCAGATATATACATCTAAAAAATCTGCCTGAAGTAGCTTATACTTACAGGCAGGTTTAAATAGAAAGTACTTTCAAAAATGATGTTTTGATACTTCAGATGATGTGAATGGGGGAATGACTATTAGACATGAAATATTCTATTTCTAGTTTTTTTGCTATTGTAAAAGTTACAGAAGAAACAAAGTAGTTCTTGGAGTGAGAAGCAAGACCTCAGCAAAGATAACAAAAATAGTTGGGCAGAGAAGTCTTGAGTGGGATTTGGTGTCCATCATGACAAACAATAACAGTGTAAAATTTCTTCCCTTTTTGATTTTTCAGATCATCAGTATACCACATTTTTGGCCATTACTGTTCAGTTACCTTGTGAAATTTCTCAGTTTGTCCTTGAGACTCAATAAATTAGATAAATGGGCAAGAAATAGTACACGAAATGTCAGTGGGAATAAAAAGAGACTAAGCCAGTGCATTTTGTTTGCACAAGTCCTACAACTTACACTCTTACAAAACACTGGAATCAAATCCAGAAGTGGTCAGTGTCATTGTAGACAACCCAGTGAAGACTTCAGCATCCTGTTCAACTGCAGACTAAAACCTGTATTTCAGGGTGCTTAGGAGTGGAAGATGGTGTCAAGAGCTTACTACCACTTTTTAATTGTGATTGGCCTTTAACTGGATCTTCTTTAACAATGATTGCTGCATCTCATGAAAATTTGTATTAAGAGTGAAAGAAAGTCTTGATAAAAGTGATAGGAACAATTAAAACCAACTTCAATCTTTTATTTGAAAAGGAAGAAATAAAAGCCTGGTATTGTTTCCCCCAGAGCTGTGTATGTGAAAAGATAAAAAGGGAAGTATGAGAGTGCAAGTATTTCTCTCTGTAGAGGCATGAGGAAAACTTTAAAGCAAGGAGTGTTCAATTATACGGGAAGGCTTAGGAGTTGAAAGAGAGTAAAATAAGTGGAACTCTGTCTCTCACAGGAGGTTGTTTCAGCTGTAATTTAATTATACTTGGAATGGGCTGGAATGTGTATGGATACCATGTGTAATTATAAAACATACTGTTTCAGAGGAATACCAGACCTTGCATTTCAGTCTTGAAGCCAGTCTTTCTGCTGTTAGAACTCCATGATAAACCCATAAAAACAGGAAATCGTTGGACATCTGCATGTGACAGCGTTCTTGCATCATCTTCCAAGACACAGTCCATGGTCCCATTATTTTAAGTGAGGTTCCTGGACCAAGTGAGACTTAAATTTGTTTTGTTGTGGTAATTCTTACATGCCTTTGCACTTAAATATCAGGGTTGTCCACTAAGGAAAAACCTGTCTTTCTGTATCTTGCTGAAAATATTTCAAATACTTAGTGAAAAATGGATGTTTTATTTGTTTCAGACCTGTGGTAAATGTATTTCTGTTTCTAACAGTATCCTTACAGGACATCAACATGAAAAAAGCATTCAAGAGCTCAACAGTTCAAGACCAGCAGGTAGTTTCAAAGAACAGCATTCCAAACCCGGTGGCTGATATTTATAATCAAAGTGACAAACCACCACCTCTGAATATTCTTTCACCTTATAGGTAAGGAAATATCGATTGTTTACCTTCTTGCACTTGGCCCTTTATTTCCTAATTATATGTGGAGAATAATTATAGCAGAAGGGAAAAGCTATATTGATTATTGAGACTTGATTTTTCAAGGACTTCCTTGTTCATGGAAACAAAATTTGCTATTGACACACTTAAAATCGTAAGTCATACCTGACAAAAATTATCATACTTCAACACAAGTCTTACACGGCAGCACAGGATCACAGAACGAGGGCCATTCATTATGTAAAAAAGTGAAAAAAAAAAATACACTAAACTGGCTTCCTTGGTGTCTTTATCCAGAAAGTGGTATTTGTTGCTTTTGCCTTCTCACTATTCTCCCTCTCGTCCCCAACATACACACAAGTATACGTACAATCTGTACCCTTCCTTTTCCTGATTACTTACTGGTGAATAAAAGAGCAGCAAGCAGGACTGTGTTTTCTGTTTCCTTTTCCTATTTCCATTATTGTTGTTCATGAAATGAGTGCAATTTGTCTGAAGGGTTGTGGACAACAGGGTTTTACTCTGTTCTTCAACTTTTAAGAGGTACTACATTGTGAGGTGTCTGTATAAAATTCAATCTGCAATAAATATTATCTTTTTAAAGAATGGTATATCAGAGCATTTGCAGTGTATTTAATTTTTAAGAATTTTTAATTGGAAGGTAAATTTGTAGGCTTTAGGAAGGAAGGATGTGTTTTTTTCTGCTGCTACAAATGGTGATATTTTTTTATGGACATCCAGTTAGTAGGGGTTGTTATTGATCAGCTTGAGGCTTGGATGATCATTAAAGATAAGTTTTCTGTATTTAAAACATACTGATTCATGTATTTTTAGCTTTTCTTCTGCTGTTTTTCCAGGGATGATAAGAAAGATGGATTGAAGTTTTATACCGATCCTTCCTATTTTTTTGATCTTTGGAGAGAAAAAATGTTACAAGATACTGAAGATAAACGAAAAGAAAAGAGGAGACAAAAGGTAAAAGCAGAAACATAATAGCACATTTGTGCATTACAATTTTATGTGCAGTTGTCCAGGCATAAAAATTGCCAGGTCATACTTAGTTTGTGTGCATGGAAAGACTGTTCCTCTTTGTGTGGCTGTAGATTCAGTGCATTCCATTTTTATAGCTTATCCTGTCCATTTTAAAAAGGCAGCAAATTGAATTTTAGGAGTACTGTAGTTATCTTCCAAGATATTTTCTTGAATCCTTTGCCAGCGTCTGCTTGTTGGTACCCAGAAAAATGGCCCTGTTGTGCTCCAGGAAAAGACATTGTAATGGGAGAGGAAAGGAATTGGAAATACAGTGTTTTCCATTCCAATTTCCCATTTTTTCCATTCTGATTTTAAAGGAAAAAAATACAGATGCTCTTACAAGAATTTATAAAATTACTAGAACATTTCTTTATTCCTTTAGAACAATTTCTATAAAACTACTTTGTGTATTCAAGTTGCTTTTAGATTTTATCTTAGGCAACACATCCCGCTTATTTCCATCCACAGTATATTTTGTAGATTTTAATTGTCTTCTTACAGTCTGCAAACCAAATGCAAATATGCTCAATTTCAGTCATGTAGGATTATAGCCATTCATCACAGAAATACCCCTTGATAATTCTAGCTGAAGTACTGTTTGATTTGATTAAATATATGCCATGTCCAACTAAGAAGAAAGCAGCATAGACTTGACTTTGCATGGATAAAGTTCACTTTGTGACAGCAAGAAATCTCAGTTTAGCTTCCCAGAAGATGGTTTGCAAATGAGTATTTCATGATCTGGGTCCTTTAGAAAGCAGGATGGTTTGGGTGAGATGTCTCCCAGGCACGCTTTGTTCCACAAGTTGCTGAACCAAATATCCTTTTTCTTTTGTTCTTGTCCGTATGGTAGCAGAATCCAGAGCATTTGTTAACAATTTGGTAGCTGAACTTAAATTTTCAATCTATTAAATGAGAATTCCTTTCTCAATTTGTACTCTACAGAAGCACAAAACTTGATAGATATTGAGAAACTGTGCAAGTGAAATAAATGTGTATCTTTTAGCAAATTACAAGCTAGGCATCCAAGTGCCATCCTACTCAGCTGACCAAATACAGATAGTTTTTAGCCTCAATTTTTCAGGTGCTCAGTGAAATCTGAGAGTAGTCCCTGCACCAGAGAATCAGTTTTCCAGGTGCTCCAGCTGTTGCAGCAGGTTTGTGAGTAGTTTAATTTTCTTGCCTCGAATACCATGCTTTTTGTTTCTGTATACAGTTTAATTGAAAAATTCTAACTGGAACTTGTATCTCAGAAATCATTCTTGATGACTTGTGTTTTGATAGGATTTTATAAATTTGTGCCTCCTGCTTCCAGTTGTTTGAAAGTATTGCAGATATTTGCTGATGCTATTTTCTGTTACTAGCTCTTAATTCTTTATTAAGATGCTTGTAATACCATTTGCTAATTCTTGATGCAGATATCAAACTTACAATTAACCTTGTTTGAAGGCTCTAATATGTTTTGTGTTTGCTGAAATAATTTCCTGACAACTTGAATGATGTACCTGTTTTCTGGCTTGATCTACAGCACCCACTTGTCTGCCATAGCTTCTATTGCACTTGGTTAAAAGAAAATAACTTCTCTTAATAATACTTTAATTTCCTGAGAAATGTTTCAAACTGTAATTACCTAGAAAGGCTTCAGCTCCTCTACACTGTCATCTTTGCCCTGGGTAGTAAAGCTAGAGCTGACCATTGTCAAGGGCATGAAACTGCTACTGGAACAACTTAAAATTACTCTTAGAGGTATATTTACCTTTGTCAGCTGGTACTAATAGGGCTGCCCCACTGTTTTGGAAGATGTTTAATGTTTTAGAGATGTATCAATACAATATTTAATCAAAAAATCACTACCAGTAAGCTTTAGTACTGCTTGGGTAAAAAGGATTCCAGTGTATTTATTCATTAGCATGCTTACAGATGCTGGTCTGGAACAACATACCCAGCTGAAATCTGATCCAATTAAAACCAGCTAAGCTTTGTGTTTATTTTTTGTTGTTTATACATCCATATGTATTTACCTTTTCATAAAAAAAACGATCTCTTTAAAACTAAACTTTTAAATAGTAAGCAGTAATGTAAGCACTCGTGATTGTACAGGAATTGTATCAAAATGATTGTCTTCCCAGTGGCTTCAAAAGGTGGATATTTATTTTATTTAGAATCTTGCAGGAAGTATGTAGTTGTGACCCCTAAATGATGAAATTATTGTTCTGAAAGAAGACAAAACAAAGTGTTTTCAATGAACCAAAAGGCTTACTTGGACTTTCTTTTCAAATCTAACATGACTCAGTAACAAAATCTTAATAAATGTATCAGGATAAAAGTCACAAAAACATTTGCAGCAAGTAAGTGAAAAAGACAGATGTAAAGCTTTTAACAAGCATATATGTAATCATGGCAATTAGCAAAACTTTATGTATTTAAAATAAAGCATGACTGGATCTGTGTCCTTTTTGCTCCAAATCCTGTATTGGCGGAATTTGATGTGAAAAAGTGGTTATCAGACATAAAAAGGGTGTGATTCTAAAAAGTTTGTGGAGGAAAAATATTTTGGGAGATCTGGTGAAGAACCAAGATGATCATCTTTATTTAATGTAAATCAGACCAAAAATCTGTTTACTGTAGGAATGAGCAAGAGTTGTCAAAACATTTTGGTGTTGAACTTGAAGAAGTCTTTTCTGTCATTCTTAATGTTAGCAGCATCAGCAGGTCCCTCATGCAATGAATGAGCAAGAGATCCAAAACAAGGGCAAGTAAGCTGTTTGGTAGTTTTTTGTTAGTTATGTAAATGCCAAATATTATTTCAGAATTATTTACTCAGTGCTGTTCTGCAGTTGGAGTAAAAAACTTGTGTTCATCTGTGATGCACTTTTTGTTGAGCTAGCTTTCCCACTCTTCTCCTTTATTCTGTGGGTCTAGATTCCCCAGTGAAAGGCTTGCCTAACAGAGTTTGACCAAGCTCTTCTCTGAATACAATTCATTGACTGCATCCACAGAATAGCAAGATAATTATTTCCTGAGAAACTATTCTTCTAGCAGCCAAAAGGCTAATGCCAACCTCCTCATAGATAAAACACGTATTTTAAGATGTGGGATCTAGAGTTGATTGAAAAAAACCCTATGCTCTCAGGAATACTGAGAAAAGGAGTAGCAAATAAATACCCTTCTCAGTCTGAATTGAGCAAACTTGTTCATTTTTTGTACTGAAGCACCAGTATGATTTTTATATTCATACTGAGTAGTCAGAAGTAGGTGAGGACAACATTTCCGAGGTGTGAAAACATTGAGTCCCGGTAATAGGAGGTCTTACTGTCAGTGAGGTAAAGATTAAGATAAACGCTGACATTGGTTGAGGCTGATGTTATATTGAAAGATACAAGCAGACAAGTTTGCCATGAACCTATCAAGCTGTAATATACTGCTGGCCTGAGTATTACTGACTCACTGCAGAGAGAATTAGTGTAATTCAGTTTTATATAAGATAATGGGAAACAACGATGAGGAGAAACTAGGGGGAATTTTGGTAGTTAATCAGATCTAAGAAGGGAGAGGAAGTTAAAACAAAATAATTTCACGTAGACTATGTAACAGGAAAGTGTGTCCTATTTCTCCATACTTCCCCAGGCCCTGTTGATTGTGATCCTAATGAATAACCAGAATAGCCCTGAGCTTATTTAACATTCTCAGAAGTTTGATTTGCAGGCAATGAAAATTACAAGTGCTTCAGGGTGGTCTAAATAAAAGACATGATGTCAGAAGAAGTTAAACTTTCTGGCTTTTAAATTTGGTCGTATTTCTGTATTAGGAAAACCAGTAGATTGGTATCACTGCATCATACAGAACAAAGGCAAATCAAAAGTCCTGGTGCTAGTGAAGTTCAAAGCATAAGGAGATATTCTTATTTTCAGTGCAGAGAAATTTTATGAAGACTTGGCTTCATCTGTAAATCTGGTCTTATTTTCATGCACTCTAACTGCATTTTAACCAGCTTTTTTCCTTTCCTGTTTTTCTCTCTCTTTGCATGCTTTATTTCTTTTGTTTGGACATTAGGAGCAAAAGCGTATAGATGGCACCACCCGTGAGGTGAAAAAGGTTAGAAAAGCCAGGAACAGACGCCAGGAGTGGAATATGATGGCATATGACAAAGAGCTTAGACCTGACAACAGGTTGTCTCAAAGTGTGTACCATGGAGCATCTTCCGAGGGATCACTGTCCCCAGATACTAGGTCTGTTTACAGCAAAGCTGTTTGTTATACCACAGTTGTATGTTCAGCAGTACTGAGTAGAATTAGGTGTTTTTACAGGATGGGAATAGTTGGACAAAACATACAATGCGTGTTTAAAACATTATTTTCAAAATTATTTTAAAGCATAAATGACATAACAGATTCTGTAACGATTTTTTTTGCTTCCTCAGCTTCACATGAGCATTTTGTCACCATAATGTTATGCACTGCGGAGAGAGAAGTGTTTGCTGCATGCTTTATATTTGATCTTCAGTAGCTGTAGTTACAAAAGCATTTAAGCCTCTACTAGATAATGTCAGTAGCTCTTCCTTAGTGTCTCATTTGTTGTTTAAAGCTCTGCTGGTAGCTTAATAAATAATTTTCTGTGATCTACTCAGTCAAGAATACTTTTGCCTGTAACAGAATGCTTCAGTGGGAGAAGAGTTCAGCTTATTGATGTTACATTAGTCTAAAAAGCAAGCTACAAAATCAGATGAGATGTTATTACTTGAAGTAACAAAATTCTCTGCTTAGAGATACGCAACAGAATTCATCTTGATTGACTGAGGTTCCCTTTGAGCTCAGTGGGAGTTACCTGATGTGCATTGAAGTCTTAGTTTTTTCACTAAGCTGGTTTCACCAGAGGATTTTCCCACTTACTTTATTACCTGTGTCTGTTGTGATTAAGTGCTAGCAATAAAGATAGAAATAATAGAGTCCACTGGAAAAAGTGTTTAAATTGTTGAATGGCCAGGTTGAGGAGGCAGCTACCACTGCAAGAGTGTGGACTGGTACCTTTAGTCCACTGTCCCGTGGAGATTACTTTAAAAAAAAACCTGCTGAGAACTTTGTAATGCTGTGGTTTTTGTGGAAAGTAATGGACTTGTAATTGAGACATAGTATTTGATATTGCAATTGGTCTTTCAGTAATGTATTCAGACTCCTTCCCTGCCTAAAAATCTTTGTTTGTTTTTAACAGTTTCTAATGCAAAACTTTGTCTCCTGTCAGTCTTAATGAAACACTGCAGACTGACAAAGCTTTCCATAGGTTGATCTAGTAAAGGATGTGGATTTTTCATCAGAAATTCTGTTTCACACATTTCAAGTCTTTTTTTTTTCAGATTTAACGCATTGCTTCCAGGATTCCTGAGTTTAAATTACCCTGTTGAAGTGATTTGTTTTTATCTCCCAGCAATGTCAACGTGTATTTGGCTGTTTGGAGATATCTGTGGTATTTGCAATCTGTAGGATTTTTTTAAGCAGAGATGGTAGGATGCATCTCTGTGTTGGATTTTGATGTTGTGGAATGACAGATACCTTGTACTTACATAACCCTTTCATATTTTATAAATTATGGAGTATTTTACATTTCAATGAATCAGATATCTGAGATTTGAATCCTGAAGTCTATTTTACATCCATGAAGGGTTAATTCTGTGAATTGTAGTCAGGTGGAGAGAAGGCTTTCCATTTTTTCATATTGGAGAAGTCTTAAGCTATAAAAACCCCTACATATAGAAATATGCACTGGGTTGAGAGACATTTTTATGCTGCCAGCTACTGCATGACCAGTGTTTTCTAAGTCAGGTCCCAAAAAAGTGTATTTGGTTATACTGTGGGTTTTTTTCTAATGCTAAAGTAAAAAGAAATGCTCGTATTTCTTCACGTTTGGTAATTGTAAGACTTAAACATTAAATGTTGACATCCCAGTGTTTGGACTGTGGCAATTTACAATTTATTTGTTATACTTATTGTACTTTAGAGAGAGAAACACAAGCTGAATCCAAACAGAAACCAGCAAATTAATGTGAGAAAAGTAAGAACAAGAAAAGAAGAGTGGGAGAGAAGGAAAATGGGCATTGAGTTCATGAGTGACGCAAAGAAAATGGAACAGGCAGGAAGCATGAAAGAGGACAAAATGCCCAAAGGGTTTGTTATTTTGTTTTACTCAAAGCCCTGGCTTTTTGTTGCTTACCTTGCTTCCAGTCTCACAGATAAGTGCATCAGTTTACTGTGTTCACTAAAAGCCAGGCTGCACCACTGTTCATTACTAAAACAAGTCTTCACAGTAATGGGATGAAAAGATACTTTTGCTCCCTCTCTTGGGCTTATTTGACAGAGCATCCTAGACTTTGTATCTTTATGAACTCTCTGCTCAACTAATACTTACATTTCCCAGTTTCTTTAAGCCTTTCCAACAAAATTAATTGTGCAAGCAAAATAAAAAACGTTTTCTAACTTTCACAATTGGGTTTCTCTGCATTGGTAAAATTTGTACTTCTGCATAATTGCAAGTGCTTGTAGTATTGCTTTTCTTTTTCTGCTGCCATTGTTAACTTGAGGCAGGCTGGTAAGTATTATCATTTCCAACAATGGACTGTCAAAATCATTGACAAAAACTATAAGCTTCCTTATGGCTACTAAAATTCTTGTGCTTTCTGTGGACTTAAAAGGGAGCGGTGCTTGATAAATCGGGGAGTCCTCTTGCAAGAAAAATAATGCTGATTGTATTCTTTTTAGCTTCTTTTGTCAGTTATTTAGGTAATGCCCTGTTACACTCACATAATCTGTTCTTCTGCATCAATTTACTTCAATTTTAGGTCCCATGCATCTGACGTTACAGATTATTCTTATCCTGCCACTCCGAATCATTCCCTCCATCAGCAGATAGCAATGCCGTCATATGGAGCAGGAGATGGTCCCCAGTACATGGCAGCATCCCAAAGCCATGAGCATGAATACAGACCACCCTCCAGCACTGTACGACACGCCACTCTAAACAGACCTCAGCAACCACCTCCACCTCCACCCCAGCCTTCAGACGGCCAGCACAGCTCAGTACCTGTGGTACCAGCAGAATATGGGTAAATCTCCTTATTTATTCCAGTGGATACTTGGCAAAACCAGAGGAATGCACGTTTTTCATAACCATCGTAATGTGTAATGCATCAAACAAAAAGACCCCAAATGCATTAGTTACCTCCCTGGGCAGGACGGAAGAAAATTGGTGTAATTTCTATGTATGAACTGAATTTAAGTGAAGAAATAGTGAAAGCAGAGATAACCAAGTGTGTATTGAATATGGTGAAGTCAGTATGGTAAAATATTAAGGGTGCCTCATACAATATTGAAGAGGGGTTAATTTTCTTTTAAAGTGGAAAGTAGTTACAGGATAATTTGGATAATATTTTAAACTTCAGGAGATGTGCAGAGAGAGTATTGTTGGTTGTGGCAGTCTCTCTTGCATCCCTGAAATGACTTTTTAGAGGAGCTTGTGATAGAATTGGAGGGGTCTCCTCAGACACAAATTCCATGCTGCCACAGGAGGAATGCCATTTTAATTCAAGATAAGAGATTTATCAAACCCCTGTGTAGATACTTTGCCTGAATGCATTCTGGAGGAAGGCTTGCTCCACACTACTGGGTCTCCTGTAGCAACAAAACATCTGTTTTCTAATGAGTCTGTCTGTTCTTTGGTGTAAATAGCTTAAACTTTCAAGTTGTAACCCCAGGAAAGCTGTAGTCATTCTTGCCTGTGTTGTTTTATACTGTGCAAGCCAAGGTTTGTCATCCTTGCTTGATGCATCCTGGGGGATGGCATCTGCCTGATCTGTGGCTGTTGTGCTGCAGATGACTCAGGAGTGACTGCTCCAGCCTGCCCTTTCTCAGTTGTTGCCAGTGTGTAAGACATTATTGTGCTTAGTCCTCAGGTCCATGACCATTGTCGGGGTGCTGCAGTTGTCACACGTTGGCATGTGTCACTCCTTGTCATCAGTCACTGTGCTTCAACTCCTGTCTCCTGTATCTAGTTCTTTACCTACTTCAGAACTTAACAATTGTCATTTGTTTTCTGCTTAAGATTTCTTTTAATGACATTTTGAGAAAGAAATGAGCTCTTCCCTGTGCTTCCTATTTAAAGAATCAATCAAATGTATCAATTTAATAAATGGTATTTAAACTGATAAACTGGACTGAAGAAGCACATGAGATACATTTACCTTTGGGTAAATCTTTCCTTTCATACTTTCCATTGTTCTCCATGTCTGTGTCCTGTGTTATCTCTTGGTCTTCTATGGAACTGAAGGGCATAGTCCGCAGTTTTCTTGGTCAACTTTGTACTTAACAGTCCCACAGAGTAGATTTTTAATAAGAAATGCAGCTTTATACTTAACTGCAGGAGAATTAAGATAAAAAGCTCACTTTGTAGAGTGCTGAAAGGACATTGCCTTTAACTTCAACATTTGTGTTAAATCTCAATATATCACCAATATTTGACAATTCATACATGTATAATCACTTGCATTCTTAAGCCACCAGTTTAAATTGCTTTTGATTTTTGTTTTACCTGAGGTTGGTGAGTGCAGTTTAAGGGGCGATGATTCTATAAGTCCTAACTTTGAATGCATTAAATATTTTTGTTTTGTTTTATATAGGATGCTTCCAGCTCAGATGGTGGATTATTACAATCCTACAGGTCCTCCCCCTCCTCCTCCCCCGCCTATGATTCCTTCAGCACAAACTGCATTTGTCAGTCCCCTTCAGCTTCCTGTGCCACCTTCCCATTCTGGACTGGTGACTGGCTCTACATACGCAGCTACTCATCCTCCTCCTTCTGGTGGGCTTGTTGTCACTGCTCCTCCTCCTCCTGGCCCACCTCCTCCCCCTCCAGGCCCTCCTGCTGCAGGTGTGTCCCTCTCTTCCTCCCCCATGCACGCTCCTCCGGCCTCGGAGGTGAAGCAGGCACCGATGAGCGATGCGCGGAGCGATCTTCTGGCTGCCATCAGGATGGGTAAGTGCACACTGAGTTTTAGGTATTCCTTTTTTTCAATGAGAGCACAGTGTTTTCCACTGAAATGAGTCTATGGCTTCTTTTCCCAGCTGGGCAGATTTCATTAACTACAGATACCACACACTTGTTCTGATATTTGTCAACCATCAATTTGGATAATTTTCTAATGCCTAATATCAAGATTTGAAAACAAACCAGTGAGAGACTCCAAGTCAGAAAATCCAATTTAATAGGAGGAGAGAAAAAAAGTAAAAATAAATGCAATAGTACAAAAACCACTGACAAAGTCAGAATACAACCTGACACCCTGTTGGTCAGGGTGTTGGTAGCAGTCCGAATGAAGTGGTCCTGGTGGAAGCGGTAATCCTGGGTCTGGTCTCAGAAGGTCCAGCAGTGGCTGTGTAGCTCTCGTCCTCTGGGAATCCAGTGGAAAAGGCTGCTTGTGGTGTTCGAAATTTCAATTTATATCCAGGGTGGAATGCTTGGTTCCTCCCTCTGGGCGGAGCATCTCACAATGAGATGATGTAATTTTGTCAGTCATGTGGCAAGGCCTTGATGGGCCATTAACAGAAGATAGTCCGGAGGGAGGAGGCAAGCAGCACCACCCACCTGGTTTCAACAGCTCATGTAGATGGTAATGGAACACACTGCAACCCAGGACACATAAAGATGCACAGCTTTGTCAAACATGTTATAGTGTTGGTGTGGACATAATCTAATGGACAGAGCACTTGTGTTAATTACATAAAGTGCCAGTAGATGTACGTGGATTTTTGCTTCTGTTCAGAAGATCTGAGTTACCCAACACCAGGCTTCAGCCCACTGATTTTTTAACCAGTGACTTATGGCTCTTCCTGACCTCACTTACAATATAGAGCTGCAGGTCTAATGGTATTTCCAATTTTGAAAACTTTCATCTTCCAATCAAAATGACCTGTACAGTCTTGAATATTTAGGTTTACCATATTGTTGGCAGTTTTAGTAGTCCAGAAGTATTCAGTCTCTGAGAATTAATTCCCACCTGCCGTTTTTGTCTTTCCCTTTTCCTTGCTCAGGGAGGCTCTCTTAACTCAATGCTTGCTTTCTTTTTTTCCCCTCCTTCTTCCTGAGCATATTGTTGGAATACAACAAACTCACCAGTGGCAGCGTCAAATGTGAAACCTCTTGCCTGGAAAGCTTTGTCTGAGAGTGGTTGTCTCTGCAGGAATCCAGCTGAAGAAGGTGCAGGAGCAGCGTGAGCAGGAGGCGAAGCGCGAGCCCGTGGGCAACGACGTGGCCACCATCCTGTCGAGGCGCATTGCCGTGGAGTACAGCGACTCCGACGACGACTCCGAGTTCGACGAGAACGACTGGTCAGACTGAACGTGGTCCAAGCCTGCTGGCAACTGCATTAGATACTTGGCTTCAGTGATTGCTTTCTTAGCAAGATGTAAAGCAGGACGTTGACATGTGTTAAGGCTAGTGAGGGAAGTGCTAAAATTGAATTGGTATTATTCAGAATGCTGTAGCTTAGCAACTCTGGTAATAATGATGTGATTATGCTTATGCAGATCAGAAACTTGTCTTACTTTCAGTATTTACTGCATAATACTTAAGTGCCACTAAATGTAGCAACTCCTGTGCTGCGTGCAAAATATGCTGCAGTTGTTGCACTGTTACAGAACCAGCATTTTATTTTACTTTCCTGCTCTTGAAGGGATAAAATATATTTTTTTGACTTTACATCTTATTCTTTTAATTATGTAAGCAACTTTACATACTTGTGAATTGGTCTGGTTGTTAGTCTCTGGGGGCAGTTAACTGTGTGGCTGAGTGAAGTGTTGAGTTCCATAAATGTGACTTTTAGCTTTTTTATTAGGTACTAATTATGCCCACCTTAGTCTATTTTTAACCACTTCTGGGCTTATGTTTTTATGCATACAGAATTGATTTTATACTATCTTCCTTTTTATCTTAAAAATGTAGCAGATGATGAAATGTATACTTTGAAGAATGAATCCATGTGATGCAAGAAGAACATTTGGTGAGCAGACAGGATATATCTGTAACAGTACCAGCTCTAAGTTGCTGGCTGCTTGTTGGGAAGAGTGTTGGGGAGGGGTCTCTGCTGGGTAGCAGATGCATGTCCATGTTATAAATGAAAATGAAAATACCTGTAGAGCTTTTCACTCTTACAATAATATCAACTGGATGCAGGGTAGACCTGATTGAAACCCCGTGGCTATTGCAGTGCAGGAATGCTACTGTTATGACTAAAGATTGGAACAGTCCAGATCTAGCAATCAGATACATTTCACAAGTATTCAACTTGGTCTTTATGCCTGTAGGTATAAATGTGTGTAAATAACTTCTGTTGTTGTTGATTTGTACATGTGTAGTCATGTAGCACATTTACTCAGAACTCTTACTTTGAATGTATTTCTTTCCCAGTACATCCCATGGGTAAAACATGGGCAGTTAAAGCAGTTTTGATGGCTGTTGAGGTACTATGCCATATATATATATACACACACACTTCTTTGGTCCTTTCCTAGGAATAGTTGCTGCCATAAAGTCTGCTTTGACTGTCTCTGTTTTCCTTTTTTTTTTTTTTATCAGCAGTGCAGTATTAAAATGGGTTTTTATTGTTTTGGTTTTTTTCTTTTTTTCTCTCTCCTGGACCAAGAGTCAGGCTGCTGCTTTGCCCAATGAGGCTTTTAAATTTTATTCATAGCAGGGAAAGAGTTCTTTCCTTACCAGATTACAATTTTAATCTTTGTGACAGAAGTCTTGTGTAATTCCAGGTCTAGCATTTGGTAAAGCTCCTTCGTTCTGTGAGGCCCCCCGATCTGTTCTTAAAAGAAGTATAAAATAAAAAGAGAAATGGAAGGTGATTATCTAACCTGTGTTCACACCATTAACAGTTTTAGTCCTGAGAATGTAACAGTCTAACACGATGTTTGCATGCAAACTGTTGGCTACTGCATTGCTGTTTAATCTGCATATGATGTGTCAGTCCGTGGTGGCTGCCTCCATGGCAGAGGGGTAACGTGCTGCCTCAGTGCTGCTGTTAAAATTTATCACACAAAGTATGACCAATCTCTGCATGTGGTGAGCAACCACAGCTCTTGGTAACCAGGGGCAGCTGAAGGTACTTTCTGATCTCTGTCCCAGTTGGAGCTGGTTTTGTCTTTGCCTTAAAATGCAGAGCTCAAGTCTGCTTTATTTTGTGTCCTGTAGTCTGAGGTCTGTGTGTCCACCAGGCAGGACAGAATTTGGGCTGTAGCCTGATGGTGGTTTTCATCACCGTGTGGGAGATGGCTTGTCCTTACCATCGAGCTGTGCTTGCACAGTGGCCTGCAAAATGATTCTTCTGAGAGGTAGCTGAAGGTGCAACTGGGACCTCAGTGTTTCATCACTGTGTAGGTGGTGAGAGCACTCTTGATGTTCTTTTGATACATGCTGAAATGAAATGTCTCAGCAGAAAATTCTTTCCAATCTCCTGAAATTTGATATGACAGAAGATATATTTTATGAGCACAGAAGTTGGGTGTGTCTGAAATTTTGTAATTTGTGCTTATTTTGAATAATAAGCATTAAAAAAGCAATCAGTTGTGACCAGTGAAGATAGTGTAGATTTTTCAGTCATAGTAGCCAACCTGTTTTTCTGAACCTGCAGTGTTGTCATTTTCCTTTTGGTATTTTATGGATGAAATGTGAATTGAATTTAGTGATGTAAACACTATTCTAGGCTGTTTTTATCAGTTTTATCATACTTCGGGTTGTGCATAAGTAACAAATATGAATAAAATCTCACTTTTGAGCCTGTGTTTCTTTTCTTAGATGAATAAGACTTTGCTGTTAATCTTATCTTACCAATAATAAGTGAAAATGTAAGGCTTCCAAATGCTATCTATGATCCCAAGGAACCGTGAGGTTCTTGGGAGGAAGGCTGGAGTCTACAAAACCAGATTCCCTTGAGGTACTGCTGCTCCTCCTAACATCCATACTTGGTTCTTTTGCAGCCTTGATTCAAGTTCGTGGCTGGTCTAAGCAGGTATGAATTGCCCTACAGGTAGCTTTAGGGATTTTTTTTTTTTTCAGTGAAATGCAGTAAATGCTAGCTTTGCTTTCAAAAGAACAAGGCAGAAAATACAAGTTATTTTAGCAAGTCTTCTTCCCCACTTTTTTAATAAGAAGTTGTCTTTGTGGGTTAGTGACACCAAGCACAATACTGTAAAATACAAACCCATGTAGGCCTACTAGAAAAATACTTAAATTTAATCTTTTAATTGTAATCAGATTAAAGCCAGGAGAGGCTTTTCATCCTACTGGGAAGAACTTACATAAACCAATTGTGTAATATAGTAGCCTAATTGTAAATTAAACAGGATTTGTTTATGCATCTTAGACTCGGTTGTTTCTTGGGAAAATAAGTTAATCTTTATTCTGTTCAACTGAAAACTCCAGTCCCTCTGGTGTTCAGTTCTTATTTCTCTCAAATTTCCCACTTTTTGATGTGAACTTAATTCAAATAATTTAGAGCACAGACACCAATTCTACATAGAAACTGAATACGCAAGCATGAAATTTTTTGGTTCAAAGGTTCTCTTAGTAAATAATTTATAGCTGCTTGTTGGAGCTTGGTTGGAGTTAGGACTGATGGTCACTCAGCATGCTGCTTCTACAGCTTTTGTGGTTGTCCTCTGAATTTTAAAGAATTGTCATGGAACTAAACTGAACTGGATTTTTGGGTATTTGAGATTTCTCTTTACCAAGATAAATGGAGAAGAAAACCACCATTATGGTAAGAAGGGGTGCATGGTGTTGAGAACAAGCTCCAAATCAAGCTCATTTGCAATGTGCAGATGGAGTTGGGAGAAGGGGAAATGTCTCCTTGGAAAATTGGTTCTTGATCTATTTTTCAGCTGTGTTCTCTCTCCTGTGCTGGGCACTCTTTTAATAATGAAGAGATGTTCCCCTTGAAACAACATACCTCAGGATACAGCAAAGATGTAATTTCTAAAAATGTTTAAAATCTCACTGTAAACTGAACTGGGTGTAAATCTGATAATAATGAAGACTTCATTAGAATCTTATGGCTGGAAGCTGAAGTTGCACAAATTAAATTTTGAGCTGAGGTATTAGTTCCTAGCCAAGAAGTGAAATAAATATTAGAACAGCTTATCCAGAGATGGTTTTTTACAGTGAATTTTTTTAAGGTGACATTACACGTTTTTTCTTTCTGAAAAACCAAATAAACAAATTCAGCCTGCTGTAGTCAGTGGGGGTGTGAATTTTCACTTCCGAGTCTGAAGCATTTTTGGTAAGAGTGAGTCCATACATGCATAAACTCACATATGCACATACAGCTAAGTCCAAGGATTTTTAGCATATTGAGGCAGATCTGTTCTCAGGTACTTAAACATTGAGAGTGATATACAGGGAATGAAAATAAATTATGATTCCTGCTGGAATCCCTCAGGCACCGGTGCCTGCCACAGAATAGTCATGAGAGACTTGAGCTTATCACTGAACAGCCTTCCCAGTTTCCTTGGACTTCAAAGGAAGTGTGGGTACCCCAGAAGGACTGTGGGTTCCCAACTGACCGGCACCTTTCATTAAAAAGAAGAGCAAGAACACTGAGAAAAAGAAGTCATTCAGGTACAAACCAGGCAGAAGGAATTTCCTGTCTTGCTTTCTCTACTAACACACAAAGAATGTTTTTTCATGTGCTGTCAAGTCTCTGTAGGTTTCTTAGAGAAATGTGTTCTCATCTGGGGGTGACATAGAAGTGCACTCCTACAAGTGGGAAGCAATCTCAGGTTTGTGCTGGGCTGGGCTTTTCAGCTGTATAAGAAGAGAAGTCGCTCCTAAGATTCTTAGCTAAATATAGTCTCTTGGAGATTAATTCTTACTGCTGCAGATAGAGAACTTCTTATCCGATTAGCCAGAGCATGGTGGCGTTCTGTGCTTTTCTCTTGTTATGTGCAGAGTGATTTGCAGATTAGAGCTGAGGGCAACTGTTCTGCGATGCCTCAGCAGCTTGTGTGAAGCGTGTTCCCTTTCTGAGTCACTCTCAGCCTTCCACTTGCTCTGTGGCACCACATGAAAACTGCTCCGTTCAGCCGTCACTCAATGCCAGTGAAGTGTAGGGTAGAGGAGGGAAGAGAGGCCTGGGAATCTGCCTGAGTTACCCTAATGCCAGTTAATGCTGGGCAGCCTATGCCCTCTCTGGGGCAGCAACTCTGAACAGAAGTCCTGCCAAACCTCACTGAAGGGGGTGGCAGAACTCATCTCTTTCCTCTGTTTCTGGAAGTCGGGTGCTCTCTTGGTATCTGCCAGTGCTGATGAATTTTTTAGTCAGTTTCCTGAGTCATACTGCTGTTAATGTTTGATTTCTCTAGTGAGTTTAACTTTCTAGTCCCTTACCAGTCACCTTCTTGTTTGTTTCATATTCTCAGAATGACAACCAAAGTAACACTTTCAAGGATGGCTGTTAAAGTTTCCCCATTAATTTATTTCTACATGATTTGTATTTCTGGCACATTTTGCTGTAACAAAGGTTTAGAAGTTTTGCTTACAGCAGATGGTGAAGTTTTTATATTGCTGTGCAGAACTTTTGTATAGGTTCATCAGAATATTCAGTCTGACTGTTGGGACTGTTAAGGTGTATAATGTGTGCAGTGCTGTGCTGTGATCTTGGTCAGTTATAAACGTCTGCAGTTCCTTTGGGCATTTGGGGTTTACCTTAAAATACCCAGATCCTGCTGGCTCACTGCTCCTCCCAGTACCAGTCACGGATTTGCCATAAGTGATGCAAAGCACCACAGGGACATTTCACAAATGCTTGAAGCATTTCACAAATGCTTGAAGCAAGATTGCTGCCTTGTACCCAGCCGACTGCTGTCAACTCGAGACTTACCTGAAAGCAGTACCCCATTTTTGATCTTCCCTGTACTCTGTGCAAAACCCCCAGTTACTAACATGGCAACCCATGCTTTTTAAAATTTTTAAGAGCCATCTTTAGTCTATAAGTTGACATGGTCTGCCTAGAAAACTGAATTTAGGTCTACTGCGTGCTTTTAAGTAAAGGGATGTTCCATCCCTCTCCAATGGTGCCCCTCCTGTCCTATATTCTTTGCTATGTTTCTAAAATTTATGTGAATTATTTATATGGCTTGATAGATTTACTTCATACTTTGCTGAAAGAGATAATAAATCCTTACTTTAGGGATTTTCAAACCTAGTTAAAATACACCAAATGATGAGGCAGCTGCCAACAGCTAGAATTATTTGAGATAGGAGATGGGGGAGTTGTCTATAACATAGCTGCTTATTTACTGTGGTAGCAGAGTAAAAGCATTTAAGCATGGATGCCTCACTTACGTGGGGAGAATAACAGCACAGATCTGTGGCTTTCTTCTCTCTCTTAAATGGGAGGCAGGAAAATAAAGATTTTTAGGACAGAGATGGGGAGGAAGAGAAAGGTCAGGATTTTTTTTTCTGTTCTAAACAATAGGAGAAAACGTTTCGGTGAAATTGATGATACTTCTCTTTGTATTTGTTTTATCTCCATACAGAAGCCTCCAAATGGTGAGGCTACGTTTTAACCTTTTCCCTGAAGATCACCTTCCCTATTTTATTCTCTTCACCTTATCAGCCACAGTATGCAATGACCTTTCTCTTCGATTCAGCCATCTGCCTGCTTCAGCTTTTATTTCCTTCACTGATCAGATGAGACGTGAGGATACAAATGGCACTGGCAGCGCTGCTGGCCTCGATACCTGATTAGGATAAATAGACTTAAGCTGACATTTTAAATAGTAAATGGGTCTTTTTTAAAATTCATGAATACAAGAATTGCTAAAGGAGTCTAGTGAACTGGTAATGTGTTCTGCTCAGAAAGCAAAACATACAAGACTCAGGGTGGCAGGATATATAAAAAGAATATGTGGGTAAAGCACGCCTCTAAAGTGCTGCTCTGTTTTAAGGCTTCCAGATGTGAGCTTTGCACAATTGCTGCAATTACCAGCCTGCTGCAGGTATTGCTTCTCTCTGGGTTTGGGCAGCAGCCGTTTATTCTCACCCAACTGCTTGAATGCTAACAGGGATATCAATGCTCTAGAAAGGATGCAGAAAAAATTGTTGCCTCAGGAAGCATATATGGAGTGAAATGGAGAGATAGTGGGATGAAAAGAACAAAAAAAGAAAAAGAACAAAATTTCCCTCTGATAACATCAGTGGTCTTGGCAGGACTGAAGATACACAGGAGGCACCATTAATGAAAATAAAGCAGAACTTGAAAGTTCCAGGTCTTGAGATCCACAGCTTGGGGACTGTCTCATCTCATCAGTCTTAATGCCTGAAACTGCAGCCTAGACAGCCCTGATGTCAGCTGGCCGTGAGATCGTGTCCGAGTGGCTCAGAAGTGGGGCTCACGGGGAGCCAGTCTCTAGAGCAGGGCTCAGCAGATGCTTCAGTCCTCCTTCATGGAGACCAAATGCCTGGAGCTGCAGTGAGAGCAGGTCTCGTGCCCACCTGCATCTGGCAGGAACTGGATTCACGTGCTGCTCCATGACAGGAATTACAGCACCGAGAAACGGAGTGAGCAGATTTGCTTCCAGAGTGCTTCTGGTCCACCGGCACGGGCTCCAGAGCGTGAGCAGCGCCCGTGCTCTGTCTGTGGCTGCCCAACAATCCCCTGCTCGTGGCTCTTCAGCCCTCCTTGCACACTCGCTCACTGCCGGTCGCGGCTGTTGCCATCCTCCACCATCATCTGTTGCTCAGCCTGGGAGAGGCAAACACCCGTATCTTTGTGCTGAGTGTCTGGCGAAGTGTTGGCAGTAGCTGAGGAAGCCTTGCTAATGAGCGGGCGTTGCTGAAAGCAGCGTGGTGCAGCACCTCTCCTACGCAGCCTGAGCAGCAGCCGAAACAGCCGCCTTCTCTGGAGCTCATCCTGGCACACGAGCCAAGTAGGATTCGCTAGATAGTAAAAACCTATTGGCTGGTAATTAAACTTCAGTATTTGATTTAAATACAAAGCCAGGTAATGCAGAAAGTGTGAAAATGTTTCAAAATGCTCAATCATCAATTACAAATTCCCTGCCCAACAAGATGCTTTTTTACTCGAGAGAGGAGCCTGGCACTTGGCTCCTGCAATGCTGCAGTGGTGGCAGGAGAGCTGCAGGAGAGCACTTGCAGCTTTTGGATTGAGCCTACTCGATAGCTGGGAAAACACTGCATTTGAGCTTCCTGCAATTCTTTATGTCACTTTGATTGGGAAGGGACATGCCAGGAGCAGGCTTCCATTATGGACTGCACCAGGCTTCTGTCCTCATCTTGTAATCAAAGCCTTAAAATCCTGTGACAGGAATATGAGGTGCTGCTGTAAGATTTCTGTCCCCTGCAGACCCACCAGGTAAGAGGGACAGGCTTTCTGTAGCAAGAGACTGACCTCCAGTGGACAAATGGGGCAATCATAAGAGCTTGTTCTAATTAAAATGTAGCTGTATGAGGACAGAGAGAGGAGATGGAGACGTTGGAGTTATGGAGAGAGAGATGTCCCTCTCTCAGTAATCGAGTGGTAGTGTGGCAAAAGTGGATATACAGCAAAATCTCAGTGCACGTGCAACTGTGCTGACTGCTGGAGGCTCAGAGTCTCAGGGTCCTTGACAAACTTGGAACAAAGTGCTCTGAAATGTAAAACTGCCATGAAGCTAAAAGCACTGGAGCGACAAGGTCTGACAGCTGAGGAACTTACTGCACCTCGGCTGAGCTCCCACCTGTAAATGTCCTCACAAGTCCCCTGAGCCTGCCCTGGTTGTGAGGTTATGTGACTTTGAACAAATGAAGAGGAGGGCTCCAAGGAAGCTGGGAGATGGATATGAATTGCAGCAGCTTAATGTTGGGATGTTTTAAACTTTTCATTCACAGAATCACAAGGAGCTTGAGGTGAGAAGGAAATCTCAGGAGGTCATCTGATCCAGCCACTCTGCTCAAGCAGGATGACCTAGAACTGTTTGCCCAGGACCATGTCCAGCTGGCTTTTGAATATCTCCAAAGAGTGAGACTCCACAGCATCTCTGGGTGACCTGTGCCAGGGCCCAGTCAGGGTCACACTGAAAGAGCATTTCCTGATGTTCAGAGGGAACCTCTTGTGTGTCATTTTGTGCCCATTGCCTTCAGTTGTGTGCCAAGCCCTATGGATGCTGCCCATCAATGCCTGTGTTGCTGTAAATGCAATGCCTGAGTTAAAAATCTTGTGAGTCTCTCTTTTTACAGAGATGTATGACTAGAAGTGAATGTGCTGTTCAGCTTCTGAGTGACACAGTAACAAAAATCACTAAAGAAAGAAGCTAGTTGCACAGGTGGTTTCATCATCAGGCTTCCAATGGCTAGAGCTGAGCCTAATACGAAACTAGAACACCTTGGTTGTTCTTCTCCAGCCTTGCTTGGGTGATGGGCTTTGAATTTCACCACACAGAGAGGTTTTCTAATGCCTATCAGCAGCCTAATGAGAAATAACCTGAGGGCCTTGTTGGTTTTAAGGCTCTTTTTCAAGGAGTGTAAAGTTTTGTGGCTGCCTTTTAGAAAAGGACTGGAGGGTCAGGGTGGGGTTTTGGCAGACTTAAATTTTCCTACATTCTGTTGTGTGCAAGCACAGGTTTGGATGGGGAGGTGATCTGAAACCCATCTCTCAGTCAGGAAGGGAGGTACATTCAGCAACAAGGGCTAATGCTGTTTTCTTAGACTCTAGTGCTCCTTTGTGTGGTGGAAGCCAGTCCTAGTAGAAAGCCTTTCCTCTGCTCTTTCATAGGATCACAGGGTGGTTCAGGCAGGAGGGAACCTCGGGAGTTCTCTTGTCCAATGTCCTGCTCGCAGCAGGGTCCAACCAAACTGCTCCAGGCTTGCTGTGGCCCCTGATGCCTCCAGTAACATTTGTTTTCTCCCCGCAGTGTGTGACAAGGACATTCATGGTGGGGTTAAGCTTTCCCCTGCCAAATGATTGAGATGTGGGTCCCACTGCTGCCTTCATCGCTCTGAAGAGGAGGAAACAAAAGCTTCCCGGTCCCTAAGGGAAGAGCACATAGGAAACGCCTCGCTGCAGTACAGGGAGAGCTGCCGGCAGTGCTCTCGTTCCCTGATCCCCAGGTGTGTGTTAGGGGAGAAGCTGGCTGGGCTGCTCTGTGGGAGACCTTACCATGTTGATGCTGCTGCCCTACTGCCTCTCTTCTGCAAGTTCTCCAAATATTTGAAGGATTTGAATAGCTGGTGGGTGCAAGACATTGCTGTCCTCCCCGTCCTCCTCAGGTGAAAAGAAAGGGGGTAATTATTCTCCCAGAACAATGATGATGAGTGATGCTTTTTGCAGCACTGCTGTGTACACCACTCCTTCTCTCACAAGTAATACATCCCAAATTTTCCTTACGGTGTTCGATAATGTGCCTGTAGATGTGAGTGTTAATGGGCAAAGGGCTAACCAGATTTCACTGGGTGTGTTATTGCCTGGAACTTGCCTGTTGGTATGAGAATAGATCAATGCTTGAATGACAAGGAATCTATATTGTGAAATATATTATACAATCTTTAATTTACATAGAGATGAACTCTGCTTATAGGGAGTGGAAATCAATAATGGCTTTTATATCATCCTCTGGGTAGAATATTAAGTCTGAAGCTCCATAATATCTAAACTGCATCAAGAGATTACAAGTCAATAGTACTAATAGCATGAAAAGGATCATTTTATCCTCTCTTAATAAACTTGATATATCTCCAGTTTCCAGATGGGGTTTTTGTTCTTTCAGAATGAGAAATGTGTTGCAGGCTTTGTTGTTTTATTACTGTTGGAGGTTATGGCCAGAAGCTTGTGATGCAGCTGGTGTATAAGCACAGAAGCAAAAGGTGGTCCCTGCAGTCCGATCTGAATTTGAGGGGTAGTTGGTGGGCAGCCACATTATCTGAACAGGAGCCCTGGCGTTTTCCTGATTCAAAACCCACCCATGAGCAGAGAGATTTGCTATGGACCAAACTGTACTCAATTTAATGCTGCATTGATACCAAGCAGGGAGTGGATCCAGATTAAACCCAACCTTCTCTGCAAAGAACCTGTTGCCACTGCATTCCTACAGGGAATGGTGAGATTCCCAGTCCAGCATCCATCTCTGCTGTGTCTTGGTAATGCATTGCTGCCACTTGATTTTCTTTTGTTCTTTCCTTTGAGCTAACTGGACCCATATAACAATCTGCTCCAGACATTCTGAAGGCTCTATTTTTCTACAATTTGCTTTGATTCTGAATAGATGGGAAAAGTGACAGTGAAAGAAAACATTTCAGTCAGAACAACGTCTCTTTCCAAAGGCATGTCACAACAGGAAATACAATTGAAATTGACTGAATGCCCATGGTTGGTACATAAAATCTTGTGCTGTGATTCACAGCAGCAGAGCACAGTGATCAAGATGTGCTGGAGTATTGACACTCCCTGCCTGTTTCTCTGCAGCTTCTCCAACTTGTTCTATTTCTCTTCCACCCCTTTCACCAACCCCCTTCCCCCCCCAAATGCTCTCTCTTCTTCTGTATGATGAATACAGCCATTAATCCAAGATTAACTTTATTCATATTCTTTACATCACCTTTTTTCCTCTGGTTTTAATCAGCTTTGCACAACCAAGTTAGGTCTGTCTTAAATCTGCTGTGCTTACAGAGGTGCAAGAAGCAGCAGCAGGTGCAAGAGGACTGAAGTAGCAGGAGGAGGAGAATGACAAAATTGTGGGAGTGGGAGGGAATAGGTGGCTTTTTGGATGGGCTATTTTAATAGCTTGAAAAAGTACCTTTTTCAGAGAACACATAATGACTTCCAAGTAATTTACTCAAAACTGTAACTTCTTTAGACTAAGGTTTTCTCAGAATTTCTTGGGCAATAGAAATTAAAGCGTTGAGGCAGTTTGATTAATAACCTTCTGTAATGCAGCTGCTTTTGTGTGTACAGCAAAACCATGTACAGACAGACAATTTTTTCCTGTAAAACTGTGTCTCTACTGCAGCATTTAAAGCCTATATCTACTATGCATTCCTTATTTCCCACGCTGTCATGAGAAATTAACTTGATTTCTTTGGTTGTGCCCTCTTTAGACAAAAAATATATGGAAGAAAACTTTAGATACTGCAAATTTCATTAAACATATTGAAGTTTTCTAGGAAAGAGAGCAGATTCTGAATTACTTCTTTCAAGGTAATTAACTCAGCTTACAGATAATTCTATTGAAATGCCTAGAGTTTGTGAATTGTATGATTATCATATTTTCCTATCTCTGTAGATCTCTAGCCAAAACAAATTCCAGGGCTGGCATTTTGATTTGTGTTTCAGCTCTGCCAGATGACTGCTGTTTCTTTTAAGTGAACCAGGCTAAAAAAGCCTCATGTGAACAGGTGGCAAGAAATAGAGCAAACAGGATTCTTTTCATCATCCTATTCCTAGATTGCCTCCTCGGCAATGAATGTCTTTTAGGATTTGATGTAAGCAACACACATATTTTTCCTGGCCCGCCAGTACTTTTAATAATTCCAGGTCAGTTTAAGAGTGGACCTGAAGAAAATCTTATGCACACCAAAGTTGCAAATTTCCCTTGTAAGGGGAAGGCTGGAAGTTTCAGCCATGGAAGCACAGCCTAAGGATAGGCATGGACAAAAGCAAAGTCAAGAGCAACTGAAATGATGCAATGTAATCTGTAATATTACAGCAGAGATCCAAAAAGCTCTTAGCACTCAGCATCCACTGAGAAGGTGACTGTTCCTGAAAGATCTGATTTATTTCCTACATTATGGAAGTGTTTGTGATTATCTCCATCTGGGCACCTGGGACAGTTGCTGTATTAATAACTCATGGTATAGGGCATGGTGTTGCCAAGATGTCTGGTCTCCGAAAGCAGATGGTTTGTTATGATACTGCTGAGGCAAATTATGCAGTGAAGCCAAAAAAGTGACTCAGCACTGGATCTGGTATGAATTACTGCTCTAGGCAGCACTGGCACAGCCTGACGACAAAGGGACCTGGAAACTGAACTGCTGCCTCTCTGTGGTGCCATTCCAGGGGGAGGTGGGCATTCCAGAACTATATTTGCTGTAAGATATTCCAGGCACACTCAAAGAGGGGTAGATGGTACAACTGCTATGAATTTCTTACCACCCGCTGTTGGAGAGGTGCTTAGGGCTTGATTTGTTCTCAGTGTGCCACCTAGTTGTGATGCTCTCTGCATCTGCACTGACCTTAGACAGCCCAGGCCTACTGCATGTTCAGCGTTTCTCTTTTTCATTAATTTTTAACCAGTCCTGTAGACCTTCCAGGTGTTCTTTCAGCTGTCGGCTCTGGCTGTGCCACAGCTGCTGCTGCTGAGCCACTCAGTGTGACCCTCTGTGCTGCTCACTCCAGGCAGAGAAGAACAACAAGACTCAAAGAATGGCCTGTGATATGCAAATTACTCTGCCAGGTGGGAGAGCAAAAGCAAAGCAAATGAGGGTGTCTTCTAATTAAATGTAATGACAAGGAGGCCAAAGAGCATCCCCTGCTAATTCCTGAACTACTTCGGCAGGAGGCAGAGAGGAAGTAGAAAGGGAGAAGAGGATACCTGCCAGAATGGGGCAGGGAAAAAAAACCAGGACAAAAAGGGAGGTGGCACTGCAGCTTGTCCTGCACGTCCCCCTGGGCTTTGGTTAAGGCACCTCTGCCCTGCTGCTCACACCAGAGCTGCCTTGCAGCAGCTTCGGGATCCTTCAGCTCCTGGTGCTCGGCTTCTCCTCGAGTGTTACACAAGCAGTCTCTCATTGGTAAGCAAATCTTTTGGATGAGACAGCACTGTTACTAGCTGCTCTGGTCTTAATCTTTTCCTAATGCTTGCAGGAATATGCATGCACCTAAGATAATTTTAGTAATGTGGTTTCTGTAATTCCTTTTTATTTGTTATATAGAGCTGAGGGAAAGCCCTGGTGTCCTGGGAGTTGTACTCATAAAGACAAAACTTCTTCCTTCATTTATTTCAGTTTCTTTGTCTTTCAAGTGAGAATGTGCTCAGGTGCACCTCAGGTCAGCTTCTTGGCAGGGCTCATGCATTAGCTCATGCATGGTTTGGTGCTGCAGCAGAGGTAGGTGGCAGTACCCTGCACAGCTGGTGTGCAGCTCTGCTGGGCTGTGTCAGCTCTACTTCGTTTTGTTGCTCAGACCCCACTTGGGAAAACACCGATGCCAAGCAGATTCCCCCAGGAACTCTCCCCAGCTGCTCCTTCTCCTGTCAGTGGTGATGGACAGGCTTTATGTTATGGGTGGGTGTAAATGTGTGTGTGATACTACTACTTTTGGTACATCTGGAGCTTCATGTTTTCTCTGTTGTTAGTCTCCATTGTGGAATACACTCCATGTGGAAGGGATTCTCCACACACCTTCATTTCCACAAGTGTTCAGGGAGTGATGTGAGCACGTGTCCCCCAAGTCTCACTTTCTACACCTTCCTGAGGACTTCCCTCCTACCCAAAGCAAAGAGGTTTGGTGGCCTTTGGTGGCCAGTAGAGCAACCCAGGTCAGAGAGCCCAGGTTTCAGTGGCAGGGAGGGACATTTTTTTTACCCTGTTTTGTGTGGGTGTATTTTTTTCTCCCTTATATGAAAAGTTAGGAAATAATGTTTTTCTTTTAAGGTGAAATCTGGCACAGTTTATAACCCACATTCTCCTAAAGACAATCCTCCCTCATCCCCAGGCTACGTGATGACTCTCACTGGCAGCCTCACACCCTCCAGGGCTGAGCTGCTGAAGGTTTGTAGGGCACCTTCTGCTCTGTTTCAGGGTGGGCTCACGTGTCACTTGGGAGTTAGTACTCAGGGTTTGCAGTGACAGCTACCAATGACCTGGGGACATGTTTCTCTCTCTGGCTGATGGAGATGGAAGCTGCCAGGTGAGCAGGTTTTGGCTGGGGAGGATGGTGGTGGGCCTATCGTAATTGGTCCAGACGGCTGATACGGAGACTTCCATAAGGTATTTTTGATAGTGAAGGTTTCTTAAACATGCATGCAGTGTCAGTCAGGAACAAGTTCTTGTTGCAGATTCAAGAATTTCAATGAATCTTTTCAACAGGACAAAAGCCTAAAAGCAGTTTGAATAGGATTCCTAGCAAGCAGTTTTTACAAGTGGCTGGGACAGCGACAAACAAGCTGTAATTTCACTTACTCAGGTGGTTTGGTCCATTGTAAAGACAGAGCAGGGAAGGGGAATTTCTATAAACTGTGGAGGTGTAGTATTTTTTTCTGTTATAGCAGCAAAATTGTATTATATCTAGAGAGATAATGCCAGACATAATAATATGGAAAACAGTATTAAGGAATATATATTAATTTAGCAAAACACCAGCTGCCATAGCAAATGTTCATGTCATAACCATTAGTACTTGATTAGTAAGTAATACTGGCAGAGGCAGGATATTTTTCCTCCCTTATTTTCCCTCCTGTGACTTCAGCATTGGCAGTCCCTATGACTGGAAGGCTCATTCCATCCAGAAATAGTGCAAGCTTTTCCTTGTACCTCAGTCCTAGGGAGGACAGGACGGCTTTAAGTTACTTTGGTGCTCTTGGTTCTTTTCCAGTCTGTGAATAAAAGAGTCAAACATCAAGGAAAAAATGGATCAGTCACCACCAACTAGACTGATACCCTCAAATTATTTCAAGTAGATAAATAAATAATGGTGAATTAATATTTGTGATTGATAGTTCTATGTTTTTATTTGTATTAAATGCAGGTTATCTATGATTCTAAGGTGAGGAGCAGGGTATGTTGTGCCAGGTACCCTGCAGACACAAGGCTCTGCTTTAAATCTTTCAGATGATATGGCCCTGCAGACTTGAAATCTGCCTACAACTTGGGCTGGAGCTGAGTGACTGTGAGTTGTTCGGTTTCACAAAGAACATGCTTCTAATGGTATTGGAAATTTTTCCCACTTGGAATCCAAATGCTAATGCTACCTCGTGCTGTAACTCTGACCTTTCTGCTGTTCTGGTTTCTGTTGAGTAAACTGACACACAAGTGTTAACTTTTTCTTTTAAATGTTGTTTCTGCCTCTGATATGACATAAACCCTCCGTGGGCCAATGAAGACCTTGGTGTAATTTTAATTAATTTTATTTCCAATGCTCATGCCTCGAGGCAGATATTTTTGTAATGTTTGAAATTTTAAAGTGTGTTACCTTCTGTGAGCACCCAATGTTCTGAATAATGGGGAAAATACTTAAAATTATAAAGGACATAGTGTAAAATGTGAAAAAAAAAAAGGCTAGGGCCCCATTCTTTCTCTGTCCTTTCCCTTTGGTAGGCACCAAAGTTGGTTTTTACTGTTCAAGGCAGCAGATACCAATAGGCAGAGAAAGAAGATCCAACATGTAACCTGTGGAGGCTGTGCCAATACCTCTGCTGTGACCACAGTCATTGATTCCTATTGTTCAACACCAGAAATGTCCACTAGACCTTTGAGCCAGACCAACAGTATTTTATAAGGCTCTTTTAATTTGTCAGTCATTTATTATTCTACTAAATGCAGTAGTTTGTGCTTGGCTCAAGCCATCCCAGCAGCTGATCTACATGTCAGGAGATGGGGATCCCCCTTTTCCTAGGGAGTGTCTTCCAAGGCTTGATCTCTATCTTTCTCCTTGTTATGAACTACAAATAAGACAAAGAGTAATAGGTACAAATTGAATTATGGGAAATTTAGGTCAGATATTAGGGAGAAATTTTTCACGCGGAGGGTGATGGGATGCTGGCACAGGTTGCCCAGAGNATTGAATTATGGGAAATTTAGGTCAGATATTAGGGAGAAATTTTTCACTGGGAGGGTGATGGGATGCTGGAACAGGCTGCCCAGAGAAGCTGTGGACGCCCCAAACCTGGCAGTGTTCAAGGCCAGGTTGGATAAGGCCCTGAGCAGCCTGGTCGAGTGAGAGGTGTCCCTGCCCATGGCAGGGGGGTTGGGACTGGATGATCTTTAAGGCCCATTCCAACCCCTTAACATTCTATGATAATGCTCTGTCAAGGTCTAAGCCTTCCAGATCATGGTATGGGCACCCACAGGTGTGTCTCATTCCCCATGAGAACCACGGTCCAACCTCTGTCTCAAAGCAGGGTCAGACCAGGTTGCTCAGGGTTTTGAAAACCTCTGAGAGAGATTGTTCAACCTCTCTGGCCAACCTGTGCCATTGCCTGGCTGTCCTGATGGGGAAACAGTTTCTTCTTATATCCAGTCTCCTCCTCACTGTTTCCCTTGGGCCTGTAGTCTCTCAGCATGCACCATGAAGATCCTGGATCTGTTGTTTTGATAACATCCCCACAAGCTTTGCTGGGTCTTTGTGAAGCCAGATCTTCTCCAGGCTTAACAAGCCAAGCTCCCCCAGTGTCTCCTCACAGGCTGTTTTGCAACCTCTGACTTACCTGTAGGGGTGTGTGTTTATAAAACAAACCCCCGAGCACCCAAGTGCAGCACAAGATGATGTCAATTTGTTGAGCAGTCTGACCTCTGTTATCTTGATGACAATTTAGGTATTATAACGCCTTTGTAGGTTAAAGGACCGATGTCTGTATGTTTTATATAAATGTCAGAGCTTCCCACCAGTTCCTCTCTAGTCATTTCATCTGCTAAATTTGATTTTATATCAAAACTCAGGCATCAAGATTAAAATCCTTTCCTCCAGGCTGATCCAAGCTGAGTCCCTCTCAGCTGCCCTGCTGGCTTCCAAGCTTTTTTTGTCTCACAGTGATCTGAAATACCATCTCCATACGTCACCAGCTACCCAGACTTGTCTTTCTCCTGATGGCAAACCAGAGGGGAAAGCAGAGCTGTCAAAAACTTTCTGCATTGCTTCCTGAATTCTTTTACAACGTTCACTGTAGATAAGATGAGCTCTCACATAACACAGGCACCAGCTCATTACTCCACTTATTTCTGGAACACCATATCCCAGCCGTGATGGCGTGCACTCAAAACCAACATCCTGCTCTTCCACTCACACATTTGCTCTGGTTTTACCATCAGTAACAAACCCGTAATCTCTCCTGGGCAGGATTTTGTTTCGAGTTCTGGTTCTCACAGTCAGCTGCTACAACACAGGAGCAATCACGGTGCTTGACAACTGCTGCCAGGTGGTTTTTAGATGGAGTTTTAAGAATTGCTTTTGACTCGGAAAGCTGCAAATGGCCTGTGACCTTTCTGCAGGAAATTGTACCTCTGCTGCAGTTGAAGCAATGGATGCTGATCGCAAAATACCTCGTGGGCTCCAGCTTCACCAGGAAAGAAAAGCATCTGGTAAAACCCTCTTGGAAGCGAGGTTTTTAGTAACTTTTAATGGGTCAAATAAACCTTAGGCCTCATAGGTTTTAACCTGATGCACTGCCCAGAAACTCCCAGTTGCTGTCTTTCCCTTTGGATTTTTCCCTGGCTCAGACTGGAGTCGTGCATGCAGCATGCAAGGGGAGGTGGTGCACAGTGCCCAAAGCTTCACAGATTCTATGAAGTATCCCTATATTTCTCTTACCCCATTACTGGAAGCCTTTCAAATTGCCATCTCTTTTTTACACTGCTATTTGCTCCTGCATCAGCAGAATGCCAGCCTGTTTTACACTCTAAGCCTGACAACAAGGCAATATTATGTTAAATTTTACAACTGCAATGTGGTGGTGCACTCTTCCAGATGATACAAGCTACTGAGAGGAAGACATACAGGTGATGTGATGTGATGTAGCCTAGTTCAGGAGTGGAAATTGTTCAGAACTTTTAAGTAAATGTTAAATTCACTGTAATAATTTCTTTTTAGACATTAATCCCACAAACGCACAGTGACAGAGTGAACTAGTCTTATCTGCCACATTCTCACAGCAAACACTTAGAGAAGCAAGAAGGAAGAGCAGCAGATATTTGTGTTTGCCACATGCTTGATATGACCTCTTTGTGCTCACGCTGCCATCTGTTGTGAAGCACTTTACGTGTGTTTGTCAAGGCTTCTGTACCTTTCAAAACAACATTGCTACTTTATCATAAATGGCCTGAATTATTCTATACATGGGCCCACCTTTCCACATACATTGACATCTTCACAGGTACTTAGCTGCTGCTCAGGATTTTCGCTGCTGATTTCCACCGTGGGGGTTGGAGCCCTGCTGACTTTTGTCTCAGAACAGCTTTCCAACAGGAAGCGCTCTCCACAGTGATAAAATATCACGCAAGCTATTCACAGGGGAAACTTCACCTACGGCTGCAACGCAGCTGCGACTGATGTTAAATATGGAATCCACTGATATTTTGACACAAGGGGAAGACCTATGCTCGGGGAAGTCCTTTTATCATATGATTAAGCTGTCATCTAAATGGTGTAAAAAATAACTTCTAAGCAGAGGAAAAAGGAACAGTCTTTTTGCAAATGACTGCTGAAGGTGAGGTGATTGAACGGGACTTAGAGCAGCATTTTGTTCTGTTTTTAACTTGTCTCTAATGAAACACTGTATCATTTTGTTGAAGCAGCGGAAATTATGGAGATTCTGCTGTTTAGATCTCTGGAGACAGACGTGTGTGATCAACGACTGCTCATTAAAAAAGCCTCTAACAGAATCAAACAGAAGGAGAAAAACACTGAAGAGAATAAGGGGAACTACCGACCTCTGATGAATGCTTCATCTCATCTCTGAAGAAGAACGCAACGTTCCTTGGTAAGGCAAATACAGGGTAAATGCGGAGGAAAGACATTGAATTGATACAAGTTGGAAGCCAACAACCTTCTGGGGTCTGATCTTCTGTGGGTCTGCTCTGTGCGCAGTCCTACAGCGCAGCCCTGCTGCATGCCCGCAGGGCAGGGCTGGCTTAGGACACACACCCAGCTAGCCCCGTGAATCTTAGAGGGAAGATGCACCCTGCATGGCTGAGCAGCAAACATATCCCGGACAGGTAAATGCCTGTTCCTACACCTGCTCGCAACCTGGGATCACAGGGGAAGGAAAATCAGCCTCCCTGAGCAGTGCCTGTTGCTGTCTGTCTCTCACACCCACTCTTCCCAGACACCTTAGGGATGTGGTGCCCACAGCAGCAGCAAACAGCACCCCAAGGAACAGCCTCTTGGCCGCCCCTTCTGCCAGGAAAAACATCCAATTTTAGCAAAGGCAGGTTGCTGCTGCCATCTGAGGAAGGCTGCTGCTGCTCCTGGGGAAGAGGGCGGCTTGTGAGCGCGATTCCAGAGCTGACAGGCAGCTGCTGAATTGGAGCCAGCCTGAACCACCCCGTGACGGCAGACACAGAGGTCTGCAGATTTAACAGCAGACACATCTATTGGCAAGGGTGGCTGTGTTTTTGTAAAGGCTATGCACAAGCTGTGGCTGGATGGAAGGCAAACAAACACTTCCCAGAAAAAGAGTAATGAATGAAATGGACCAAACATTAAGAAACCACACCATTTTTCTGTGACATCTTCCTAGGAGAGGGTAAAAACCCAAACCAAAACCAACCTCAGCACAGAGAGCTCCAGGGACACTAATATAGGCTGTTTAATTAAACAACAAAAACCACATCTGTTTTATTACTTCCCACAAAAAGCTGTGAAGGGATTGGGAATCCAGCATTGACAATAAATCCTGGAGCTCATTTGAGCAAGAAACAAGGCTGCAGAAGGATCCAAAGCATCAAGGGACAGATGAGCTGCTGCTGTGTGGCCCTGGCTCAGTGTAGCATATGCTACCTTGCCAGGCAGTGAACTCAAGCATATCTGCAGAGTAATGGAGCCAAGGGAGTGTCTGCAGGCTGTCAGTCCCTCCACTCCAACAGTGCCCTGCCTCCAGGCCAGGGCCAGGGGAGTGGCAGCTTGCCCTTGCTTCCCTCTGAAAGCAGTGGGGCTATCTCATCTGCTTAGATGCCAGGGACTGGTTTTTTGTTGGGCTAAACTGGCAAATAGCAAATGCTTCCTTCTCCAGCCTGCTGCCCTTGCAGATGGATGGTTTGCCATGTTAACAGTAATTTCCCTGCACGTCCTTGCGCTGCATCACCAGGGGCACCACTGAGGAATTCCAGCTCTTGGAAAAAGCAGAAGGGGAGCTGGAGGCTGCAGCGACGGATGCCATGTGAGAGAGAAGGGGGGAACGAGAACCAGCCCCCTCTTTGTCACCCCTCACGCAAAGGTGAAAGAGCAGGACTAGCCAGGGAGTGAAGAAAATCCTGAGGTTAGTTTGAGATTTTGGAATTTTTGCCCCCACTTAGACCTGTCTAATGCCTGAAACAGGAGTTGTGAGGGTTCTCTTCCACTTCGGTTTCCCATATCCTCTGTATCCTCCTTGTAAGCCGAATGATTTGGAATGTGTTGATCCTTGTTCTGGAAATAGTGTGGTTTTGAGCTTGACAGCTCAAAATGATGATGATGGCAAACTCAATGTATCTTAGAAAATGTGTTTATATAGGCTTTCTGTCAAGCACCATTTAAATGCCATACATCATGATAAAAGTGAAGGTGAAAGCAACTCTGCCAGGCCACTGCTGGGAAGACAGTGTCCTGGTTACATTAAAATATCTTTTGTTGTCAGATAAAGAATGCCTGCATTGAAAGGCCACCAGCTTTACAATTAGTGCAAAATACAGGGATGAAAGGCTTTGGCAGATATGACAGAAAATCCAAATAAAATTCGCAAGCAGAATATGCTCAAGTAAGAGCTGATCTGCATGTAGTAACCAAGTGTTGGTTGTAATGTGCTGTACAGCAGTGGGGTTGCTCAGCTCACATCCACATTAGAGGAATGCAAAGTAGTAACAACCCCATAGAGCATTTTTGTTATGAGGATGATATTACAATTAGAAAAAAACTTAAAAAAAAAAATTGGATTTGAGCTGCTAATTTTAAAAGCAATTTTAGAGAAAAAAAATACTTGGATGTGCATTATTATAGATAATTTCAACATAACTTTAAAATGGAGGGTTTTTAAAATATCTGCAAATGGAGTTGTCTTTGTCATACATGCCAAATTGATGATCTCTCCTATAACGTTTTCAGCAATGAATGTAAAATCTCCATTAACTGCACAGGTGTCACACTTTGCATAGACATCAAAGATTCATGGTATAGGGCAGTGGTGAGGTAGTAGACACTCTCTGACATCGTGCTATAACTAAGAGGATTCATAAGAATTTAGTAAGAAGGTAAGATATGCAGCACCATGTCCAAAAGTCTGTCCAACTCAGCAGCGCATGCACACCTGGAACGATGCAGTCAAGCATCCTTGAACTAAACAACACTGAAACTACACTTTTTAATTTCCACTTGTGGGCCTCATATAAAGAAACTCTGTTTAGCTTACTGTAGTATGGAAATTATTTCATGTCCTGACAGCTTTCAATTGATTTATCCTTGTAAGTACAGTGACCATTTATTATTGGCCACATAAGTTTTCTGTTGCCTACCCATTATTAACAATTCTTTTACCCTCTGCTTAGTTCCAGACTCAGCTGGCATGCCCGATATCCAACAATAGTGCATAAAGCACTCTACCATTGGCAGGGGGCACAAAGTAGTTTTCACTGGTTGGTCTAAGCATTGCCAATGCCTAAGGTTCCCAGTTAGCTGTTTCCTGAGCTTCTGATAACGCTGGATTGCTTCATGAGCAGGATGTTACCTGCTCTAAACTAAAATGCAAATAGGATATCTACCAGTTCTGTAATGTTATTAATGCTTCCACCATTTTAAGAGGAACTCCTTTACAATTCTGGCTGATTACCAATACATTTTGGCAGGTTTTTACTATTCTATTTATTGTTTTGGTCAGCCATTTTTCCCTCTTCATGATAATTCCTTCTGTTAGGCTGATGCCCACAGTGGGATATGTGGAAGGGGCACCAGTACAGAAATGCCAAGATGGTTGAACCATCCAACCCTGCTGCTCCTGGCTCGTTCCTGGTCCTCCCAACTGCAAAAGCAAGTTAAACATGCACTGCATGGTCAGAACAGGTTCAGTTTATTGTCCTACTTTAGGCTCCAGCAATCAAGCCCTAACTGATCCCCAAACAGCCTGGGCCAGATGATTTCAATATTGGCTTCTCCATTAGGTGAAACATTTAGTTCCTCTCCCTCTCTATGGGTATTTTTCCAATTAATTGTTATTTCTTTTCTGGTTTAGTAAAGTGGATGGCTGAAAGTTCCTAAGGGTCTATATCGTGTAGTTGTAGTCCATGTTTATTGTAAGCAAAAATCATTTACCAAACACATCCCGGTCACCATTGTGATACCATGATACCAATTTCTTCTTCTCTAGACAAAACAGGTGGTGCCTGAATGTCTGATGTGAGAGGTGGAGAGGACAGCTGTGTCTGGTAGAAGTAAACATCCCTAAGATCTCCTCCAGGATCCATCTGACGTGCAGGACTGTACTCCTACACAGTATAAAGGAAGCAGCCTCACTCTTGGTCACTTACCTGGATATCTGTCAGTCACTGGCCCATGTCTTTCAGAAGCCACATTTTGATGGCTGCGGTACACGACAGTCAGTCCTACGGTTAGAGGTGTAACTCATTCCATCAATTTGTATGCCTGGAAAATAAGCTGGGTGTTCAAGAAAACCATTCAGACGAATTAAGATAGACATTTTACAACAAAATTTAATTTGGAAAATGAGACAGTCCACCACTTTCTTTTAGCCTGTCTGAAACAGTCGAATTGGATATACAGAACTGTGATCAGGCATCTGATTTTTCAGTTACTTATTTCAAGGATTAGGACCAAACTTCAAAAAAAAAATCTAGGTTAACATAGTTTCTTACTTTCGTAGTAACTTTTACCTCTCCCAGTTAATGATTGCTAACTCAAATATTAAGTATTTACATCCATTTAGCAAGACCAAATGCAGAACCCCTTATAATCCATAACTGCATTTTGTTCCCCAAAACTGAGTGTATACAATGATAATGAAAGGTAGTGTGTCAGAAGAGAGTGCAGTATAGATAAACTGAGTAAGAAAGGTAGACATGGAAGGTGACTCTGGCTTTCACTTGCAACTCTACATCAAGAATTCCTATTAACTCTCCTTTCAGAGTTTTTGTCTGTAGTGCCTGGAATTTCCTTCTGCAGTGTTAGTAGATGCAGGGGATCCACAGAAGTTCAACTTAAGTTTGCACATCTTAATTTAATCCCCCAGGTTTAGTCAGTGTCATCTGTCATCTCTTTGCACTGGACATACTTAAATCTTTTATTTGTAGAAAGGATATAGTTTTGTTATTTGAAACAGAATGGGGAATTCAATGAAACGAAACAACAAACCATTCTTTTTTTTAAAAAGGAAAATTTATTTATGGCTACATACACCACATATAAAATTAACATTTAACTGAAACATGTAATTGTTTCAATCATTTATGACTAAACACTTACAATGTTGACTACAAAACTGTACAGTTATATTTAGTAACCAATTCTTACAGCATAGTGCAATTGTAACATTTTATAAAGAAAATAATTTGTGCCTTTTTTAAATAAAGTGCATTAAATGACTATCTTGTATACAACAAGAAGCTCTGTAGTTGCAATTCAAAGCTTTAAGCTTAAGGGAAACTGAGGCAAAGATGTTTCACTTCCTTTTAAAATCACTTCATACACTGGCAAGCTATGGTTCAAACTTCAACCACAGTTAAACAAAAAAAAAACCAAACCAAAAACCTAAATTAGTATAAGAAATAACCACAGGCCTTTATGTATGAAACCAGTACCTGGTTCTCATGAAAAGCACAACATGCAGAATTTCAATCCACCTGGCTCCTAGTGAGACGTGTAGCATGAGAACTATCCTCCATGCAGATGCTTTTGCTAAAGCTTTTAGAATTCAGCATGGAACTACACTGCAGTCAGTAGTATCAGATGTCTACCTGAAATGTACAATGTTTCCTAGGAAAAGGTCTCTCTGAGGACTTGATGACATGAACATGGTAAACTAAAGGTTATTTTAATTGCATTTGGCAACAGAAAACGTGTGGGTCTAGTTAGTAAATCTAGAAAAATACAAGTGGTTCTACTAGTCCAGGATATTCCAAATTTCACGGCCTGAAGTTAAAGACAGAGTTTACACCGTTGTTTCAGAGGCACACTTATAGCACTTATCCTATGAAATTCCATTTGTAAACACATTTACAATCAACTTTTGTAGATTTTGGCTGTGACAGTAAAGCTCAGACCAAACAAAGGAGGACTTTAGCCCCAAAGAGGAAAAAGCTATAGACATCAAAATGGATAGAGGTGTAACGTGTCTCTCTCTAGAAACAATGACAAAACCAAGAATGTCCATTTCCTTTGGTTGGCTCTGGCTGAGGCCTAACAGGAAAGTCCATATTCTTCTCCTCCTCCATACATATATGGGACTATCAGCTTCAACAAAAAATAAATTTGAGCACATGGAAGTAACCCTAAGAGACTGCCTGACTATTTTGCTGAATGTGTAATCCAGAAAATTTACCTGCCTCTTCAGCTGCAATCCTCATTCCACACTTTTGGCACAAATCCCACACACTGTTCCTGCACTCGGCAAAAGCGCATTTTCTTCCTAGAGGGACCAGCCTGAGCTCAGGAGCAGATTGCTTCACCTTCAGCTGCTCGGCTCTGGGACAGCTGCCGTGTAAAAAGCTGCGTGCTGGAGCGTGCTCACTCCCAGCAACCACTGACCCTCCTCCTCCTGGACTAAGGAAAGTCTCTGCTTACACCGAGAGGGCGATACAAAAGAAAAGTGCTCCAATTTGCCTGGGACGTGATTGAAGAAGCCTCCCTATTACCTTTCTATCACATCTTCAGAAAGCTCTGTGCTGAGAGCGGAGCTCCCTTCCAAACCCATCGTGCTGTGACCTGTGACCAACACTGCAGAAAAGCCTCACCTCTCTGCTCTTTTCTTGTGAGCCCTCTGGGGCAGAGGCACCACGAGGTGGACTGAGTGTTGCTCATATATTGAGGGACTACATTGTGCTCATATATTGAGGGACTACAACCAAAGAGTGGCAACACAAAAACCCATGGATGGGGCACAACTGCCCACACTCCATGGGAACACAACCTTTTGTCCTTCTCTGAAGGTGGGTACTTCGATTTTTGAAGGGCCAGGTTATGCTGCCTTCATTTGCATACTATAAAATATCTCTTCCCCGAAAGCAGGAGAAGCCAAAGTCCTGATTATTTTGATGGGTTTAATCTTAGTGAACACTGAAGTAAGATGAAAATTCTATGGGGACCATAAGTAATCAATGCATTAGACCTCTTTACCTGGGCCCTAAATCTTAGAGGTCCTAGACGTTTTCCCCAGAAAACTCTTGAAGCATATATATATTTTGTGTGCCCTTTAAAAATAAATGCATAAAATTTTTTAGGTACTCTAATATTCCCCAGGTTAGCACCAGCCAGTGCAAAATGTACACCTGTGTCCCATGACTGTGTGGAATCATGATCCGTGCAGTCCTGTTACCAAAGCACCTATGAAACACAGAAAAAGAGCAAGAGAAAAAAGGGCATAGTGTGTAGAGAAAGATATTGCTGCTCTATAGGCCCATGCTTGTGACAAATATCCTTCCTGCATTCTGTACCACCTGTGGTCATAGAACACATTCCTGTAATCTCAAAGCCGGCAGTGGGATTTGCCCAAATTAGAGACATGAGAATTTGCTTCCCTTCTGAAACCTCTAGCCTGTCTTTGTTTGTTGAAATATCAATTACTGCTGAATCTTTCAGTGTTTGCAAGACTCACACAAGTTGGGCAATATTTTTCTTTGATTGTAAGAAACTGCCACAGCAAAGAGGTTACACTTTAACCACACCTACAATGAAGGTATGGAGCATGATATATGGCGTGTCATACATATAAAAAGTAAATTAAATAATTGTAATAATTATGTATGTATATATATATTATATTTAAGTATGTAATTGTGTTATTTAAAAGTGATAGCTCATCATACTTAATCAAGTTAATGGCATAATAAAATACTCTAAGAAACTGTTTCTCTATTCAGTATGTAATAATAACTAGTATGTTAAACCTGGACACAGGTATTTCCTTTCAAGAATGAGTTTATATTTAAAAGAAAAAATAAAAGAATCTGTTTTGTTGGCATCTATTTCTTAAAAGTGGAAGGCCCCTCTATTTTCTAAGGTAAATCATTGCAGGATGCAGTCTTCAGCACGTGCAGTTAGTATTGGCTTGCTTTTTCCTTGAGAAACGTGGACTAGGCCTGTGCTTGAACATCATGGTAGATCATATGGCTGGGATCAAATGGTTAGAGGAAAAAGAGTATTACCAGTGTAAAGAAAACAGTAGCAGTACACTTGCTTTCCCTCTCCACAGGTGAATCAGACATTTCCTGTGAAAGGCAAACGCTCACTAAAGTTGTTCCATGAAAAAGGGCTGTTGCTGTATTTGGAAGGGTTATAAAAAACTATAAAAAACTTTGTATATCAGCTTTTACCTAGGAATGCACCACTGTACTTATGAGAGGCAGGTACTTAGAATCATAGACACATTTAGGTTGGAAAAAACCTTTAGGATCATTGAGTCCAACTGCAAACCAATGTTTGCCTTGAAACAAAAAGGACTGTACCAAACATCTTACTGCTGGGGGCTGGGGTGGTGGGGAGGTGAAGGAGAAAAAATAATAACCCAACCTATGGCCATCAGCTGAAATATTAATACTCTACACTTGTAATTCAAGGAGGCCCCTAAATGTGCAATGAATGTCCATAAGTATTCCATCCTTTTTGGAAAGGTCTGTGTACTTAGAGATATCAGATAACTAAATCAGTTCTTTATTTCTGAGACATAATACACTTCCCCCTGCCTGGGTGGGGAGACACATAATACTACCTTTTCAGTTAAATATCTGGCATGTCAGCAAATGTGTAAAAACTGCCTTGGCATACATAAAGTGCAAAACAAAAGTTTGGGGGGGTGAGGACAACTTCCTTAAAAGCTAATTCGAGGAGTTTGTGATGGCAACTGTAACTGAGTGTTGTTTTAAAAAGAGTTTTACCCTCTAAACCTATTTGCAAAGAATCTCCACTGGAAAATTCTCCCCCTATCCTTTCCATGGGGCACTGAATTAGTCTGCATCACAGCAGTGACACACTAATTAACTGCAGTATGGTTTCATCTAACCTACATTCAGGTTTGGTTTTTTCCCTTCTCTTCTCTAAGAAGTTTGGATAACAGAAAAATGTGCAACTCTTTCTTCTTGTGGGGCTTACAGGATCACAATTATTTTGTGAATAAACAACAGCGTGGACTTTTTAGTGCAAAGGCATATTGTTTTCATATAAACATTTACTACAAAGGTACTGGCTTAGCTGCTCCACTCCCCAAAAGAAACAGAAATACATAATGACTTACTGTAAAATAATCTTATGGTGGTCCTACACTGAATTTTCAGTATTTTTCCCCAAAAACCCTCTTCTGATTTCAAGTGGGGCTATGCAAGACTGTGCTAACAAGACAAGTGATAATCTGAATAAAATATTTTCAAGAAAGGTGGACCTCAGTTCTGATCATATCTCGTCCTCTCTGCTCTCTGAACACCACTCTAGAGGGGCAGCCACACTGGTAGCCTCAAGGACATGGGAATGGTGCACCACCACCAGAGCAGGGGTGGCCCCAAGGGCCCTCCGAGGTGCTCCACGTACCTCGGGTAAGGTTCCAAATGGACAGTTCAAAAGAACCTTCTCACAGGGGATGCATTTATTCAAGCATCCTTCCTGGCCAAGCTCAAGCACCAAGTGATTGAATCTGGCTGATTCACCAAGCCATAAAGACTTCCATCCCTCATCTTTCATCATCCACTTACTATGAAAGTAGATATCCTTGCAGTTCATCCAGATTTCTGATCCATTAAAAGGAGGTGCACATTCTTCATCTGAAGAAGACAGCAGCACCCAGTTTTAAGGGGCAATCTCCTCTTGTACCAAAAACCTATTTCCGGACAGGAGACCTTTCAAGTTTATGGGGAGTTACCATAATTCTTTTACTGACAGATGAGGGAGATACACATGCCTAATTCATCTTTCCTGACCTATTGCTTATTCATGAGATATATATTATACCACTCCCTTTTAGTTCCCTATAAGCAGAGATTGAGAGATCTTCCTTTTTCTCCATTGAACATCTCTGGACTACCACTAAGCCAATCTAGAACCATTCAGTATCTAAGATAAAGTGACAGGATAGCTGGTGGGTTTTTAAATAGCAACTACTCTGTCCAATTCTTATTTTTATTTATTTATTGTACATAGAAAAACCAGGCCATATATACTTTCTCTTCATAAAAGTCAGGGCCAACATTTTGAAAACATTGTTCTGAATGTTACAGAACCAATTTTTTTTTTTCCTTTTTTTTTTTTTTAAACTAATGAGTGTGTAGTTATGCTTCAGGGACTTGATTTGTAGCAATGCTATTTTATCCCAACTTCCAGTCACACAGCAGGTTGCTTATCACCTTGGAGAAATGAAGTCACATGTATTTTATTTTTAAAAGCTAAAACATCCCTAAGAAAATGAGGCAAGGGAATAATAGCTCTTTGGGTCAGCCTGAGCCCTGGTCTAAGCCAAAGTTCACCACTGTCCGTGGAGGAGTTTTAGTGACTCCAAGATGCCCCAAGGTTGGTCCCTGAACACTAAAGGATGGGTGCAACTGCTTGTGTCACTGAATGTCCATGGCAGGAAGATAGAACAGTAATACCAGGCCTTTCAGCTTGCTTCCAAATAACCTGGGTATTGGTAGAGGTTTTCCTCACTGGTATCATAATCAAGCTGTCTTCAGAACGGGCTAGCACCATTTATCATAGTCATCTTGATGAGCATGATAAATTCAGGTATTCTTGGGATTAAGTTACAACTGGGAATCCTGAACTCTATTAATTTATCCACAGAATGCTGTACAACTAAATGCCAAACAATAAAAAGAATAAAACTCCCCACTGCAGTATATTATTCTTTCAGCAAATAGCACAAATTCAGGATCCAAGAATTAAGGTAAAATGTTATTGCTGTGTAATTCTATTCAGGAATTCAATAATTATAAAACAAATCAACCAGAAATAATATCCCACATCTGTGTCTGATAGCATCTGCTTAACAAAGGAAGACTTATGTTTACTGAAAGTCCTTATGCAAGTCACTTTTTTTTGTCTAAAATATATATTGCTTCCTCTCTATTGCTCTGAGTTTACTCAGCAGTTTATAGTATCCACATCATGGAGGATTTTATTGCTCTTGCGCTGAAAACATATTTCTCCTTATTGCTGAAATACTACTATTGGGGGAAACGGTTTTTAAAAAAAAGGAAAAAGAAATAAAAAAAAGACGACAATTAAAAAAATTCCTCTCCCAAGCTTTGAGGATGAATGTATGAAAAACTGACCACAAAAAAAATTTCCCATCAGGATACAACCTGTTACTAACTTTGGGTCAAGTGTGTTAATAAATAAACATGAACTTCAATTCTTTAAACTAAATTACGTATTAAGAAAAAACCGATTTTTTGTCATTACAATGGAGATATGAAAGCTACTTCACTGTACACTGAATGGTGAATCTAACCCCCCTGGTCTTAAGCACTGTTGTCATTTTAATGGGACAACAGAATATCAGAAACTGCAAGTTGGCTGGATTTCTGCCAGTTTCAGGAGGAGCTTGGATGGATACTGGCACCTCACCATACAGAACGGGGGCCTCCCCTGTCATTCTGAGGGGCCAGCAGAGAGTTGCCTAATTCTGCAGGGTCTGAAAGGTGGCTGGCTGTCAAGCAGTTCTTCTGTGCAAGTGAGGCAGGCAGCTTTGTACCCACAGCTCTGCCCCTGTTCCCAGAGCTCGTTCAGAGGTGTGTGACGTGGCACCCGTCCCAGTGCTGCAGACCATTTGCCAGCTGCAGGCACACCTATGTCATTGATTTTCAGTAGGAATTTCTGGCCTATGCTGCACAGTCTCAATTTAAGAACATATTTCTGGGAGAGGCAGAATCCTCACTGGAGGTCACAGCAGTAGCTTGGGAGGCAGAATCATGTTTCTCATCTGTTTGTGGTGGAAGGTAACCATGCACAACTCCTCAAACAAGGGCAAATCACATCCCTATGAGCTAGTTTTGTGGGATTGCTATAATTAATCCTTCTTTCCTCCGTTTGACTTGCTCTGCTTCTCAGGAGAGAAGCTTGCAATTACAAATCTCTCTGCTCTGGCACAAGGAAGAGGTCGGCTCCCCCGGCACACTGGAGAGCCTCTGCGGAATTGAGCAGCCTGTGGAGTGAGGAAGATGACATGGACATGAGGTGGAACAGCGTGAGAAGAGGAGACCACATTATCTCCCTCTGTGCTGTTTTTCTCTGGCTTCCCTATCACACAGGTGTTGCCTAGAGAAAAACACTAATGCCTGTGAGGTTATCCAAGAGGATGAGAACAGGTCTGCATAAGGAAAACAACAGTTGCCCCCAGGACTGAATTTTAGTCACAGTTGTAGCTGCTCATGTTCATCATACTTTTAGCAATTTGATACAGAAGAACAAATAAGGGGAAAAGCAGGGGGAGCAAAGTTTGTATGACTTTAACTTATTTTTTTCTTTTAAAAGTACCATCCTACATTACTTAGCCTCTCTACATTATTCATTTCATGACTTTTACTGCCACGATTTCCCAATAGTTTGCATACTTGCAAAACTGCACACATTTGTAGCATGGATATTTATGAAGTGAGTATTTCTTACACAAAAAATTGTAACAAAATTCAATGACTAGAGTTTCAGGATCATTCATCAGTAGATAAAGAACACCAATACCCTACACTGAGCAGAGGTCATAGTCTAACTTGCTGAGCATCTGTAAATCACAGGGAAGCCAGGGGAGCTTCAAATTCACAGCTCTACTGGGTCATGCCATGCAATTATTAAACTAATCAGATTACCAAGTAAGAACCAAATATCATGAAGGTTGAACCAAGGAAATAATGGAATTTAAACCCAGCATTGCAACTAAAATTAATTATTGCTCATAAAAAATCTCTACAGAGCCTTGTTTACAGACAACTCACATTTGAGATTCAGCTTTGTGTATAGCATATGATTCTTAACGTCACAGAAACTTTGCCACAAAAAGCTACAGTCATCCAGATGTCCACGTGAAAAGGACAGATTCCATTTGGAAAAATCCAGACCAGCAGCGCAGTTGTCTCTACTATCTCTACTACACAGGTATATTTTTTCATTGAACTGTAAATATTGCTATTTTTACATTTGAGTTTTGGATTCTTTTTTTTTTTTTTAATGGAAGGTACTGAAGCAACAATACAATATGCTGACTTTGACATTCAAGGGAGTATAACCTCCTACTGATGCCAGGGCAGGAACACATTGAGCTCCCATCAACACTAATGGAAGTGGTACTCTAAACTCCCATGCACTGACATGAGGGTACACTCTAAGTTTCACAAAGACAAGTGCCAGGAAGATTTTTCTCTCTGACAATCAAGTCTTCAAATCAGAAAACAACGCTTTATTTCTAGTGCATTCTAATGTGGCTTCAGTGGAGCTTCTAGCAGTTCGAAATTTAACCATTCATGAGAGGAAGCTCTGCTTTCTAAACAGAACTACTGTGAAGTCCTATAATGAAGTGAACTGACATGTGTATAGTGCAAAGAATGAAACTGCCAGAAAAGGAGAAAACACTGTTTCATCTTGCAGTTCTGGTTGCATGTAATTATGAACCAGATACACTCTGAGAATTTATAAATGTTGGAATTTAAAATTACATAGGAGAACAGTGAAAACATGGAAATAGTTTTGACTTGATAACAAATGTAGGGGAACCATTTCACGTAGTGCTAAATATGTGCTGCAAGCAATCTGTAGGTTGTTTTATGAAACATTTCTTATACTCTTCTGAAAAGATAAACTTGTCTGAGAAACCTAGTTTTCAATCTATTACAAATGCATAGCCGAAAGAGGCCATATTGTTTCATCAATTTCAAAGATACACCCGTCAGTTTTAAAATCAACAGCATAGCTCCAGCGTCCAACATGCAAGTGAAAACATATGTCTGACTTTCGAAAAGGAAAGCAATGCATATCTCTTGCTTTAACATCCAGCCAGAACACATGAGAGAACAGGTAACTCTTGAAAACAACTGTCAACCAAATTCATGCTGAGATGTAAAATAAAAAGCTGCACAAGTACTTTCTCAGAGCAAATTTGTTGCACTGAGATTACAATAAATACCATATAAATCAGTACAATTGGCCATTATTTTGAAGAGTATTCTCATGATACACAGATGGGGTAACAGGACTTGGTTTGGGTTTTTCTTTCCATTTAAAAAAAAAAATAAAGAGGAAAAAACATCCTAACAACAGATTGTAACATGCAGTATGACTAAACTCAACCACATGAATGATTTTAAAGAAGTATGCTGTTTCAATCTAATTTTAATTAGAAAACTTAATGTAAAATCATGGCAAACATGGCAAAGTCTGGGTAATATGACAAAAAGGACCCTGAGCAACATTATAAATCTGTAAGAACACTGATTATTTTGATTTTGGAAATCTTCCTTAAACCACTCGATTGATTTCGGTCGCTGGGGTTTTCTGTTTACAAAAAGGTCAGTCCATCCTGTGGCTTTTATGTGAACCCATCACATACCATTTAATGAATGCATCTAAACCAAAGACAGAATGTCTGGAAAGTGACATGTTAAGGAGTGTCCTCCTGGCTGCCAATCAGACATCACTGGGTGATCTTGCCCTCTGAGACAGGTTAGAAGGAATACAGCCACAACAGACGAGCCAAAGTGCTTTCTGTATCTCCTGGTTTCTAAAAGCATATATTACAGGATTGATGATGGAATTGTAGGTAGCTGGCAGGAGGGTGGCATAGGTGTATATAGAAGGATAGGTGTAATCTGCTATTAAAGAATAGAGCGTAAAAGGCATCCAGCAAGCAGCAAAAGTCCCCAAAATAATGGCCAAAGTAGACACTCCTTTTCGGGTGGTCACATAGTGGGAAGTGGCCAGGAAATGGTGTTGCAAGGCAATCTGATGGGCATGGCGCATCACGATTTTACAGATCTGAATGTAGAGCTGCAGCATGAGGGCAAACATAAGCAAGAAAGAGACCGAAAGGACAGCTGCATTATTTTTAGTGAGTGGTCTGATAACACTGCAGGTGGATTCATCTCTGAGGCAGTTCCAGCCCATTACAGGCAGCAGTCCAATACAGATAGATGCTCCCCAGAGCAATATAAGCATGACATAGGTAAAAGTGACAGTCCTCTCTGAATTGTAAGTCAGAGCATAATACAGGGAGAGGTAACGATCAACAGTGATAGCCAGCAAGCTGCCAACAGATGCTGAGAAAGAGGCAACAATCAGTCCAATCGTAACCAGTTTCGTAGCTTCTGACTGCAGAAGGTAGGCAAAAACAAAATTGATGATCAATCCAATGCCTGCTAAGAGATCTGCCAGCGCCAGGCTGCCTATCAGGAGGAACATGGGGGCGCGAAGACTGGGATTATGGAAAATGATCAGAACCACAATGGCATTTTCGCAGGAGATAAGGGTCCCTGAAGTACACAAGACAATGTCCCAGGGGTTTATCAAAAGCTCTGGCTCAGGGTCTACGGCAGGAACCAGGGAGGAGCCTGCAGCTGAGGCATTCTCTGTAGAGCTGGCTTCTACATGATCCTGAGGCAGCCAGCTCAAATTAACCTTCAGATCTTCATTCATTTTAACCCCTGTCTTCTTCAACAGAAAGACATTATTTTTAATGTTCAGCCACAGCACTGGATACATCACCCCCCCCCACCGGAGCATGCAACGCCCTAGACAGCAACACCAGCCTAATGTGCAGGCAGGCACTTGTTACATAAATGTGACAATAGAAAATAAAAACAAAAACGGGGGAGGGGGGAGGATATTTTAAACTGCCCGAAATGATCCTCTGAGGGACCGATGCACGGAGGCTGAGTGATCCCTAAGGTAACCTGCACTGGGAAGGAGGCACGGGCACGGGAGGCAACCCATAAAGCAGCTAAAGCCCCCTTTAAGTGCCGCAATTTGGGGTGGGGGGCGGCTGCGGGGCGGCGTAAACCCCGCTATCCTGCAGCCGCGATTCCAGCGCGGGATTATTTTTGGTCACGGAGGGAGCGGACAGGATGGGGAAGGAGGAGGGGAGAGGGAATATCTTTCACCGACCCCCAGTGAGGAAACCCCGCCCGGGCCGGGGGGAGAGTGGGGCGATATCCTCTGAGAACTTGCAAAGTGGACGCGGACACCACACGCACACACAGACACACGCACCCCCAGCGGCGGGTCACCTGGGCTGTCCCCCGGCGGCTCGGAGGAAGGATGGACGAAGGCAGGAGGAGGCGGAGGAGGCACGGAGGGGTCGCCGCGGTCCCTTCCAGGCGCCAGCGGGGCCGGCGCGGCGCG
>VZRO01005864.1:732199-881206 GCA_013397915.1 Daphoenositta chrysoptera
CGAGGGACCGCCGCGCCCGGCCCTGCGGCCCAGCCGGCCCGCCGAGCCCCGGAGAGCTGCCCCTCGCTGCTCTGCAGGGACCGGCCGGCTTCGCCCTGGCAGCAAGAGCCTCCCGAAATTATTTAAATGAAAATTATGCTGTGGGGGTGGTCAAGTGCTGGCGGCACGGGTTTGCCCAGAGAGGTTGTGGTGTCTCTGCCCCTGGAGATGATGCAAAAGCCACTGACATCGCCGTCCCTGATAGTGCTTGAGGCCAGGTAGAATGGGTCCTGAGTGACCTGATCTAGTTCTATGATTCTGTGGTCCTGTTCTAACTGGCCATTTGAGAAGTGGGGCGGGACCAGACCATCACCAGAGGGACACTGGAACCTCAAACATTCTGTGATCCTGTGGTCTACAACCATTGGAAAATGAATCACAGCATCACAGAATGCCAGAATCAATTAGGTTGGAAAAGACCTCTGAGATTGAGTCCAACCCATGACGGAACACCATCACATCAACTAGACCACGGCACTGAGTGCCACATCCAGTCTTTCCTTAAACACCTCCAGGGATGGTGACTCCACCATCTCCCTGAGCAGCTCATTCCAATGTCTTATCACCCTTTCTGTGAAGAAATTTCTCCTTATATCCAACCTAAACCTCTCCTGGAGCAGCTTAAGACTATGTCCTCTCATCCTGTCATCTGTTACTTGGGTGAAGAGACCAACCCCCACATGGCTACAAACTCCTTTCCGATAGGTCCTGAATGACCTCCTCTAACTGACCCGACTTTGAGAAGTGGGGGTGGACCAGACCACCACCAGAGGCATCCTGGAGCCTCAACCATTCTGTGATTCTGTAGTCTGCAACCACATGAAAATTAAAATACTGTATAAAAAATTTAAAGGCGCAATGCCCGGTGTCAGGTCTAGAGCAGGTAACTCCTGGCTGTGCAGGGGTAGCGTGGGCATGGGGGTGCCTGCTGTCTTTGGATGGTGACATTAGGGACACTTGGCCAGATTTACAAGGGAGTTACATGCTGAGTAGTGCAGGCAGGCCAGTGGGACTTGGAGTGAGTTGGAGCTAAACTTGGATATAGGCCACTGGGTCAGAGGAGCCACACCAAATGGCTTTAGACACCAGATACAGATGGTTTCTGCACAGAAGGTAGTCTCTCAAGATCCCCTGTACAGTCAGTGGAGAGAAATGTGTCCTCCAGGGCACGTCAAAACAGTGGGATGAGTTGGTCTATAGAGGAGCCTGGGAAATTTTAGGAAAACATGTTTCGTCCTCATTTACGCCACTATATACCTAAAAACCTCTGGAAAATGAGGCACTTGGGGATGATTGGAATCTCTGCAATGGATGGAGGGAAGATCTTCTCCATTGGTGCCGTCCTTCATTCAGATCAACCTCAATCACTGTGCTAAGCCTTGTGAAACTTTGCTGGATGATCCATTCATATTTCTGGTGCCCCTCCTGCTTTATAACAAGGATTAAAAATGGGTATAACCTTGCTGCTGATCATTGTATTCCAATTTTATCCAGTGATTTCTTATGTGACAGTGTGACAAATACTTTCCTGTGATCTGGACTGAATGTGTTTTGTGTGTTTCATCATCTGTCACTCTTCCATTTAGAACAGTTGCAATAAAAATGCAAAAGCTTTTCTTCAAATGTTTTAACATTTGTTTCACAAATGGTGAAGACAAGCGTTTCAATTGAATATTTTAATTTAGGACTTTGGAGAGCTGTGTTTATTCACTTAGTTAATTTGTGAATGATTTCCATTCCAATTATAAACAAGCTAATGTTTGTATCCTGTATTGCCAGTTTGTCACTTTTTACTAAGATGGGGGACGGTCGTCATTAGGGCAAATGGCATTGGCATGGATTTCACCCAGTGAAACAGAACACTTGTAATTTAGAGGAAAATCTCTGTTTAGGCATTGGGAAGATTACCAGATGCAAAAATTAGTGATAGGTCATAGCTAAAGATCTTATGTGCCACTGCCTTGCTACTTATTTCTGTCTGTCACGAACCTGCTGATAGAGATGTTTGCTGACCCTCAAGCTAGCACAGAACAGCCTAGTGCTGGAACAGGAAGCAGAGGTCGGGCTGTGCTGGCTTTGGACCCAGGATATCAGGATCTCTGTCTGACGCTGTCACTGCCATGGTGATGCACAAAGACACTCTGGCCCAGCTCAGGTAACACAACATGACTTTGCACAGTAATGGCATATCCTGAGGAATAGTATGCCTGTGAGCAATAATATACCTGTGAAGTCTAGTGGTGTTATCTTAGTCATAGTCTGGAAGTTTCTCACTCTTCAGGCGGTCTGTGACCTGCTGTGCCCAGGAGGTTTGGGTGAATTCAGGGACATGCACTTCTTTCCTTCAGGTATCTGTGACTGGAATACACTGCAATGTCCTCTCTGGGGTCATGCCCCAGCCATGTCCTGAGGGACAAGTCTGCTTCCAGGACCCCGTGTGCCATGGGGGGGAAACCTCTTCATACAGGTGAAGGATGGGAAACATCATCTGCTCCATTGCCTTCCTGGTCTGAACAGCAGGAGCATCAGCCTTTGGGATGCAACCTGAGTTACCAGACAGTAAATTATAGAGCTATCCACAGAAACTAAATGGTCCCATTCTAATAGAAAAACAAATTATCTTGAAATACACATTGACGTATTTTTCATCTGGGTCCCTACCATCCAGCAGGCCTCCCTTCAGGAAATCCAACAGGGTCCCATGTCACTCTTTTTCCTTCCTAAAAACCCTCTCTTTCTTCTTAATCTCTTTGTTTTGACTCCTAGTCTGTAATCCATATAATCAAAACCATCCTGAAGGAGCAGCTAGTCAAGTGAGAGTCCTCCTTACCTGGAGTTAATTTTCCTTTTATTTTATTATTCCCCATATGTAGTCTTATAGTAATTTAAATCAAATAAAGAAAGTTCATATTCTGGTAACAATTTCTGCAGATAGTAATGGTTTGCTGTACAAAGGAACTGTGAAAACCACAATTATATGACAGCAGCCTGTGTGCATTTTAGAAATGGCTTTTATTAGAATTTCCTTTCAGGAGATTTCATCTCCACATTGATTTAATCTTCAGTGTTACATGAATGTCGTTTAGACACTCAGACCATGTAATGAACCAAGTTCTTCCCATGCACAGAATTGTGCAATTATTACTGATCTTTCAGAATCTTTGATCGAGCATACCCTGGGCACTGCACAACCCATTTAACCTTTGTTTTTAAATGTAACTTTCTCTTTTTTTCCCCTCCTATTGGTGAATCAAGTGTTAAAGTCTTCCTTTATTTTTTCTGAATTGCTAGGCAAGCTGGAAACAATTGGGAGCATAACTAAAGTAGGGGTTATATAGAGAATATTTTGGGTTTATTCTAAATCAGTCTTTGTCCATTTCCAAAGAAAAGAAAGAGAATGGAGCATAAAAGAATACTTGCCAATTTATATCAATTTAATAGAAAATAAGTCTTGTCACACAGACATTATTACAATGGGAGGATATATTTTGTTCCTCCACATATGCAACAGATTTTTGAAAGGCACTTGTCTTATCATATGCCATTATAACAGAAATGCCAATTTTCATTAAAATACTTGTGAAGGGGATTAATACCTGTTTTATTACAACCTCTTAAAACACTAGCTTCCAACAGAGCCCGTGCCAGATTTCCAGTTATTCCATAACCCACAGAACTGCTGGCAAAGAATAGACATGTTATGAAGACAGGTGGACGTAATGGTAAACAAAGACAGCAGAGCATTCGGGGGGGAGGGGAGGGGAATGGCTTTTGTCACACAGCTTGTACAGGCAATTTTTTTTTAATACATGCAGCTATAAACATAACTTTATTTCTAAGAAAAGATGATTTAGTCATACCTACATTATAGGGGACCAAATACGGGACAGCATTGACTGTGCACGGGAAGTAGCAATATATATATATGAGTTATATACTATATATATATATAAAATTATATATATATAATTATATATATATAAAATATATATATGAGTTATATACTATATATATATATATATATGAGTATATACTCATATGTATATGAGTTCCCTATGCAGAGATGTGACAGAGAGCTGCTGTGATAAAAGGAGAATCATGAACAGAAGCAGGGAAGGAATTATTACTTCTGGACAGGGAACTGATGNTATATATATATATACACTATATATATATATATATATATGAGTATATACTCATATGTATATGAGTTCCCTATGCAGAGATGTGACAGAGAGCTGCTGTGATAAAAGGAGAATCATGAACAGAAGCAGGGAAGGAATTATTACTTCTGGACAGGGAACTGATGATATCAATATTTGAAAGCTTTATACAGTTCAGGCCAGTGTGTTTTCAAAAGTACTGAGAAATGAGAGAGAATGCAGGAAAGAGTCACAAAAAATATTCTGAAGAATTGAGAAAATTTCTCCTAGTGAAGGATTTATAGAACTTGCTCTGTTCAGTTAGTCTAAAAGAAGATCAAGAAATACATGGATTACATCATACTTTCACCACGATTGTGGAATGGCTCTTGAATTTAACAGAAAAGGGTGTAATGTCTAGAAGCTGAAGTTAGAGAAGTTCAGATTCAAAATTAAGCTCAAAAATTTAATAGCAAGATAATTATGCTCTGGATCAACATATCCACGGCAAGTAATTGTTCCATTTCCTCCTGATACCTTTTTGGAAGACACCCTTATCAAAACCAAATTCTATACAGGCACATGCCACAATAAAAACATTACCCTAAATTAGTAGTAATTTCATTTTTTTTGTTTTTGCAGGCCATTATAGCAAGAAGTTTCTTATAACTCACAGTTTGTTCTCTTCAGGTGAAAGAACTTGATACTCTGATGGTCTGAAATGTTTGAAAACAAACCCTTTTCCCTTGCATTCTCAGTAATCTGGGCTCCTCTGAGGAGTTGTCCTATCCTGATGGGCTCCTTGCCCATGTCTGATAAATGGCTGAGTATTCACAGTCTTCAAAATTGTCTGTCTTGGGGTCATGTTTCCCTGCAAATATATCTCATGTTTTTCTTGGTAGCTACTGTGTCTCTTTCCTGCTCCCTTTAACACAACATATAGGGTTTTTAAAATTTCTTCTCATAGGTAAGTTAAATAACTTTCTTGTCTTCTTTTTTTGGGGGGGAAGGGGGGTTTGATTTATCATGGATGGATTATTCTGAAACTGAAGACAGTGCCCTTTGCTTTGACTTTTATAAGTAGCTTTTGGCTAGTTCTCTATTACATCGACAAAAAATGTTTTCATTACAGTCTTCATTTACTAATTGGGAACTAAGCATGAGATGAATGAGTGAGAAGCACTGAGCTTCTTTAGAGACCCACAAAGTACTTGACGTTCTTCAACAGACCACAGAGGACATCAGTGGTCTGCCCACTTCTCAGGAACAGAAAACAAGGCAAGCATATTAAAGATATTAGAAGGTGTATGTTTTCCTGGGAAAAGTTAGTGCTACAAACCCCTACATTGACCATGCTTAAGTAGAAAGGCTGGCTTGCAGCTATATTTGGTTGCTCTGTTGGCCAGCAAAGTAGTATCCCAAACTGGAAAATGATTTGAGGCATGTTGATTATTCTGCTTATTTTATAAGGAGCTAATAGCCATCGTGGCTCTTAAAAGCATGGGGAATATTTCTGGGAGTATTCTGAAAAGCATGTTCAGTTATAATAGATAGTACTCTGAAGGGTAAGTGACCATATTGTTGAGACATATAAATGATGATTTCAATGTTCATGCTTGCACCTTGGTGGAAGTTGTGGTAATAATGCTTAAAGATATGTTATCAAGCTCACAAATGTCATTAGAAAAATAATGAAGTCAGGTGTGTTACAGTGCATGACATGGGAAATGCTGGCTGTGTGAGGAGGTTGGATGGAGGGGTTGTCAAGCAACATGCACTCCTCCCAGAAACATTAGCTTTATTGTCTGATGACTGCTTTGTATTACATGGGTTGTTCAGTGAGAGTGGTTTAGCTATGAGCTTGGTTGGTGGCAAAATCCACTGAATGGAAGAGCTTGACTTCCTCTTCTGTGTCAAAGAGGAAAATGTCAGAAATTCTTTGTGGCTCCAACATGTCTTTCACAAAATGACCACCTACATAGGATTGCTCTGCTTCAATCCATGTAATCAGATGAAAGTTAGGGGTTTTTCTCCCAGAACAAATCCACTGAAGGAAAAACTTGCAGTTCCACTCTGAAAGACAACACCTTTCTGAATTGCTTATTTGTAAATACCAGTGTCAGAGATCTGGGGAATCCAAGTGTGTAATAACACAAGTGCAATTTAGGACAGGTCAGACGGAAGCTTAATTATCTGTGATCATAGTTAATGATGTGGAAAAGTGGGGAGCTGGAAACCATCATTGTTAGTTTTTACTTGAAAGGAATATTCTTTTAGTTACTATAAACTTCTTAGCCAGACCTCTCAAACCTTGAATATTAGCAATGGGTACCACATATGACCATGTTTATAGAGCAGCAGTAGCAGAAATGCTTTTAAGTTTTCTGTCAAGACATCACAACAAAGGCAAGTTAAAAACTGCTTTTTTTCATCTAGTCATCTTCAAAAGAAGGAAATATATGTGTGTGTATGTATTCCTTAGGGAATGCATGAGTGAAAGAAAGAATTCTGGACAGAAGCAGAAGCTATTCACCCCACTTTATTAAAAGGGAAAACATTTAGTAGTGTTATAAAACTTACCTATACTGGCATGACTAGTCTCACCTCTTTACCTGGATTTCCCAGTTCCTTCCTGCCTTGGTCAGTAGTCATCACCCTACTTATTTTTCAGAGATTTTTTTCCAACTCAGCCCTGTCTCTTTGCATTCAGACTCAGTCTGTGTCCTTTTGATTATGACACTGCCTTTCTTGACCCCCGGCACGGTGATAGATCCTGCCCAGTCCTTCATCACTGAAGCACGATTCTATCCAAGCCCAACAAATGGAGCCTTCTCCAGCTGATACCCATCCAAAATGCTGCTTGAAGAGGTCACTTACCTAGAGCAGTGCTTTGAACAATTTAATCCTCTCTTAACAACCTTCCATTGACTCTTGCCTCTCAAACTTCAAATATGAGAGGCACATTTTCTCTTCCAATACCCTTCAGGAAACATTACATTTAGCATTGAGATGTCTTCACCACCTGTAATGACCTTCTGGAGCCATCCTCTTCTTACCTGTTGATCACTTCCTTTGACACTTGGCATGTGTGTCCTGTAAAACATCTTTGCCACCACCTCATTATCCCCTTTTAAATGACTCTTTGAGCTGTTGACTGAGAGTAATTCAAATGTAAGAATTATTAGATGAAGTCTTACAGAGGTCAGACTTGTTGGTCCAAAGATACACTTTGGTCCTAAATGTTAGTAATCTCAATGATTTCTGAGTTTCATTTGATCTTTTTGCTGTGCATGCTCTGTGCCATGTATGTAGCTGGGTATATGTGTTAGGTTTTACTTCTATGTATCATGTTTCTAGAAGTGTTCTTATTTTCTATAAAACAGAGATATTTAATGAGCCTTTTCTGCATTTTTCAATTAATTTATGTGATATCTAATGAAATAGCCTCTTCAGAATCCTTCTGCTCATCTGACTGCTTTTGCTACCGAGCTGTCTAGGCAGCACCTTCCCATTTGGCTAATATGGACCAAATTAATACACAGAAAAATCTATTACTGGTAGTGCTGGACATTAGACAGCAGAGCATGATCCCAGTGATGGATAATGAAACATCATCACATGGGCTTCTAACTTTTTGATTGCTTCCAGAATTCCCTGTCGAAGGCAAAGGTGTGGTAACAATTAGAACCTGTGTTTCCTATTGACTCATCTTACATTTGCTCCCTTTCATCTGCTAAACAAGTAGTGATAGAATAAAGTAACTATTGTACTTTTTGGACAATACAGCAATACTGAAACTTTAAGAGTTAGGTTTGTTTTCTTTAGGGACGCCCATCTCAAATATTATGAAAAATTTCTTCAAAATTTTGTAATTTATAGACATGTAATAACAAAATCACTGGACTTGGTGTTAAGCTCTGTAAGCTGCAGAGGTCTCTAGAGCAATTTCTGTTTCAGGAGAAGAAAGGGGTTTTAATATCTGTAGGACTAACTATAGCCTATCATGAATTATAAACTAGATCACAGGCTTCTAATATTTTACTATCTGGACAGTGACCCAGAACAACCTCTTTCTGTGGCCATAAAAGTGATTGATTTTCATGGCTCATTCATCCATACAAGTACTTTCAGCTAAGATAACCAGTTTCTGTAATGAGAATGATTTAGAGTTACAGATTTCTGAAGTTCACAGAGAACATATCTATTCACAAATCAATTATTTGAAACCAGTATCAGTTCTTACTATGGCATTTATATCCTGGCATGCTAATTATAACTCACTCATATTTTTGGTTCAGTGATCATGCTTATAATAATTTTTTTTTATACTAGCAATTGTTCTCACTTAAATTTTAAAACTGGTGATTTTAAAATATGTATACTAGGGTTGAAATTAGGTCTTGAAAATTACATGCTTACTAGCATGTGTTGTCTGAGAATTAGTGTATTGTCATATTTGTTATAATGCTGGTATTTTCCTAAATGTCAAATACTTTATACATCTGACATTTAGAAACCGTGAAGGAAAGAGGAATGGTAAAATATGTGACCATAGAGCTGATAATTGAAATGTGGCCTTATAAATCCAGATCTATAGGGCTGCTACCCTGGTCATGGATGCAGGAGGTGTGTGATTAAATATCTGAACCTGTGAAGATTTATGAGAGCCATCATTATTCACAGCAGTCATATGAAATAAAAGATGGTACTAGAAAGACAGATTGAGGATGAGGAGGAAAAGTGTGATGAGCAGAGCTGGTGGTTCATCATGTTTTCATTTACATGACTGTAAATCTATAACTGCTTGACGTCACCTGTACATATTCGGGTTCAGTGCCTGGCTGGTATTTAATAATCCCACAGACCTGGTAGAGAACCCAGGGCTGGTACAGGGATGGCATAAACAGTGCCACTGTACAGCTGCTGTAACTGGGAACACTGGGCTGCCTTGGCTTACCCTACTGGAACAGCAAACACAGGCCCAGTAATATTGCTGCTGTTTCTATTGCAATAAAGTCTAGAAGGAACTCCTGAACGCGGCATCTATTCAGAGACCTCTGTCCCCTTGCCTTTAAGAGGAATGAATATGCAAGGAATTCCTGAGATGAAACGGCTGCAAGAATGATGCCTGATTATGATGGAGATTCTATCCTTCAGTCTGATGCTTTGCAGTGTAATTTTATCTGCTCGTTCTGCTAAAAATTGCTCACTGGGGAAATTACAACCACTAAAAGCATTTGGGGATTTCAAGCCTGGTAGAATGATTTTTCTCTCATTCTTCTCTCCCTGGCAGGGGTGGAAATACAGCACTTCTTCACAGGGTTGAGAGGAAAAGGGGGTGGGACAAAAAACATTGGAAGTGGTTCTCCTGGGAGCCTTCCCTGGGGAAAGCACCACTTCTGAATCTAAAGTATTGCTGTTCCAGTGCTTTTGTGTAAAATTAGTTCATACTCGTAGCTTAACAGTGCAGCAAACTCTTTCACAGCACTGAAGAATCTGGCCTTGCTTTTTTGTATCTTTATCTCTTTGTTTAATTCTGTTTTTAACCGCCGTGCCACAAAGGCTGCTATAATCCTCCAGGTTTCAGCTGTTTCCAGGAGAACTGCTATATGTGCCAATAACCACTGCAGAAATGGCCTGACCAGGAGCTATAACAATACTCTGTCCTCACTTATGGATGCACTGAGTGGTACATTTCTTCTTTCCATCTTTCTTCCTAAAGCTCTGTGGTGCAGGGATGGTTTATAGCGCACAGAACAGGACAGCAGGTAGCTAAATGGGTGATGATGAAGGAGTACAATGCTGACCGACTGTAACATGAGAAGTTTCTGAATTCCTGTGTGGTGGCTATTGTATGGAAAAGGTAAATATACCTGTGCTTACATCCTTGCAACTGTAAAGTTCCTGTAGCAGAAATGCTCCAAGCCATGAACTGTAAGCATTCTAGCTTAAATATTACTTCTTCTTCTTTGATGTTTATGATTAATTCTATGGCTATTCACTGTCATCTTGAGATTAGCCTGTCATTACATTGTTACTTGTCTGCTGAGCAGGACAAGTTGTGACTGCAAAAGCTGTGAAACTCTGAGGTGCAGACGTGTTAGATCCTGAGTGGTGAATCCAGGACCTTAAAGTTGTTACTGCCCTTAATTGTTACAGCACTCTTAAAATTCAGATAGGCAAGTTGGAGAAGATTATACCTTTTGGGGGTAACAATCTTAGTAATATTTTTTCTAAGTCTTTTAGTATCAGAGCAGCTCTTAGGGAAATTCAGTATGAAATAGGTTGAGCAGAACTAACTTCTATTGATGTAGGTAGGCCAAGTCAGTTCTCAGTGACATACTGATGCATCATTGATCTACAACAGGTTTCAAAAATGTTGGGCTGTGGTTTTATCTGTTTGCTAAGTACACACAAGACAGGGAGATCTGGATCCACCATCTGGCAAACATGAGGCATGTATGCTGGTCTGAAAGTGTGCCAATTATGAATGTAATTAGCTGCTTGAAATGGGTGCTTGGAAATGAGACAAGTGTAGTAAGTGAGACAAGAAGATATAGCAAGTGCATTATTAAGCAAAGCAGTGAGTTAAAGAGCACATGGTCATCCCTGACAGTAGGTGGCTGATAATGAATAGGAAAATGTGTGGTATGATGTAAAGAAAAAGTAAATACATCTACCATAGAATCTGGAATGCACAGTTCTTGATCTCAGACTGCTGGAGGGTTTCACCTCTCTGCATTTTGGTTCCTAGTTTGCCATGCTTTTGTGTACCCTTCTATAAGTGATTAATCTTATGGTCTTAATTTTAGTCTTTACTTCAGAATTCAGATCTGTGGGGAGCGAAAGAGGAAAATTCTGGACTACTCAGTACCTAGACAAAGTAGGTAAGAGCCCTATTTGTGAGAGAAAGAGATCTAGTGACAGTGACTGACCCAGTATATTTTCATTTATGCCTGGAATGTGTTTCCTTAATTTTTGCTTTCCTGTTTGTTTGGTTGGTTTTTGTTTTGTTTGTTTTTGTTTTGTTTTGGAGAGTTTTTGTTTGTTTGTTTGTTTTGTTTTGCTAAGTGCACCCTTCTGAATATGGATATGAAAAAAAAAAAAAAGAACATTGTATAAATCATCAGTACTCTTGTGTTGTTGTTTAACCCCAGCTGGCAACTAAGCACCACACAGCTGGCCCCTCACTCCCCACCCTTGCCAGCAGGATGGTGGGGAGGAGAATTGGAAGGGTAAAAATGAGAAAACTTGTGGATTGAGATAAGAATGATTTAATCATTGAAATAAAATAAAACAATAATGTTGATAACCTATAATGAAAAGGAAGATAATAAAAAAAAGTCATGAATAAAACCCTGGAAAGACAAGTGATGCACATAAAGAACAATGACCAGTACCGAGCCAGTCCCTGAGCAGTGGCCTCCAGCCAACTTTCCCCTTGGTTTGTATGCTGAGTATGACACCCTATGGTCTGGGATATCCCTCTGGTCAGCTGGGGTCAGCTGTCCCAGCTCTGTCCCCTCCCAACTCCATGTGCACCCCCTGCCCATCGCTGGCAGGGTGGGGTGAGAGGCAGAAAAGGCCTTGACCCTATGTAAGCCCTGCTCAAGCAGTAACCAAAACATCCCCATGTTATTGCTGTTTCCAGCACAAATCCAAAACACAGCCCTGCACCAGCTACTGTGAAGAAAATTAACTCTACCCCAGCCCAAACCAGCACATCTTGATACAAATGGTTAAAACACACTTGTCTCTGTTTTCAAGATACAAATGTTGTCCACTAAAGTGAAACCTCCAAGGACACACCCACTGGTTTGTACTATTTATGAGATATATATTATTTATTTGACCTAAATATTCGTGTATGCCTTTCCATCACGTAAAAAAAGCACAAGAGATTGTACAGCCAGTGTATTGACAAGCTGCCTGGAACTACTCGACTAAACCATAGGAACACTCTGCTGTGCTCTTTTTTTTTTTTTTTTTTGGTTCTGTGGCTGCTGTGGCGTAATTGTGTATTGATTCTACAGACTGACTTCTTTGGTCTTTTATTTCAGTGCATTAAGATTTCCTTGCCTGTGCAGTAGGTAAACTCTGGTTACCAAAGTAAGCAAAGTTTGGAATACATTCATTTTAAAGCATTTCAGTTCCTCTTTAAAATAGTAGACTTAGGAGCAGGCTCATTAGAAGTGAGTCAATCTGAATTGATTTCAGAATAAATACAAATGTTGAAAACCAGCCAGGTTTGGTAAAGAAAACGAAGGAATACTCCTCATACGTTTCTCAGCTGTACCACAGCATACAGAAACAAGCCCAGCAGAAACCAGAATTTTGCCTGAAATTCGTAATTGATTACCTTGGTAATTGTCAAATCATTGTAAAAGTGAAATAAATAAAATCACTCACTATGTAAAACCCAAACCACTTTGGCTATGATTCAGCTTCCAAAATGTGGAATACATTTAATACTAGTTTGAATAGACCTATGGTTTGGCCACCCTTTTTCTGTCTGTTCTAAACACCTGTTTTCATTTAGCTGTGCAAGATAGACCACAGTTCTGCACTTAGATTTGCACTCCAAACAGCTCTACTGAAATCAGCAACAGCAGTTGATTTTGAACACGATCCACAGTATCACACTTCATTTCTTCTGGAAAAGAAATATTAGGGAAAAACTACAGTGTAACTAGCCAAAATGATGGGAATTTTATAAGATGACTGTGACACATTTAAAACTCAGCTATGCTCTTGTTGCTTCATTCTGTCCTTTCTCTTTGGATGCTAGCTCATTTCTCCTGCCCTTGTGTTACTCGATAGCTGACCCATTTCATGCCAAAGCTCCAGGAAAGATTTGTGACAGGGGAATATTTCAAGGAAATAGAAACAAAGTAAAGGAAAACAAATAAAATTATGTTCAACAAATGAACAAGATGGTTCCCTAAATCCCCATTATTAGTTGGTACATTTCAGTCCAGAAATCCAGGCTGGTTTTTGACCTTACTTCTTCATTTTCGGTTCTAGTGGATTCAGATGAAAAAACAACTGCATGATCCACCTATGTGTTTGATGGCTTGCTGCATACAATTTTGAGTTTTGTAGTATTCAACTGTGTCACTAGATTTACCATTCTCATATGTCAATTTTTTCATACATCATTGTACCTATCAAGCATTTTCCAACAAGCTACTTTGGTCTGCATCTGTAATAGCTGTGTTATAGAATTATTGATAGTTTAGATTAATCTTGTAATTTCCTTATTGCATCAAATCCATCAAAGAAGATTTTTTGCAAATGCTTATTTTAGTGTCTTGCCCACTATCTTATGTTACTCAATTGTTGAGATGTGGCCTTGAGTTTTGAGGAATATGAAGTCAAAATCATGTTTTGCTGCATACTTTCTTTGTAAACTCAAACTGTTCCCTTGCACGGGAACAAAGTTAGTGTCTTGTACCCTCTAGCCCTCCAGTTTCTCTGTGTATCTAGTTTAGGGTGAGATAATGTTTGAGTGTAATTTCAACTTGTTTAGTTTAGGAAGGACCAGTCACCCTGAAAGTGATTGATTCTCTTTCGCTTCATGATGAAAGGAACCCAGTTCAATAATTCAGATTAAGAAACTAAAAGTTCAGTGAGGTGAACCTCAGTCTTTCAGTGTTTCAGCTCGTCCTCTCTGAAGCAGACTCAGCAGCAGTACCATGCCTCAGGAAGCTGCCACAAAGATGCTAATAATTCTGAGATATTTATGAATCATAATAGAAGCTTACATGAATATAAATATTTATCTCATGTGAAAAGGAGAGCTTCTAGCTCCATCCAATTGAGACTTACTTGTACTTTTGCATTTACCAAATATATTTTTGCGACCATTGGGTATTAAAGAGATTTTGCATATAAAATATGGGAAATCTGAATTTTTACTTATTTTTACAAGCTTATTTAAAAGCAAAAATGTAATGGTAAGTATATTACCAAGACTTCTAAAGAAAGGACAGACCCTTACACTGTCTTATTGCACCTTAAAAAATAAGCAGCAATCTACCTTACAGCCATCCCTGGGAAAAGTTCCTGTCTGAAGTGCCATAGCAAAGTGGGATTTGAGACTTTCTAAATACAGTGTGGAAGTTTTTCCTTTACTGTGGGCTTTGAAGGGCATCTGCCTTCTGGAGTGCCATTTCCAGCAGCGAATGTAGTGAAACATGGACAGCTTGAATGAATCATGATGACCTCATGTCACCTCACAATAAAGATAGGAAGCTGCATAATCAAAAAGTGTGTTAAGCTGGAGAGAGGCACTTCAGAACGCTTTCCTGAGTTTATCTGAATTTTTTTTTTTTTTGTAAAAGGCTGCATGGAAGATGACTCAATAAACTGTCCCAGTATGAGTCATTATAGCCAAAGAAAGAAAATAAGGCATGAAGTGGCAAATCCGATGGTGACCTCCCAGGTCTCTCTGATGGGCTGTTGCTGTTCCATGGAACTTTCTGTTTATGTAGGAGTGGCTCTCTGGTAAAGCTGGGCTGTCTGGAGCTGGTTCCTCCTCCAAGTGGACAGTACAGGCTGTGTGTAGGGGATGAATATTGGTATGGTGTGCCTCACGGGTGAGTGCACTCCTGCACTTGCTGCAGCATTCCCGGTGCTGTGTCACTTAGTGTTATGTCACTCGTCGCTCTTTTTTTTTGGTCTTATTGCAGCTCAGCAACTGGCAAGTTCAGAATTAATGTGCGGCAGTAACTCCCCATGGAGCAGATATTTAAGGCCAGTATTTCAATATCAGAATCCCATAGGCACAAATTAAAACCAATCTCTCCTTGCAAGATTTACAGCTCTCTTTCAGATTAGCAAGAGCCAGACATTGTTTCCTGAAATGTCAGTTTTGCTGCAGCTCAGTAATGGATGTGACACTAATTAAAGAAAGCAGGGGAGACAAAAGCATTGCTGTTGTAACTCTGGCAAAGCTGCAGGCAGATATGTTTTTGACTCTAGTGTTGCATTTTGAATACCTGCACAGAGTAATACTTGTATCTGTGCCAGTAGTTTGTAGAGCAGGTTACTTCTCTTCTGCATACTCTCTTTTGTATTAGGCACCTCTTGGCAATGCAGAGGCATTTAGCTTCTTTCTCTGTGGAGCAGGCTGTGTGGTTCAGGGAAAACACATTTTATTTCATGTGCGTTTTCTTACAGAGAAATCTGCTCCTCAGTCTTTACAATAAGAATGAAAGAAGTCTGAAAAACTTAAGTGAGAGCCGTGAGAAAAGTAATGGAAATCTCTGATACAAACGGGATGGCATACCTGAGAAAGTAAGTATCAAAAGGCTGTATGTCCTCACTAATTAAAAGGAAATGGTCTGTATTGCAGTACTTCATGAAGGGAGCATTCCATTTCTGTGTAACTGGCTACAGACTTTTTGAAACAACCAGGACTTTGAGAGAAGACCCTGACCCTCTTAGCTTCTCTTGGTCTGCAGCACTGACCTGACAGCTGGAGCTGTCAAAATGTGAACTGAACTTCAAAAAGTGCCAGTAGCTCTGTATGAAAAATATAAACATGGATCACAAAATTGCTTTAAGGGAGAATTCATTCAGTCCTTGGAGTTTGGAGGTCCTTTTTTTTATTCCCTCTGTTTATATTATTTTGATCAGGCCTCTGATGAAGTGCTGCCTTAAACATCAAACCCAGAAATCAATAAGTATTTTTTAACTTTAATGTTGTTGGGATTCAGTGCCTTGGATGGGTATGTACAGAGTGCATGGATGGGGAGATTAAATGTAGCAGTTGGTTATTTTCCTGATTATGCATCTTTTGTAGGATACATTCTTGAGCTGGTAAGGGAGTAGGTAATTGGAATTTACTTGGCTGTGACAACAGCCAGTGCTGAGTGAAATGCTTGGATGGACACAGGTTCTAGAAAGCTGCTGTGTTTTCCTCATTAGCCTTTTTCAACCCCTGTTCAAGAAGTCAGATTGCTTTAGAATTAAGGTCAAATATAAGAGAAATGGTTAGTTCCTCCATAAATCAAAGATTTACAGACACAGGGAAGGAGAAATTCCTCCCTGCAAATGTAGCATGGAAGTATAAAAGAAAGAAAATATGCATCTCTTAAGCTCTTTTAGGTAAAAGTGGAGGGTTACAAATACTCCACTTGCTTACCTTGGCTGTGTGATGTACACACATTCTCCATCTCTCTTGACTGGAGAGATAGAGAAAGGCAGGTGGTTCCCCAATTACTTTAGGCAGACATATTTTAATACATATCTGTACAAAAACACATCATGTGTGGCGTGCAAGGGACACTCTTCTGCTTTCTAGAGAATGAACTAAAACCTCCAGTCTTTACACACAATTCTTTGCACACCAAAGTGGGCACTGTCCCCGTCCAGCCCTGTGTGGCTGCAGAGGGTCCTGCTTTCAGCAAGCAGCTGATGAATCAATGCCAGATTCTCTGTAAAGAAATTGCAGAGTTAAATATTTTGTTCCCTTCAACATTACTGCAGTGTTTTTCAGATTGTCTTCTGGCTGGTGTCATTACTGGTTGTCACAGCATGCTCATTACAGCACTGCAGGGAGCTGTCGCCACTACAGAGCAAAAGCAAAGCCCGTCTGCTCTTACCTACCAAGAGGTCAGTGCTTTACTGCTCCGTGCAGGAAAGACAGGCTGCTGTTCAAATAAAACTGTCCAGCACTGTCTGTAATGGTCCAAATGGTTAATTGTGCCATGAATAAAAATCCTGAATACATAAAATGCTGGAATAGCAGTCTCTGTTTCCTTTAGGTAATTGTGTTCAGCTGGTTCAGGTGAAAATTGTACTAAGCCAGGGTCCTGTTATTATCCCACTACTGCTAACTTAATTAATAGCTCAGGGCTGGCAGGTATAATTTTATGCTACTTACTATACAACAATGTAGCACAGGGCTTCCCAGTGAAGACGGTGGAAAATATAACAGATGGATGGGGGAAAAAAATACCCCAAACCAGATGAGCTGGAGAACAGGTGATATGTGTGAGAAGGGAGGAGATGACAGTGCAGCAGGTTTTTATAGACCTGATCATTAGTTTGGCTCATGTATCTGTTTACTAGGTATGCTCAGCTAGAATACATAATAGAGCTCAGTCTGGAGGCATTTAAGGCCACCGTGGCTTGGTGAGGGAGGACCAGTTCATATATGAAAGGCAGAATCTGAGAAAGTTCTGACAGGAGGGAGAATTAAGCTTTCGGGCAGATTTTATCCTGCGAATTCTCGGGATATATTAGGGTAGCAGTGAAACTAATCTCTGGTTTAGCTGATCAGGGAAGTTGCCCTTACTCACTGAGTTGGTGAGTTGACCTCTTGGATCTTTTTTTATTGTTTTATTGGTTTTTTATTGTTACTTGATGACCCAGCTGGCAGCTTTTAGTCCTCTCTTTTAATTAATTACATATGTGTTTCCTATGGAGAATCATTACACAGCTTGACTCTGAGTTGCTTTTTTTCAGTCCTCTCTTCTGCACAGTTACTATTTATGTGGCTTTTCCTCACAGTGATGTGTTCTGGAGCAAAGTACATCTATCTTCCCTTAACTAAATGCAGCCCACAAGACACATAGCAAAGGTAAAAATGGAAAAGTGACGAGAAAAGGGGTTTATGAAAAAGTGTAAGATCCTTTTCCTATATCCAAGTCCTTAAATGAAGAATTGTTTGTCCTTTGTTTAACCAACCAAGTGAAACTTCCAGATGGGTAAGAAACAAACAATTCCCACCATAGATGGACTGTGAATTATTTTTGCAAATAACTTTTTAAACTGTACCATATCTGATCCTCCTGCTGCTGGGAGCACAATGCAAGAGCCTGTAAACCAGAAACCAACCAGTTCAATGTTCATTGAGTGTTTATTTTCTGATTTTTCAGGTTGCAGTGGTTGTTTGTTTAGCCATTCTCTAACAGTAAAAGTTGAGAATTTTGCTGATTCGTATGTTCAGATCTACAGATTTGAAGGATGCAGGTCTTGACATATTGCAGAATAACATAAAGAAGTGTGTCAATGATGAGACTGCTGCTCTACTGAGAGGCAACAGTAAAAATGCAGGGGCAAAGCCTGCAACCTCAAATATTTGAAACCATGACTTGCACATCCAAAGTTTGAGAGAATAGCCTTCATAATATGAGCCACTTTTTTGTTTATTTAGTAATAAATTGTGGTTGTAATTTTTTCCCTCTGTCTTTCAGCCATTAGGATTCCCAGGAACATGCAGCCCACATTTGTAACTGATATGCTGTGTTTTCCACATACAACAGTGAAGCTAGAAGTGCTGAAATTATGTCACCATTGAAGTCTCTAAAAGTCTCTAGCTACTTAAATGTTTTACTATCGCTTTTTTCCCATGGTAAATACATGGCCAAGAATTCTGAGCACAAATGTCATTCTTTTAAAGGTGATCAACTGAGGCAGAGAGACAGAGACCATCCTGCTCTTCCTTTTTCTTATTAGCTAAAGTTATGACTGTAAGCTGTGTGATGCTCAGGGCTGTCTTCATCTATATTGCACTGTGTATAATACAATGCCACTGGGATAGAAATAGTAAACAATGATGATAAACAAATTCAGATAACTAAGTAGCTGCCTCTACCTTTGTTGCTTTGAGAATTTGAGATCTTGTCTTTAGTAGGGGAGTAAGGTAGACACGTACAAATTGAAGCCTTTTTTTTTCTTTGAAATGAAGCTTTGTACCTTATGTTTGAAAGATATTGTGACTATTAAGATCCCACGAGAAATTAAAATGTGCATGGCTTAATTTGAAAAGTTGCTTCTTTATGCATCCAGAATGCTAGTGCCAATTCCAGAAATTTTGTTGGTGTTTGGGGAGGGAAGGCAAACAAGCAGAAATATCCAACTTATATTTTAATAAACCCAGGAGATAAAATGAAAAAAAAAAAAAAGAAAACAACACGAATCTCAGATATACAGAGGATTCATGAGCTGCTACAGAAAAAGCCTATTTAAAGTCATCATATTCTATAAATAATCCAGCAAATTCTGGTGTGTGTGTGTTTCCCTGTCTATTGTTCCCATGGGACTTTTCTTGGTTTGAGCTATGCTTGAGTAAGAAGACAGTGCCAGTTTTTCTGTTGAAATACATGTGACCTGCCAGCCAGCAAAATCCAGCATTTTTAAGAAAAAAGGACATTTTAATTTGTGAAAGGCATGTCCCAATCACTTAAAACATGACAGTGGAAAAACTCCAAAGCTTTAATTAAAAAAACCTAAATAATAAAGGCAAAGTGCTGGACCTTGAGCTGGATATAATTTGGTGCAGATTTGTTGAACCTGCATGCTGGTTGCCAGGATAAAGATGTGATGCATGTTTCTGTTTATGTCTCTTGTTTTATTTGGATCTCTCTATTTTTTCCCCCTGGGGAAGTTGTTCTTTGACCCTATTGTTTTTACAATGCAAGTAAATATCTGCAGTAGCTATTTTCTGGCTGGAACAATTTATTTTCTTATTATTCCAAACATTAACTAGATACATACAGTCGTGCACCACATGCTCAGATGGGAACTGTAACCAAGTAATACTGTAAGCTTTGAAATTAGCTGACTTGAAACACTGAGTAGTTGTAGAAAGCCTTTGGTGTAAAAAGAGGTATAACAGTAAAATATTTTTGAACTTCAGTCTTGAAGTTAATTCACAGGTTGTTATCAGAGAAGGCACTTCACTGAAATTTCTTTTAATTGTGGTTAAAAATTTCCAATTGTACTGTACCAGCCTTCAGAGAAAAAGAAGAAAACAAAAAGAGAACAAGCAGGTTTTGTTTCCCTCTCATTCCCCAATATTTTTATGCTTTTATTGGGAGTGAGCTGAGGGTCCTGTTTGACATGACAGCTTTTTCCTTTGTTTTGAGTCAATGCCCTCAGAACTGCAATCACACTATCAACTATTATCTTCCAGCCTCTGTGAACCCTTGCTGTCCTCACTCCACTGAGAAGAATCTGCATAATTTTTCTCTCTATGCCCTCTTCTTTCCTACCCTTGCCCAACGACTAAATCATAGCCAACGTTTTCTTCCCACTCCGTGGGTGTTTCCCTGGGCCCTCTGCCAACCAGTGCCTGCCAGACCACGTCTGTGTATTCACACTGCCAGGCTGTCCTTCAAACAGGAGCCGAGTGGGAAATTATAGAAACAAGCTTCCAGCCATCCACAGCCTGTGTCTACACGGGCCTGTCAAATCAGCCAGCAAAATACTACAGGCAGCACAGGCAGGATGAAAGTGGGAAAGAAATGACCTCCTATCAGCTGATGTGCTGTAAGTGTGCACACAGTCTGTGGCAGAAGCAAACCACAGCCACCAGTCTTTCCTTGCAGACATTTAGCAGCAGTGCAGATAGCCAGTGCAGGGTAGCTGACACACAGCCACTTGTCACTGCGTGGTAACTCGTCTGTATGCCTGAGGCTTCTCGTTTTTGGCCATGTTGCTAAGGTATATTCAAGTTAGCCATGGTAGGAGAGTGATGTTTATATCTGATAACATGTCCTGAAAACACAGAATCTCAGAGAACTGCAGCTAGAAACCCACTGCAGAAATGTACTGGTCTGATCCTGCTGCACGGGGAGCATATGTGGGGTATTGGTCCTGGTGCAGGAAACTGTACAGGACAAGGCAGACAAGAGGGACTGATGTGATACTGCTTTGTGTGTAACTAGCTCTGCCTTTTTTACTCTGTGTGCCACCTATTTGGACATGGATTAGTCTTTGCAAAGCCAGGAAAATCTTTCTTAGAAGCAACCAAATGACAAAACCCAAAAATATTTATAACCCTGTTTGTGTCTAGATTGTACCTGCACAAAACAATTGTTTGGGCAGTTGGCATGCTTCAGTGCCGAAATAGAAACTTACAGCAGGAAACAGATGTGGGCCAAGAAGATTGTAGGACCTCCTGTTACTAGAGAAGTTTCTGTTCTGTATTGCTGATTTCTTTTTTCAAGAAAAGTTTCAAAGTTCAAAAGTTTCAAAAGATTCAAAGTTCAAAGGAGGTCAGCCATGGTTTTTCCCACCTCCAGTCCTCACTGTGGTTCTATCCTTCAGCCAAAGATTTCAGTCCTCTAAGTTCTGCTGAATATTATAGTGAGTAAGTGAGCCCTTGCAGTGGTTTCTTCAGTTTTCCTAAATTTTTCTGTGCCCATGTCCTTCAATCTCAAACTTTTGTTTCCATCCTAACTTTTGAAATATGTCACGTCAGGTCATTTATGAAACTTTCAGTCTCTGTACAAAACTTGAAGTGGATTGATTTCTTTTTCTAGTTTCATGTGTTGCTGAAGTCTTCTGTGACTACACTGGCACTCAGAACTCAACAGCAGCTCGCTATATAAAACACCTGAAGGCCTGATCTTTCCCTCTGAGTACTGAACTTACATTAGAAATCCCAAAGAGCCTTAGTAAACCTGTTTTCAAGTCCTGCCAGAAGCATTAACTTGCTGCTCTGCTTCTGAACCCAGCGGAGCAGGCTGGTGCCTGCAGGCGATGTGCCAGTGATATTTTAGTGCAAGGTAGGAGTGTGCTTTAGCAGCAATTGCCCCCTTAGCATGCTTTGGTTCACATCAAGAATTGGTCTTGGGGCACACAGATTGAATTATTTCCAAACATAACTAAACCAAAGATGCCCTTCAGGAGCACCCTGTGCAGTGCTGCTGCTTGTGGGGTGTAGGTGGCTTGTGTAGGTGGCATGTGGCTGTTTCACTCAGGGAAGGCATTCCTTTTGCTCCTCAGTGTGCCACGTGCAGGTATCACTTCATTGTCTTCACAGCCACTAACAAACCTTTCTAGAGGTTTGGAACATAATTTTTTTTCAAGTTACAACTGCAAAAACAGAGGTTTAGAGAAGTACCTTAACTGACAAGGTCTTAACTGAGAAGTCTGTTTCATAATTTTTAGTGCGAGTGTCCCATTCACTGCCACCTTAGGAGAGGAGGAAATAAAAATTGCTCTACTTTTTTTTGGACGAGCTTTGTCATTAGTACTGCTAAGGTACTATAGGGTTTTTTCAAGCTCTGCTCTGAGTGGAAGATTAATCAGAATCTTATTGGTGCTCTTCAGAGGCTTAATTAATTGCTTCAGACCTCATGATAAAATAATCTTTAGCATCAGAGATGGGGACAAACCTGTGGAACAAACTAAGGAAATAAAGGATGTTTTTTACGATATAGACTGGATAATGGTCTACCTGAAGATATCCCCAAATCAGCTTACTGTTGTATAGATTCTAGAAAATTCAGTTTCACCTTGAAGCCATATTATTCAGTCTTGTTAGTTCTAGTTAGGATCCTAGCTCATACCTAACTTGCTAGTGAACTAATTTGTTCTTTTCCCAGTGTCCCACTTAATTTTTTCAGTCACCTGGATGCGCTGCAGTTATTTCCAAAAGCTGGCAATAATGTTTGTCACATTTAATCTTTCACCTTCTTATTTCTCTGCATTGATACTACTTTGACATTTTTCTTGTTGTGCAACTTACTTTTCTTTGATGTGCTTTGACATAATTTTGTGTTTTCCTGAAAGTATCAGGTGCTTCCCATGGATTCCAATTAATGTTGTTTTGAGGTTGAGTTTATGACATGACACAGCTGTTGTGACAATGTTGTCTTCTCAAAGGGAAGGTAAATGAAGGTGGCTTCAGCTAAACAAACATCCACAGCTGCTGTAGTCACCACTTAAAAGTCAGTCTTTGCTCAGTATGTACCACAGACACCAACTATTTCTTGCCATATGCTGCAGAAATGAGCATCATTTTGTGATTACTGATAGCAAAATCCAAGATTTTCAAGCCTGAGTGTCGTGTACCAGGGTTGATTTTTTAAAATGGGGTATCACCATGCTCACAGACAAGTTGAAATCAGCTGGGTGTGATAGATAGACACCATAATGTTTCCAGACCTGCCTTGAAGACATTTTGCTGCAGTGCAGCTATTAGAGTCTGGAGTTTCTGTTCACACTGAAGCTCATCTGGTGCTGTTTTATAGATGTATTCAGTCAGCTTTTGCAAGAGTTATTCTAGCAAGCTCTTACATGCAGGCTCTGTTGGAAGCCCAGGAGGGGTCCCACGGAAACCTACCAGTCAATTCACGAGTTTAAAGCTATTCACTCTTAAGTGCCTTTGTGGAGTGAAGCCTGAAATCACGTTGATAACATCTAACATCTATAATTTAGTATAAATGTAATCTGCCTTTAACTACTGGTGACTTACATACTGAGGAAATATCCTTTTAGAAGTAATTTTTAAGGGCAAAAGATTACTTATTTCCATTCATAGTTTTCCCCTCAAAGATCCCCAACTGAAATAGGTTTGGGAGAATAATTTTTCTTTGCCAGGAGTCACTGGATAAAATTGTACACCTAATACATGCAGTGGCTACATAAGAGTTAATACAAGCTACATGATGCCAGAAGTCCCTTCAGGCTCCAAAATCTATTAACCTATAGGATAATTTTCAAATGGAACAATTTATGGAGTGAGAATCTGTCTCCTGTGCTTGAGGAACGATACTGCATCATTCATTCTGCTAGAGCTCCTGTTTACACAATGTCTGCACGTGTATTACAAGGGAGCAAGAATAAATTAGTGAAGACTGATGAGTGTTAATGTAGTATTACACAGGCTATCTGTAAGCAAAAGTCTTCTCTAAATTTCATGTTGTTTTTTAATAGATCCCTTCTGCAACAAATGCAGCATTGTGGAATATTCAAATCTAAAGGCAATGATAACAACATATCATGGGTTGGGCAGGATGGGGACATTGACAAATGAGAGTAATTTGCAGCAGTGGTAAAAATTTAGGTAATTGCAGTAGCCTACAGCACTGCAGGTTGGGTTCTTCATAACAAGCCATTTTCACAGCTGTTCTCAAGGATCTGCTTACAGTGACAGATCTTTAAATTTTTAGAAAAGGAGGGCAAGAGACATTACGAATAGGTATGATTTCATCCCATTAGTTTTAATCTAATCTGATAAAGCTGGAGTCCTTGAACATTTACAGCCAAGCTACTGCCAGGGTTCTTAGGGCACTAACAAGCTCTGTTGGCCTTGCTTAACCTCCTCCAGGACCTCCCCCTGTCATGCCCATGGGCCAGGGCCCCATTCCAGCCCCTTCCCCAGCCATGCAGCAGCAGTGCAGGTCTCCAGCTCTTCACAGCCCTGCCATCCCAGGGCAGTGCTGACCCTGGGTGCCTCTGTGGAGCCTGGTCCTGACCTGCAGGACCTGCCCCATCATGACAAACCTGCCTGGTAACCTGGGTGCTTGGTTGACCCTGGTGCCCTCCAAAGTTTTCCCTGTTTGCCTTCATGAGCAAGTGCCCACATCAACTATTTCCAAAGCCACAGAACTGGATGATTAAAAGGAAAAATGATCCCAGTGGTTTCATCTGCTCAGTCTCCTGTTACCTGAGCAGCCAGTCCATTTCACGAGCTCAGTTTCCAGGTCTCCTCTATACACAGGTCTGTATGAGGCAAAATTTGGTTTCCACAGTGAGGGAGTGAGGCATGTACTTTGTGAGAGGGCTCATCCCAGTCTAGGATGCCTTTGAAGTTCTCTTTCCTTCTCCTTGGACTGTCAGTTTCCAGCCTCCTCCTTTAAGTGCCAACAGCTGGATCTGGTGAATACATCTCTGGCATTAGCCTCCATGTAGTTCTACCAGCAGTTTGCATGCACTGATTTGCTGTAAAAGGCCTCACTGGCATTTTCTGCCTAGAGATTTGGTTACCTTCCTAAAAAATAGGAATTTTCTAAATAATGTCCAAATAAACAGCATTAAATACTTCCTTAAGAATCAGTTTTCATGGTGAAAATTGCTGCTGTGGCTACAGAGACAGCCCGAAGAGGGAGAACAATGTGAACTGGGAGAGAACTGAGAAACAGTCTTTTCTTTGTATTTTCTATGCTATGAAATGTGCTTGCTGCATGGATCTGAACTGTATTATGCCAGATTTTGAGGTAAAATACGTGCCCATGTAAACCATGTGTGAATAAAATAAATTTCCAAGGATGGGGTTACAGAGAGGAAACCATGAGTAGTTATCTATGTATCATCCAGTAGGAATTTTGTTTATTCTACTTTACCACTGTTGACTGGTTGCTCCTTCCACTAAAATTTTTCCCTCCTGCCACAATCCCTTCTGCTCATGAGTGTGTCATTCATTGGCAATCATTTGTTTGGAGTCTTCCACTTAGATTACCTCTGTAACTGTCCCACCAGAGTGCTGATCCAGACTCCATCGGGGTCAATGGGAGTGTTGCCACTAACTTGTGGAACTTTGGGTCAGGCCCAGGTATTTCCCTGTCAGCACGGACCACAGGCTGGCTGCTGTGCTGCCCTTGGTGCAGTGCTCCAGGTGTGGGCCAGAACCATGGATTTATTCCCAAACAGAGCCTTACACACTGGCAAACGTGGTGAGAAATTAGGTTCCTAGGAGGTGTTGCAGGCCTTGCCTATATCTGGACAGTCCTTAAGCAGATGGTCTGGTCCTGATTTGAAGGATCAGGAAAGAAAAATAAGGAAGGGTTCTGGTGCAATGGCAAGGACTTGCAAACCCTCAGTTGTTCCATGGTGGAAAATCATGAGAATGGGATAAAGGAGGACTTAAGGAGAGGTAAGGTGAACCATATGAAAAAATTAGTTTGATCCGTTCAAAATTGTCTCATGCCATTTTAATTATCTTGAGAAAAAATTGGTGAATTTGGCTCTTTAAATGTTAAATTCAATTTTTGTTTCTCTTCTTGCTTTCTTGCTGTTGCCCCTGGACTGTCACTGTATCTTTACCAGAGTAGATAGCAAGCAGCTTTGGGTGGCACCTGAGACATGGAAGTGGCAGAGTGGGGATTCTGCCAAATGCCAGAAGCCCTCTGCAATGTGAATGCCAAACCACAGCTCACGGTTCTATGTGCGTGGGCCTTTATTGCACTCTAGAGAGCTTCCTAGACTATTTTTTGTTTAGTGAAATGAGTATCTTCCACTTTGGCTTCTTTGGGTTGTGCTCAAAAGATTTTGGCATCATTCAAACGGCAATTGGAAAGTAGACAGATCCTGCTTAGCATTCAGCCTAGAAATAAATCCATGTGGGGAAATCTGACATAAGGGTTCCAGAGGCTTTCATTTGCTAATGCATTCACCCAGTGCCTACCATGCTAAGCTGCTTCCCCTCCATCTCCAACACTATCATAAATTAAATTATGCAGTCCTCATTTTGCTGTCAGATATTGCTGCCACAAGCTTTTGAAGACTGGTGGGTCTCTGGTGCCTTCGGAAGTCTGCCAGTGCTGGATCCACCCAGTCGCTGGAGCAATGAGCAGGCCTAAAAGCCTGTCCTGTAAAGTGAATGTGGGCCAGTGATCCTCACTGAAGGGGCCTTTATCCCTGGTGCCATGAGTCTTGGGACAACACTTGGGAGGCTGGCAGAGGGTTCAAAAGTAACCATAAGGACACTACATTAAGCAGATGTAACTAGGGATGAGCTGGATGTAGCCCTGGGGCTGAGGAAGGTGGCTCCAAACTGGTGGGGCCATTTGGATCCAGCTGCCACTTCCCCGATGTCCCTGCAGCAATGTCACTGTTTCTTTGCCTGTTACAGGGGACAGTGATTTAAAGTATTAGAGATAGCCAGCATCAAAATTGTTCTCTTGGGCTTTTATTAAGAATATGCACTTTTGAAAAGCTGTCTACCCCTGAAATGGCTGCTGAGGGAAGAAAAGTGTTTGACGTGAGAGCTGAAAGTTTTTGTGTGTGCCTCTCTCTCTTGTACCAGCAGGTACTGGGAGAGACAGGGAGAGGAATTGTTCCCATGGGGACTGTTCAGATAACATGAAAAGGGAAACTCAAGAGCAGTTTTTTTTTTCTGCTCTGTGACAGTCCTTGGTGAGGTGGTCTTGCCTTATACAAGTTCATAGAGCATTTGTGTGGATTTTCTGGTACTGTGATTCTTTTACTGGGCAGGTAATTATCTTCTGTCCCAGAGAAAGCTATTGAGGACATATCTGCCATGAGAACAAGCTATTGCTACAGGAATCCAGCCGTCCCTGTGGGCTGGTGCCAGCATAGTAACAAAGCTGTGTGTTTAAATTATACAGAGGTGGTTAATGAGTTTTCACCTTGTCAGGAGAGCAGTCCAAGGTTAACGGATGATGTGTCCCAAAAACGAGAGTGAGAAAAGCTGAGTTTTGAAAATATACAACCTGCAGGGTGGGCCAGTATTTTAAAACAAAACTATGATAGTATCTTTCTTTTTATGGAAGCAAGGCTCAGCATTACAAAAAGCAGGAGAGAGGCGCTCTGATTCTCAGTGCAGTGTGGCAGCTAGAATATGCTTTGCATGTTATTATGCTATCAGTGGAAGTGTTTAATGAGATTTACTAGATGTTCCCAAAGCTGTCCTGTCATGTTTATGTATTCAGACAGGGACTCAATGAAGTGGCCTGTGATTTATTTGGCTGGCAAGCCGGGGCAAAGGGGGATTTCAATGTTTCATGCTACATCTCATCAAGCAAATCTGCTTTCATTTTTGCTGAGATTATAAATGTTGCACATGAAAGGAGCAGAGCACATGCATTTACTTTAAATTTTGGGAGGCATTTGTATCTGCCACTTGACATTCGGATTGCAAAGGTACCCCTACATTATCAAGAATGTACACGTTTAATAGATTAGTATCCAGCTAATTGGTGCAGGCTAAAAGAATCATATTTACCCAAGAACAAGGAAGGGAGAAAGATTTGTAATTATTTATGAGAAAAAGCTTTTGGCTTTGAATATTTGGAGGTCCCATCCCTGCTGTGCCACCTCCTCAAAGCACCTTCCCACATCACCCATCCTTTAAACACTTGGATGTGAACCTCTAGCCTCTTCTCTCACACCATGTCCACAGACCAGAACCCCAAACCAATCCCACCATCCTCATCATCCTCTTTTCTTGATTCTGATAGTCTGAGGTTGGTACTCCCTTGTCTCCACAGCCCTGACTGCTTCTGGCTCACATTTGTGATGAGTCCCTGCAGAGCAGAGCCTGTGGTGGGTGGGGGGGGCTGGGAGCGCCTGCCTCACACTGGCAAAAACTTCTGATGTCTGTTAATTGGCACTCCCTGCATGTGTAAAAGCTCTCAATCCCACCCTGTTCACACTTCTGCTCGCTTTATTTTGATACATATCACACCCTGGTCCATTTTTGTTTTGTGACAGCCATACTTAAAGCCAGACTCTCCAGCACACATCTCTGGATTGCTCACAGAAAGCAAGACATGAGTAGCATAGAAGATATATTTTTAGAGCAATATTCCTAAAAACACCTTAAATTATCTTGAATTTGCATAAGTCTAGAAGCTTGTCATAGGAAATCATCACCAGATTAAAGTGTGTCTCATGAGAGTCTTCAAGGCTCCATACAAGTACCAGCACTACTCAATATTTTTCGTACTGAACTCAAAGCCAGAAGAAAACTTGCAACTCACACAAGGACTGTAGAAAGACCTGTAGAGATAAGGGGGCAGATCTACTGAGAAGTCTGGAGTGCTGGATAAATTGGCCTTGTTACACAAAGTTGTATTTAAGTGTAATCAAACAGATGCTTTACATAGCAAAACAGTGATGCTGAGAAAATCTTGAGAATCCCAGTGAGCATGTACTTGAATATGAAATTGTAGTTTGGTGCTACAGCAAAAAATGTGTGTGAGATACGTAGCTAAAGGACTGCTGAGTCAAAAGGGTGCTGAACTCTGTACCTAGCACTAGTAGGGTTGGTACTCAAAGGCTGCACCCAGTTTCTACATTAAAAAAAAAATTATAAAAATTTGCAGAGGTTGCGAAAAAGTCACATACTTTTTCTGAAGATAGTGCTTTACAATGAGAAATATAAAGGGCATTTTTAGTCCTGGATGCTCACTTGATATTGATCTTTATCACTTTGTTTCTTTATGCTTTGCCTGGCCTGGGAGGTCCCAAAGCCACAATGTGAAGGGGGTCAGGAGCATAACCAGGGCAGGTGCTGATGGGTGCTTGCCCTGTTGTCATGCTTTGGCCTGGGCACCTGTGTTTGGGCCAGACAGAGAGTGGGGACAGAACACAGGACTGGATGGACCATTGCTCTGTCCATGCATGGCTGTTCTATTGTCCCTGACAGTTTGTCCAGGTCCTAACATTTCCTTAAAACAAAATTAAAGTTTTGGGCCGATTGTAGGGGTAATCAGGGAAAAAAAATCCAGAACTTGTGATGAAAGAGGTAATGCACACCTGAGCATCTAACAGTTCCTTTTGTCCTAAAATGTGTTCCCATTTGCAATGTTAAAGTCTTGAGGTAAATTTTTAAGGCCAATATCAAGTACATGTTCAAAGGCATGAGTCTAGCTGCATGGTCAAAGGACAGCTTGTTTTAACTCCTTAAAGATCTCTTCTCCTCCTAAAATAAGCCAATACCACCTTCAACTGACACACAAGATGACATGCCTACACCACTCTTGCTTTGTAACCAGGTTGGTGGATCTGGCAAAACACTGCTCTCTACAGCTGCCTGAAAGGCTACTCATGTATCCAGCTTCCTATTATGGAGATCTCTTGCTATATCTCTTTGGTGTGTATCCATCATCACCTTCAGGGAAGCTTGGGGATGCCTCTCTGCTGCCATAAGAAGGAGGGCAGGATTTGAACTAGGTTGCCTTGTGCAGTTCCCTGCTGCCTAGGGTGCACTCCAGCAGGAGGTACCCAAGTGATCAGACTGTCAGAGGTCCATATTCCATCAGGAGGACAAGGATGCTGAAAGCTGGGCATAGCAATGGCATGTAATCGTAAGTTATTTTTAGTGTATTTTTTCCAGGATCTAAGCATGAGCCTCTTTGTGATGTAGTTCCTCATAATATTCTGGGAAACAGTGGGGTAAGATGAGGTTAAATATATTCAAATTGTTAAAAGACGTTAATTTGTGAGCCATTTGGATAATCCCATTTAGTGATGGGGACCTTGCCAGTGCCTTGGACAAATAAATCCTCAGATTGGTGTGGTGCCTTCAGCTGTGAGTCAGTTTGGAGAGATCAACCAAGTGGCAGTGGAAAATATCCTACTAGGATCACTCTGACAGCTTTGCATTTCTCTTCGGAAAATCTTCTAAAAGATTCCATGAATCCAGTAGAGTCAAAGTGGTTCATAGAAGGGCTTGGTAGTGATAAAGCTTAGATGTAATGCTTCTGGTAGAGGGATGTGGATAGTCCTGGTGTCTCCTCCCTGAAATCATAATTAGTGTACCTGAGTCACTGTCAACAGGATTCATGGTCAGACACACAGAAGAAATAGTGTGTGTCACTACTTCATCCTTTAATTATATCAGATGCATGTTTACTGCCAGCATCTCAGCACTTGTGTCCTCCAGAGCAGTATTTAAATCCAAATCAGAGGGAAAGAGCACAGCAGCTAAAACACAGACTTTGCTCTTGATTCACCTCTGTATTCAGATTCTGTATTTTAGCGTACATTCAGGTTTTCAAAAGTTGTTGTTTTGCAACGTCTTTAATGCATAGTGTTTTATGATGGTGCCCTAAGAAATAGTTATGAATGACTGAAGAGCTGTTGCAATCATATTTTTGTCAGTACTGTAATTGTTTAACAAAGGCAATTATGTATTGCTTTTATAATGAATTTTTACTGCTCAGATCATATTTGCACAAATTTATTTCATTACTATGCACCTTTTCCAGCTGGACTTATACAATTTGACAAGTTATGTTCGTAGAAATAATAATGAATGTTTACTTTAGTGTCTGAAAGGCAAGTGAGAGGTATGGTTTCTCCTTAATTTCCATTAATAACGTAAGCACGTTGGATATGCCAGGTAGTGTTTTTTTCTAATGAGAAGGTTCAGAAAGATTTTTCTTATGTCTTCAGAGAAAACCATGTGACAGAAGTGCATGATTTGCCCTATGTCCATAGGTGGAGAACCAAAACTGAAGCATCAGAGGTTCCTGGAGCCCACTGGCATCTTGCTACAGTTTTGGCTGGAGACATGACATTGCAGGTTAGACTACCACACATCAGAAAGCTGATGCTTCTGGAAAGTATATCCTGCAACCAGTACAGCTTTTCCCATTTTTTAAACATCCCATTGAAATGCAGCAAGCACCAGCAAACCTGTTCCTACATTTTGTGTACCTTTGCCATGTTCTTTCTGTCTTGCCGATGCTAGTATGTGATTGGCACAAAAAGAAGTCTTTCTGTCTTGTCTATTTGGAGGATGAGAAGCAACCAAAGGTGTACTAAGCCTCTAAATACAATGGAGCTAAAAGTAAGACATAAATATTCACAGCAGAACAATTTTATTTGAGTCTTATGTTGTGTGTGCATATTAGTAGGAGTGAAACTGGAGGTTCAGTTTGTATTTTGCAGTATTTCACATTGGGTTGGAATAATAATGTTAGAGTTTTGTGTTTGCCTTGCAGATGGCTCCCCAGCAAAAAGCTTACATGTGTGGCAGCAGTTCAGTTTCCAGATCTCTGGAGTCAAAAGCAATTTGTCATTTGGCATTTATTTCAAATGAAAAAAACCTGGTGTCTCTCTGGTAGATAAATAGTCACAGGACTTGAGCTTGACTAGTAGGTGCAAAGCAAATAACATGTCTAACACACCAAATTCCATGCTTATTTACAGGTGAGGCAGGCTGTTTAATCATCTGTTATTTCTAAAGGGTATGCTTTCTATGGCAGTCAGCATAATTTAGACAGATGAAGGGAGATTGGAAAGTGGTTTGCTTTTGAATTTGTAGGATGATTTCTACTTTACTTACTATGAAGCTTGGATTAATGAAACAGGAATGAGTTTAAAATATGTTTTATGCTTACTGATTTGTAATACTAGTGCTTAGAATGCATCCAGGCCTTTCAGTGTTCCTGTATGAAATTATTTGCATTAGGCTTTGAAAACTAAAGCTCAGTTTGGCTGGAAAAAAAGAACTCTACCCCATGACGAGATTTTGCAGTTCCAAAATCCTTTTCATTTTGTGTCAAAATGAAGCTGCAAACTTTTCAAAACACATTCACTAAGGATGATGAGAGGTGTAAAGACAAGGGTATTCTGCTGGGATGCAAAATGTGTAGGTGTCAGTGCTTCCCTGATTCAGCAACAAGCAGGGCTGGCACCTGGCCTTTGCATCAGCCATGGTGGTCACTGGCTACTCTGGGCTAAAAACTGAGTTCTCTCTGACACAGCATCCACAGGCCATTTTAGTTTTAACATTAATGATACACAAGCAGCATTCAGATTTTGCAGGTCAGATGAGGTCTTTCTCTCTCTGGCTTTTAGTAAAACAACCCTACTTGGACTTCTTCCAGGTTTCTTGAAATAAATACAGTTCTGAAAAATCCCTTGGTCTTGCCAAACTGGAGTTTGATTTTATTCCATGAATATCTGACAGCTTGGATAAACCATCCTGCAAGTAACTTTACATTTTCTCCTCTGGCTTAAGAGAAGGTGTAAGAGAACTTGTGAACTTGCCTGTGGAAGTTTACTTGCTGAATGTCTCCCTGAGTGTGTGGAGGAGTTCCAGATAAATAGTGGCAAAGTTCCCTCACTGCTTGTGTTCTGAATCCCCAGTAAAATCTTCCCTGCTGGGACATTTAAAATAAATCAGTGCTGGCTGTACAGAAAGTGGCCGGTGAACAGTCCTAGTGCTGGCTTCTTTCACTCTGCTCTTTCCTTCTGCCCAGCTATGCCTGCCTCTGGTGTCTCACGTGCACGTCACAGGGCAGGGGCTGTGCCAATTTTAACAGGCTAGTTCTAGGACTTCTGCATGCTAATTATGACTCTCACAGAAAAATGAAACATATTTGGGAGTCTCATCTTAGTCACACTGCCAAGTTTCCTGAGTTTAGGCAAATAGAGAACAGCTTTCCTAGGGTAAGATAGAACTACATGCCTGATTTACATTATGAACAAAATACTAATGCCAAAAAATCCTATTGTGTGGCAGGGCTGAAAAGGAGATAGACACAGCTCCCTGGATCCAGTCAGCAGTTTAAGACCAGGAAGGAGTTTATCTTCAGGTCAAACTAGCAAGCGCTATCCATTTTTCTTTTTACAGCTTAGAGTCTTTTTTAGGGTCATCTCAGCTCTGTTATGTAATAGACTTTCTGTTCCTGCAGAAGCATGAGGAAAATTATACTTTTCATTTCTTCTGGGTTTTTGGGTGGGTTTTTTTTTTTGTTTCTTGTTTGACTTTTTTTTATGTGCATGCACATTGTCATATCTGAGGCTTTTAGTCTTATATATGAAAGATCTTAAATTAGTTGGAGCATGCTATAGCCCTTTTTGGTTTTTATGGCTTGCAATTGTCAGGTGCACCAGAGTGGATGATATTTATAACTTACTGTTATGTTCCTGGAACTCTCCTTCCTAGATTCAAACAAAAAACTCAATCACTTCATCTGGTCTTCGGTGTCTTGCAATAGCAACAGGCATATTGTATTTTAGTACATTGGGAAGGGATATTACAACAGCTCTAAATGTTTCGGGACAGCAGCAAGCGATGGAAACTGAAGAGGGAGTAATAAGTAGGACTCTCCATCATTCTGGAGAGAGTGGTGTAATTTATATAACAACCAGAAAAAAATACTTAAGATATCATTATCTTGTTATGTATTTCAAATTAATCCACTGAAAACCTTGCCAAAATGTAGATTTGAGATCTTAACTATTGCCTCACTACATATCTTGTTGAAAATCCATAAAGAAGGATGATTTTGTGGGCTTTCCTCCCCTACCACATGCCATAAGAAATGTGGGAAAACATGAGGAATGTCAGCTAGATAAAAAAACTGAAACCACTCTATTTCATGTGGTGGTATTTATAACCAGCTGTGTATAAATGCAATAGATAAAGAGGACCTGGAGATGTGAGTAATACAGGGGTAGAGATGAGTCCAGATCTCCTGCCCCTGTTCTTGGTACACCAGTGTGCTCTGGGGAGTGGGAAACAGGACCTCTGACTCCTCCTTATGTGGGTACCTTGACTCCTGGGCACAGGCTCATTCTCAGTCTTTATTAGTGGCTGCTCTCCTTTCAGGCGCCATTGAACGTTTTGCTGCCCTGTGGAGCAGAAAAAATGATGGCGACATCAATAAAAGCAGCCCTTTTTGTGTGAGGTGAGAAAATCAGAAGGTCAGAAATAGAAGAGAAGCGGCCTGGGCAGCAGCATGTCCTGCTAGTGCCTAGTGAGTCCCTGATCCTCCACTGACACAGAGGCACTTCCATGGCAATACCCGACCACCTCAGCGGTGTGGGGCCTCGGGAGAGAGGAGCAGAGGCTGGGCTGGGGCAGTGCCCTGCTTGCTGTCAGCCCTGAGCTGTGCAGCTGCTTTCAGACTCGCTTGCTGCAGCTAGAGCTGAGCCAGGGATAAAAATGCTGCTATCGGTACCTTGTAAATAAGAATTCACACATGGTGCTAAGCCAATTTGGTGGTGTTATTTCCTTGTTCCTGTTGTTGCTAAAACTGCACTCATAGCAAAAAGCTAAAGGGATTGAAAGTGTCAGAAGTGTAAGAAAGCTTACTTTGAAGTGGGCATTTGAAGGGCTTTCTGCTTATGCTTTGGTCGTAAAACAGCTTCCATTTCTACACAAGCACTGACGGACTCAGGATTTATTTTATGGCTGGTGAAATGAGTTGAAATTTGCCTGCTCAGTGGCTGCTTCTGCATCATATGTGTGCAGAGCAGTCCTATTGTCTTTGACAAGGATATTACCCGAGAAGGGTAATGGTTATTGACACAATGTCTTGCTGCCTGCCAGCTACTTGCAGTGCCTTTTTCTTAACAGATTCCTTTTATGCTTGAGATACAGCTTTTCTGGGTAAAGTCATCATGTCGAGAAACTAAACATCAGCATTCAAACTTTGCAAAGACGTTTTCATGCTTCTGTGTTCTGGGTCTTTTTGTTTTGCTTTGTTTCTCCTGGTAGGAACCAGCCGGGATTAGAAGTTGATGATTTAAGATTTGACGAGACAACATGAACTCTGCTGGCCTGCTGCTGCTTTCTCTGGCTGCCCGGTTATCAGAGAGGCAGGAGGAGGTGAGCAGCCAGGGGCGATGCCAGGGGAAGTGCTGGGCGATGAGCAGGAGAGTAAAGGTGTAGGTGAAACATCAGCAGAAGGGGTGATGCGGAAGGGAAAGGTTTTCTCTAGGGGGGAACCTGCTCTGGAGCAATGGCCCTGTGCATGTCTGAGAATCAGCTGAGAGGAGCAGTGGGGGGAGCAGGAAAGAAGGGGTGATGGACTGGAAAGGGTGGGAGGCATGAACCAGTCCCTGATGTCAGAGCTGCTTTGGTAACTGCTGTGATTATAAACACCAGCCCAGGGCCCGACAGCTCCCACTGAGTGGGCTGCAGATGGATAAGGTGGGCCATGAAGGAGAGCTGGAGGAGCAACAGGAAGATTGGGAACATGATTTTACAACCAGTTTATCTTTGGAAAGATCAGTCACATCACAAACCTCTTGTTGGCCCAGCTCCTGCCCGCAATGTCACTTTTCCATAGCATTGCATGAAGAATTTGGAACTCTAAAAATACAAAAATTTCTATTTATTTCTTCAGAAGCAATCAAGATTCCCAATTCAGTGTTCAGTAAATAGGCTAAAACTGAAGTAAACAAGTCTATAGCCTCCAGACATGGTGACACAGGGACTGTCACCATCCCTCAATGGCTCTGCTGATCCATCCCTCTCACTTTTCTAATTTGGCAGCAGCTTCAGAAGACCTGTGACATCTAAGGATTTGTTGAAGCTGTGGTAATTGGTGAAATAAAATAATTGACAAACTGACAACAACATTTTAACCTTCTTAAAATACTCATACACTTTCAAGGTACTCAAGGTTGGCACGCCACAGAAAGTGTGCTCAGTGATAGCTTTGGATATATAGCCAGGTTGTTTCCCTGCCAAGATGTGTTCTCTGAACTGCTGCCAATATTGAGTTATTCAGGTGGTTGAAGGGCATTCTAATAAGACAACATCTTATTGACACACTTGTGCTTGTAAAGTAGCTGAAAGTTATTCTCAAAAAACTTTCAAAATCAGAAATAGGTTTAAAATGTTGTATTTTAGCTAAAGTAAGATATTACATGGTACTTCAAAATTTGTTAGAAAATAGATCTTACTCAGTAACAGATTGAGCAAACAATAGGTTATTTCCTCTTTTCAAATCATCTGCAAATTTTTTTTACTTTAATTTCATATAACTTGCTCTGGAAATTTATATAAATTTGTGGATTTTGGCTGCAAACCTTTTGGTTTTATTACAGCTATTTGTGTGGGTGGGCAGAATGCAACTCATTGCTTGGAGATGGAGTTTCATATTCAAACCTGTGGATGTACTTTTTAGCACTTGAGCTGGTTCTCCAGACTCCACTTAAAGCAAAGAAGGCAGCACTCTCAAGTCGTAGTTCACCTTGTCTTGAGGTAGATGAAACCTGTTAGGTAAAATGTTCTCCAAGGTGATGCTGCTGCTCTTGGTTTTGAAGTTTTGAAAGAGCATCCCATTGCCTTGGACTGGCTCCAAAGGGTCTCCTCCTGCACAGCTTCACCCTTGGTGGCTCTCAGCCACCAGTCAGACCTTCACCCTTGGATGCCAGGTGATTTCAGATACCCTTGGAGTAGGTCACAGTGTGCTTTGATGATAAAAACCTACTTTGTGAGACCTTCTATAGCGCAAAGTGCAATTTGGATGCTCCTTAGCGCACAGTGGTACTGTGGGATGCTCTCGAGTTTTCCAGGAGGCTGGGGTGGTGAGCCCAGGCACAATTTAATGCTGACAACCCCGCAGGAGGTGATGAGTTACATTTAGCTCAGACCATATTGCTACCTGCTGGTGTGGGACACAGCCTCTTAACAACTCAGGCAGTGAAGGAGAGCAGTCTTATCAAACTTTGCTAAGTACTGAAATAGCTCTTCTGGAAATCAATGCTATTCATGCTCTGCTCTGCCCTTTGAATGGTATCATTTACTCAGAATATAGCATTGCACCTAGTGCTGCATCTTGCTGTCATTGAAACGTTCCCCCTTGTATTTCTCAGTGCAAAGCTAATAGCTTCTATAGAAAAGGAATCCGAGACCTAAAAGCAGAAGGAAAAAAGAAAAAGGTGAGTCTTAGAAAACCTGCGGGTTCAAAGGTGTATTTAAAATATAATGTAATAAAAGAACGGTTGAACTGAAAAAGTGAGGCTTTGATTTTTTCCTTTATATTACCATGGTTCTTGGAAGTGAGAATACAGCAGTACATTTTGGCTTCATCTATGCTCCAAAATTAAACAGGTTGAAGATGGTCCTCTGTAACTTAGGTCAGCTTGGAAATCATCCCGATAAATTCTTTCAGCCTCCAAAACAGGATGGTTGCATGAAAACTGTCTATGGGGGATTGCTTCTGGCAGCAAGAAAACCAGTCCTTTAAAGCCTGCCCTTCAGCTCTCTGAGTCAAGTCCGTGAGGTTATTGTTGAACAATGGTGAACTGAAAACCTTTCTGTACCTTAATTCCAGTTACAGGCCAGTCACTGAGAGATGTTCTTCCTGTGCACAATTCCCAGTACTAGGACTGAGCTCCACATGTCTGTCAGGGATGTGTGGGTCAGGCGTGGCTGAGCTGGGACTGTGAATTGGGGTGGAGTGAGTATTGCCTGGTCTTGGCTAGACTGAATCTTTCTTATCTTCCCCATACGATGCTGAATGGGCAATAAGCAAACCCTCTTTGTGAAGTACTGACACCATCTGTGCACTCAGCAACCACAACACTGGTGTTTGGCAAGCTCATGAGAAACTGCTGCAGTGGGCATAGTGCTAAATAAGGTGAATGGACTTATACCCACTTATTCTGAAGGGATGGTGAAACAATCTTCTAGGGACAGTCCTGTATCTGAAGAGACTGTTGTGGTGGATGAACTCCTTTTTGCCTCACTGCTCTCCAGTCTCTCAGTGTCATCCCTTCCTTCTGCCACTGATAACAATTACTATTATTTCTATTGGCATAATATTTCTTCTTCAGAAACCCATAATGGAGCCCTGTGATAGGTACTGTGCAAAGCAGAACCTAAGTAACCATTCATGATATGCAAAACCTTCCTGAGATTGTGTCGTTGATTATAAATGACATTATTACAAATGAGTAACCAGACATTTCAGGTGACTGGGAAAATCTACCTGTGCTGCACACCTGCTCTTCCTTGCAGTGTTCTCAACTGCTGAAAAATATATATACAGTGCACCTTTTCTCATCTATTTTTGAGGTCCTTCTCTGTGTAGTAAGGCTTGAAAGCAGGCAGTAGTTTCTTTTTACAGTAAACACTATGTGACCAAAAGTAGATTAATTGCCAAATGATAGAATTAGAAATATTGAAATGGTCTAGCTTGGTGGGTTCTAATTAATTTTGGACACCAGTGCTATTATCAGAGATAGTTCATTGTGTAATGGAGACACTTGGTTTCAGATGGATAATCTTTCCCCTTTCTGGTTTCACCCATGCAATTTCAATTGGCTGGGCTGGGGTAATGTAATTCAGAATCAGGAATAACTTTTTCCTTCTGCTATAACCAAGCTCCCCTTTATGAAATCACATGGTGAAAAGTGATCATTTTGTGCAAGCAGCTTGTGTGATTCATCTATCTCCATGACTCAATTTCATATTAGCGTGATCTTCAGTGGATTTAATTCTTACAGCACTTCATCCTGAGAGGAGGTGAACACTTGCATGGATGTGCCATGTCCTGTTAGATGGGATGCATATATCTGGGGCTTACTCACTAGCTGGTTGAAGGAACGAGATTTATATTCCACAAAGGAAGCACTGCTACAACGGGCAGGCAAAACGCTTCCCAGGGATGGAAAGCAGGTTTCACGTCCCAGAATATTTCCTGGTTTTTGGCTGCTCTATTTTGTGTGTGCTCATTTAAGGGCAGAATTTAGTAAGTAGCACCAAGCAGACTTTCACAGCTTGAGCATCCAACTGACATAGAGAAGCCAAGTTCCACTGAAAACGCTGGTGCAAGCCCAGGTCACCTTCCTCATGGCTTCCATGTCTGCTGTTCCACTGTCACAAAAGTTCTGTGATGCAATTTTGTATTACCTGAGCACGTGTACCTTCCCAAACAGTGAAGTTGTAATATAATACAATTAATTTTTTTCTCAAATGTGACAAATATTTGAGTTAAATGCATTTTTACCCAAATCAAAGTCATCTGCTCTCTCATATTAGTTCAGCCAGCCTCTGAATGTTCTGGTTTTGCTTGAGCCTGTGATTGCAGAGATTCAGATGATTTCCTTTTCTAAGAATATTTTCAGTTCAGCTAAACCCAAGGGGTAGTAAAAATCTGGTCAAAAGCCAAGACTCATGATACTCTCAAGCCAAAAAAGGTTTTGACAAGTTCATTTCCCGAGTGTATAGCTGTTCTCTTGCAACCACCCAAAATCAGAGATAACAGGTTTTTGTGAGTGAAAGTGACAGGAGATTCACTACCTTGTGCTGCTTAAATTTGGCCTGATCTTTCAGGTTATATGCAGCTGAGGGGGTTTTGTTCTTATTCCTGCAAAAAGTCTCGGTGCTGTGAGGAATGGCTAAGAATTAAAAACCAGTATGTATTTTTCTCTGTACATAGCTGGGTTATAAAAGTTATAATATTATTTCTTACTTACAAAAGAAATATTACATTATTTTTTATGAACCCAAGAAGTCCATAGTCCCTTTGCCATGGGATGGTGATGTGTACCCTTTTGACTCCATTGAACTTGGTCTTCCCATGCCTTCCATAGGAATATGTGAGTGATCAGATTTCCTAGCAATATGTTGTCAAGGAATTCCTAGAATACTCAATAAAGTACTGAAATACAATTTTACTCTGAAATACGTAGAAGTGCATTCAATTTATATTGATTGGAGACCTGTGGCCGTCCTCCAAAGCGTGTATTTCTTTTTCATTTGTTATAGACAGGCAATTAAATTTACTGATTTAATATAATTTAAAGTGTTTAATAGCTGCTTAGATTCCCTGCCTCGGAAGGTGCAATTAATTACATTATTGCAAAATTATTGCGTAGCCTGATATTCGAGAGATATATCTTGTATCAGACACGATTCCCAGGGAAGGTCATTATAAATGCAGCATATATAGCAAACCAACCTTTCAAAAAAATCCCGAACACCTAATGTTATGCCAGGAGCCAGATTCTTAGGGGGAAATCCAGCCTTTGCAGTCGAGGCATTGTCTTGGCTCAGCAGCTAACTTTTACAGAGCTTGCCTGGGTGAGGCAAGATGGTCTGTGCTCATCTGTGCTGAACCTGTATGTGACACAGGGATGTTCACAGCTATGGAACTGTCTTCACATGGAGAAATTTTTAATTGCATTTCACCATTTAGCAATGAAATTGAACTTGAGGGCAGGAAAGCAAATGGCGCACCCTTCTCTCTGAGCCTCAGGCGATTAAAGTACCCAGAACTCCAGAGGGGAGAGCTTTAAAGCCATTTTAAAGCAAATTTCTTCTTTTAAAAATCAGACGACTTAAACATAATGGATATTTAGCTCCATTTTCTCTTCCAGGCATCTGAAATAGACAGCTCCATGCAGAGAAATTACCCAGTTCCCTCATGAATGATCTTTATTTGAAATCTAACCGTGCCACTGCAGCCTTCTGTGCTCAGAGCTGGAGTGATTGACACGGTGTTACAGCAGCTATGCCACGAACTGTGGGGGCTGCCTCAAAGGTTTGCTTCATATTCACAGCACCAGTGCTCTCAAACCCATCCATTACATAATTAAGAAAACCAAACCACAGAGATGTAGATTTAAACCGTGTCAGATTGAGTTTTCTGGTGTTCTGCAGGCTGTAGGGAGCGGGAAGTTGGGGGGCATCTGTACCACGTGCAGAGGGCAAGCTGCAGGACCCGCAAAAAAATCAGGCTCCAGGTGTTGAGAGAGCTGTGCAAACGTGCTATGCACACTCAAATGCATTCTTAGTCTGTCACCAAGAGCACACATTTCGTGGGTGACAATTGAGCCTGTAACTCATCTCAGGGTGTTACATTTCTCAATCAAAGCCATAGCAGGCAGTTCAATAAAAGAAGTTTTTTGCTTTTTTTCCAGCTCTGGTTTTGAGTAGCAAAACTGGCAGATGTGTTCTTGGGCACGGAGGATCTAGAAAGCAGTGTGGAAAATACAGCAGTGCAGATGAGAAAAGAGCAAGGAGTTGTAATACAAGGAGGGGGCTGTTCCTCATCACACATCCCTCGGCAGCAGGGCAGGTAAAGAGCTCCTGTACCTGGAGGAATTTCATCTCTCCAGAGTGGGCTGGTTGCCTTGTTTTTTCATCCTGTGCCTTGGAAAGATCCATGAAATTATGCATTCTTAAGAAAACAGTTTGTTTCTCTTGACAGAAAGAAATTTTGACTTCACACGTGTTTTGTTCAGCCAGGCCACTTCACAGATCTGGTTTGACCAGGACAGCTGAGTCTGTGGTTCAAGGCTACGGTAAATCCTGCTTGAGGGCTCTTAGCTCAGACTGAAAATAGATCATCATGGTGTCAGGTGCCCCCCGAGCACTCTGCTTCTTCTGAAGTCTGGCATGGGTTAATTTGCACCCACCAGTTTTGTGCCAGCCTGAAGCTTTGCTTATCTGTCAGAGGGCTGGTAGCGTGGAACCAGATGCTGGGCCCTGCAAGTTATCTTCGCTGACAGCTCTCCTTTGAAACCTACAGCTCTGAGACACAGCCGTGACTATGTAATTTTGTAGCATTCATGGACCAAACCACAGGTGTGGTGAAGTAGATAGCAGGAAGACAGACCTGTGTTGACTTCTTGAGCCAGGAGCGATGCCTTTGTATTTCCTTCTCCTTGAAAAAATGTGTCTTTGGCTTTGGTCTTCCTTGGAGCTATGAAAATTCTCACAGCCTGCAGTGTCCTGCAGCAAGTAGCTCCACAGATTATCATGCATTGCATGAAGGAACCTCTCTCCATTGTTCTGAATCCACCACCTGGTAAATTTACTTGATGCTTTGTAATTTCTGTATGAGTGAGGCAGTGAACATAATTTCCTGTCAGTCCCCACACCTTTCCGGATTTTGAGGAGGGCTCTCATCTGCTTTCTCAGCAATGTTTTCTCCAGACTGAAGGGTTCTGGTCTGCTCAGTCTCTCTTTTCATAGAAGCCTTTGGCCATCCTTTTTCCTTATTTTTGTCTCTTTCTCAGTTGCCCTTCATTTCTGAAATGAAGAGAGCTGTACCATGCCTGGTATGCTGACAGCCAGCACAATGTCCCTTGCTGTGCCTTTCCCAGCTACATTTTTAACCTCCTGTTTGACCTCTCCTGAGCACTGAGCTGTCATTTTCACAAACTATCTCACTCCAAGACCTTTCCTGAACATCTAGTTCAGTTTTTCACTCTGTCTGCAACAGAAGCACTTTTTCCCCGTGTGCGTTACTTTCTGCTTATCTACATCAATTTGCATCTTCCATTTTATTATCCTTCACCATGTACTACACCAAAGATCACTGGGAAATTTCAGCCCCTTTTCTGAATAGTTTAGGAAACATCCTCCCTGTAAAGTTTCTGGGAATGCCTGAGCACTAGGAACCATTGGCTTTGCCTAAGTCAGACAGCAGGGGAAGTGCTGAGGACTGATACGTATTTTAAACCTCACCCCTCTAGGGTTTGGGTTATAAGTATGAGAGACCTCTCTCTCTTCTCAGGATGGAAAGTCAGAAAACGGATGAAGTATTTGAGTCCATGCTTGAGTAGGAGGTGGATCAGAGGACCTCCACAAGCCCCATCAACCTAAATTATTCCACAGTTTAGATGATTGTCATGTGTGTGTTTGGAGGGGGGTGGCACTTTTTCATTTATGCATTACCTGTCAAGTCAAACAGATTTACTGAATTTATTACTATGCTGTTGAGCAATAGCCAAGAAAAGCCTAGCTGGGGAAAAATGAGCAGAGTGAATTTAAAGTCTCTGTGCTTTCCAATTTTATCTGCCACATTACTGAAAAAAATATACAAGTATACAGTAAATACCAAGAGGTACCTGCACAGATGATCTAATTTAAATCACTGATAAATATGGGATTTTCCATTAAGGCAGTTTCTAGTACTGTCTTTTTAACTGCACGTGGTTTTCTTGGCATGTTATGAGATGTGACTCTAGAAAGCCCATTTTTTGGTCACATTACTTATCTGAGTCATGGGAGGAGCCAGCCACCGTGTTCACTCAGCAGCTACCCTGCAACATTTGGCAGAAAGCTGAAGCACAACCCCCCCAGCACTGATTGATGTCATCTAAGCTGTGTTCACCAGCCCTATCTGAGAAGCACCTGACCTTCAACTTCACACCTAGGTTCTAATTTGGGGTTATTTATGGGGATTTCTTTGTAACAACATCTGGATTTCCTTTTAATGTCATGGTGGTTTCACATATACTATGGATTTATGCCTTCTCAGGGAAGACTGCAGAGGCCAAGCTTCTCTTGCTAATATTGGTCTAGCATCTGCCTCAATAATAAGTCTTGTAGGGTCACTACACACAGAATTCCTTGTGATGAATGGATTATAATATCCTGGTGTGGCGTGCGACTGCAGCCACCTCCTCCCAGGGCTGCAGAGCCCTCTGCCACCTCCATTCCTCTGCTCCCTGACACCTTTGTCCCAGGCTAGTGCCACTCTGCAAAGCATTCCTTGGCACATCCTCAGTCCTGGGCCCTTCTCCATCTTTCCTGGTTGTTTCTGATGCACTCACTCAGTGCACATTAGTTTTCAATGCTGGGTTGGCTCTGCTGTAGGATCACAACTCCCAGCTCTCCCCCAGGGATTTCCTTGGCTCCTGCCCACTGTGTTGCCTGTCCCTGCCTACAGGCAAGAGACTTCTCACTTCTGCTCCACCTTTGGCTTTTGTCTCTGCCAATACTCATAATTACTGATACAGACTCACAGGGGTTTTTTTTTCTGTTGGGGCAGCCTGGAATAAGGGGGAAAATCAGATTTTTTTTGCAGCTTGGATGTTGGCCATGCACTTAACAGATCTAAATTTTTTGCATGTGATTTTCTGCACAGCAGGTTGATGTGGTGGGTGGAAACAACATTTTTATATTCCTGGTTTGGAAACTTGCAGCTTAAATTATGTGTGAGTGGCAGGTTTGAAGGAAAGAAGACCTGCCTTGTTCAGCTCTTGCTCATGAGGTGGGCTGTATCTTCTTGCTACTAGTACTGAAAAAGAAAAGGAAAAAGAAATAATTTCCACAGGAGAGGGTGTAGAATTTGAAAACACTTTATTTTCTTGCCACAAAAAATTACACACATATACAACTCTACATATACATATATATTTAAAAGGACCTTGGCAGGAGAGAGGGGCGGGTTGCTAAAGTGTGTGCTTTTCAGGATTGTCGGTTTTTAATGCTATTTGAGGCTGTCTGGATGCTGTCCCCACAGTTCATGCTGTGCTGTCCCCCTCTGTGCTGTCCCACACGATGGAGGGGCACAACCAGGAGGGTTTGTGTGAGTGGAGTCAGCCCTGCCGGCAGCAGCTGACCAAGCTGGATTAAAACAGTTCTCACTCTCATGCTTGCTTATAAAATTATGGCTACAAAGAGAGAGTTTTCTGAAATGCTTAAAGCAACCCTGTTCTTGTTGGAGGAAGCGTGAAGGATTTTTCAGGTGGATTCAGTGCAAATAAGACTCAGTGCTGACACTTGCAAGGGGACATCTCTTCCAGCACAAGAGGTCTGCTCAGAGAGAGCTGCAATGGCCATTGTGAAAAGCAGCTCCTGGAAAGGGAGGGAAGCAGCCAGAGCATCTCCTTCCTGAGCTGCTGAGGGCAAAGAGAGGGAGCACGTGGGAGAGCCCCATCACTGAGGGATAAGGCAAATGGTAGCAGGAAGAGGAGGTGGCTCTTAAAACACTTCCTAGGACAAGGATGGGGGGATTCTGCTGTTTGGCATACACCTTCTTCAAAATTATTATTATCATTATTATTACTACTACTACTACTAATAATAATAGGAGCTTCACATTCCATCATGCTAGTTCTGTTGGCGGATTGGATAGAATTGAAAATGTGCTATACATGGATCACCAAAGGCATAGAAAAAAGTGTATTTAACTCCCTCAGGAGACCCAGATTTCACATTCTTGCTGTCTCTCCATCACCTCTCCCATGACCTGCCTCCCTTCCTTATGGGTGCCTTTCAACTCAGCTTTTTCTGTGATTCTGTGATGGAGAACATGAGAGGGCTCCATGTTAGCAGCAAGACCAGGAAAGGAAAAGTGCTGGGAGCCCCTTGCTCCCCTCTCTGTCTGACTGTGCTGATGTTGCCATATGACCCACAGACTGCCAGCAGACCAAAGAGGCAGCAGAATTCCTCTGCCTGTGCACATTGAAGGGAGTAACTTCCTCTTGTGTCTACTTGGTATTTGCTGGATGATAGCACCTTCCCTATGAGGTTGCACTGTTTTTTCATGGATTTTTTAGTATATTCTGTCAGTGGGAACCGCTGAAGCACAGGGATGTTGTGGCCTTGGCACTTAATTGCATCCAGGCTCCAATCCCTCATGCAGCAGTGTAAGGATCCCCATCTTTTTGCAAGACTAACAGATGGCTTTGCAGAAGACTGAGGCACTGGGGTAAGGAATGATCTGCAGAGGTTGCTGCTGGAGGGAAAATAATGTTTTATACATGTCAGGCTGGGGCTCTGGACAAGGCAGACTTGATTTTTATCCTGGCGTTTTAGCAGACACAGCAGATGCTGAATGCCAAATTACAGTGCCTGAGAAAAACAGCAAAAAGGTACCACAAAAAACAACTGGGAGAAGGTTTGCATTATGTTTGCTGCTCTCTACTAAAAAGATTAGTATAGGTTCTAGGACTGGTTTCCAAAATGTAGAAGTTTGGAGCAAGAGGTAATATCTTTTATTAGAGAAACAGATATCGCTGGAAAAAATAGCCAAGCTTTTCTGAAGCTACTTTGCTGCTGTACGATTCAGTCATGAATAAATATATCCTTACAATTTGAAGGAGATCTGTTCAAGGACCTCTGGAAATTGATTTGAATTGTGCCATTACTTGTCATGGTGTTGCTGCCTTATAAATACACTCGGGGATGACATTCACCCTGCTCCTTAATTGTGGACTGACTTCTTCCAGTAGGAAGGTGTTTCATGGCTGATTATACATGTTCCTTTGCACCAAATGACAACTGCTGTCATAATAGCTTCCATTTTTATTGCAATATAATACAAATGATCTCAAAAGGCTTCATAAATTACTGAAAGATTTACAGGAGGAACAAGGTGTTTTAAAAATCTTATGTAGGAAGCCTGTTTTTCTGACTTTTTTTAGAAAGTACTTTTTAATTATTTAATTTGTGTTCTTGAAATTACAGGGAATATCAAAGCTTGTTGTTTCTTTGTTTATTGCAAGGAACCAATGAATAGTGAACTAATGAATATTGGGTGTCATCTTACCTTCTCAGCAATGGAAAAGATGCAATCCTAAATATTTAGGAGAAAAAAGAGAGCCCACCAACCCTTCACTCTACAAGTACAAATTTCAAAGAAGTTAAAAAAGAAATTAATTTGGTAAAAAATACCTTTTCACCTAGCCTGACCACCTTTCACTTTCCCGGTCCCTTCATTTTCTCACTTGTTCACAGATTTTACAAGACTTTGATGTCTCTAGAAAGAGTGAGCAAAAGCATTTTGCCTCCCACATGACTTTAATGATAAATCTGTCATACTCTGCCTGATACATCATAAAGAAATGACAAAAAAAGAAATTACAAGCAGTTCAGCAGATATTGGCAGTATGGGCATGAATCCAATTTCCCCATGTCTGGACAACCAAGTAACATAAAAGTAGAGTTTATATATGCTCCTGACAACAGCTGAAGGCTCTCCTGGCACAACCTGAAGGTTCATGACCCATAAATATTTTTCTCCTGGCAATTGCAAACTTGGCCTCCTGCTGCAGTAGAACTTGTAAAAACTGTAGACAGTCTATGGCTCTCTTGGGACCTACAGGCTCCCCTTGCAGATTTTATGAGTATCAATCACAGGCATTATCTCATAAGACTCACAGGTTACCAGCTGCTCTGTTGTGTAAAAGTGTTTCTTGCAGTGCTGGAGACTGTAAATGCCATGAATTTTAACAATTTCTGTTTATGAGATATGCACAAAAATTACATTTTCACCCTTTAGAACTCAAAGCTTCTATTAACATGGCAAAGATCTAATCTAAGTGTCACCAGGCAGACATAAAAACCAGATTTTACCTGCGCAACAGCTGTTTTCACAATGTTTCATACCTTTTTTAGAGGCTTCTAGTAGAGCTGACAGTGTTCTCATGACTCTGGGAGGTGATCAGACATGTGCTCCTGGCAAGACATGGCTTCCCTTAGTAGTACAGGCACCAGCACCCTGGTTTAATGGGAAAAGGGAATGTAAAGAAAATGTGGCTTTTTTATAGATCAATTGGTTTATTTCAGATTGGTTAGTAGAGCTTTTAAAACATCCATCTATCAGAGAGGGAGCCAACTCTTCAATATGTGGAGCTTGCTGATCCACATTTCTTGGTGTCTTTGGGGTCTGTTCCTTGCATTTGGTCTTGGCAGATTGAGACTGCAGAGACATCTGTGACTTCAGTGTATTTATACATAGGAAATAAAAATCTTAGAGCTCAATTTGTCCATATGCCTCTTACAGCTTTCTATTATTAGAAGGCAAATATCTTGGATGTGTTGCCAGCTAGCTAAATGCAGGGCTGCCAATTGTCCCCATTTCGTATTCTAGGTTGCTGATATTTTCAGGCTTGGCTTTGGGTATCTTTAGAATCTGCTCAGTGAAAAAGAAAAGGCATTATTTCACTATTGGCTTATAAGAACGAGTCATTAAATTTGATAAAACAGATGGAGATTGTTTCTCAGTAGGTCTCGGATTCATGTCTTGTCCTAGATCCTTTCAGGGGAGGACTAAGAACATAATGTGGCTCTTCCTCTCTTTGACAGGAAAAGAAGTGAGATGCTGATGTATCCCCCACCCTGCACCCACAAAAGTAGTGTTCTGCCCCTGTATGTGCAGAAAAGGAAAATGCAAGTTAGGCAGAGGAATCTGCCGCCTGGGGAGACTTTCACAGTTCATACCTTCCATTCATATCCAAACCCAGCCTGCTCCTCTCACTCCCTCTCAGAAGAGAAGGCACCTTGCAGCCATAGGACCAACATACCTCAAAAGGAAAAGCAACCAAATACCAATAATCTAAACTATACATGAAAACTGTATGGAAAAGAATAAAGTCAAGCATGTCTGCTACCTTATCAGCGAGGCCATAGGGATTTACTGGGAGAGTGAGGGCACTGTCCCAGCTCTTGCCTTCATCTCTGCACTCTCAAAAAACGGAATCTATCCAGGAAAGCACGATGAAGGATATATCACTTGAATATTCCTCCGACCAAGGACCATGAGTGTTGTGACACAAGCCGTGGTCACAATGAGCGTGCCACGTGCTGAAGGTATCAGTAAAGTCACCCAGCTTGTGCTGTGCACACAAGTGGTGAGACCCTTTTGTTGAAATGATGCTTTTAAAAGCAGGCAGTGTCTCAAAGCTCCCTGTATTTGGCTCAGATTCAGCTCACGTGCAGGAGGCTGAGCTCTCAGGATGCCCAGGGCTGGCACTCCCTGTGCTGCAGCAGAGCACAGCCAGGCACCGCACAGCCCCCCGGGGTCAGGATGCTGCAGACCACCACTCTCTTCCCCACGCTGACTAGAGGCATCTGGCAGGGCTTGGAGGAGGGTTAAACGAGCTTCTCCCGCAGAGAAAGCACCTCCTCGCTGAGGCAGTAAATCACTGTCTTGCAGTGACACTAATGCACGGAAAATGAACTGCTTGTGGATCTAGTTGGTAAATACTGATTCTGTGAAAACTGTGCTACATGAATGCTTAAAGGAGCAATTTCAGATGAGGAATGTCTCTGTGGCAGCTGCTGTGGCACCTCACCATACCCACAGGGCTCATGGTGTAAAAGGGGCACCAAAGGGGGAACAATATCATTTCCATTCTAGCAGTAATTCTAGTGCACTGCCTTGCCCAGGGTCACCTGAGAAATCAGAGCATTGACAGATTAAAAAAAAGGTAATGAGCTAATTTTGTGACAAAAATGTTTGCTCTCTGGAGCCAGATGCCACTGAGACCTTCCAACCTTCAGTGCTGATGTATGCTCCAGGTTTGCCTCTATTATCTCCAGATCGGAGTCTGCATTTCCTCTCTCATTTTAAAACATTGGCTGATCCACTCCTGGATAAATCTGATAGGAAATTATGCATCGAGCTCATTAGAAGCATTCTGCTTTCCCCCAGGACACCCAGGAGGAGCCCCAGCAGGAGCAGGAAGATTTCTGCAGGGATGAATGGGAGGGGGAGTAATTAGCAGGAAAGAGTATCCATAAAATAAACAGAGGGCTAAACCAGGTGCTGCGCTGGATGTGGCTCATCAGGGAAGGAGGTTGTGGAATGGATGTGTGGATGTGGCTCAGACACTCTGCACCCCCGTGATGGGGTGCCAAAAGCAGCTCCCATCCAGTGCTATTACACGTCCCCAGGGCTACAGGCAGTGTGAAGTGCAGAGCTAGGGGGCACTGGCCCCAGGCTGCTCCTGAAACACAAGATACTGTGCACTGCCTAAGGCAGGTTACTGACTTCTCCTGGAAATCTCTAAGGAAATGACTGGTTAAAAGAAAAAAAAATAAATCAGCACCTCCTGAAATCTTTGGATTTTGAATCTGAACCCCGCAAATATTGCCAATGTCTCCTGACCTTTTCAGAGTGTTTATGCACTGCCTTGCACCCAGGACCACAGTTTAGATGTGGTGTTTCCTTTCCTTTGCAGTGCTATGTCCATAGCCTTTTGCATTTCTGAATGTAAATATGACTGTAGCACCGAGTTGCACAAAGCCTTGTTTCAGCTGTTTCTCTTTAGCCTTGACATACAAGCAAGCAATTATTCTGTTAGCTAAGAGTGAGCTGATATAGCAGGAGCTGTTTCACAGTGTTGCTACATCTGCTGAGCCCCATGTGATGAAAAGGGTGGTGGACTTGGTGGTCTGCAGAAGAGGAGATGTCCCTGGTTTCTTGTATGAGGGCTCTGTCATCAGTGAAGTGATGTCAAGCTTCCCCTGAATGTCCTTCAGGTCTAGGGTTCTGTCAGGAATATTCTGCTCCTCTCAGTCCTTCTGCATGTGCTTTGGGCTGTTAACCTTTGTATGGAACTGAGGATGCTGTGATGGTATGAGTGCTGGATGCACTGAGGAAGAACCAGGTTTATCAGTTTGGGAAACTGTAGGTGACAGAACAGATACCCAAGGGACAACTGGCTTTTTGGGTTCTGCTGTGTGGGGAAGAGCTGAAAAGTCCAATACACCTGCAAAGCCTGCACAGATTACAATGATAACACCGATAATTAGTACAAGTCCTTACCTGCAAGTGGTGCTTAGTAATGAAAATGTCTCACTGTGTACCAATAGCACCTACCAAAGTAATAACAGAGGGGGTTTTAATAGTAGACTACAGACATCTGATTTATAATCTGAAAATAGCTTGTACCCTGTTGCTGTGGAACATCTACTGTCCACACATGTCAGAGGCTGAGTGGAATATATCACTTTTTTAGCTCTTTATCCTTGCTGGAGGCATGAGCACACACAGTGAGCCTCCTAATGCATTTAGCAGCAGACATGTGGCATAATTGACCAAGGACATGTATCCTGTAAAGCAGAACAATTTAAATGAAAAAAGAGTGAGAAAATACCAGCCAAACAAGGAAAAATGCCGTATTTTGGTGTGCTGAGGAGGGATGTACTCCTGAAAAGGCTTATTGGGTTTTTCTCTTTGAAGTCAGGATCCTGGTGTTTGTTTTTCCCTTCTCATCTCCCATCTTAGAAACAGCAAAGTGAGGCCCAGCACTCTCTCCCCTAGTTTAGGAAATAATGCTCAGTAAAAGGTGCTGCTGAGGTGGTTTTGAGATGCTGATGCTGCAGCTGGAGCTGAGCTGAAAGCCTGTTCTGCATCTCTTTGGAGAATGGCATGAGCCTTCTGGGAGACTTTGTCACGTGCAGATCTGCTCTGTGCTGCTGCTGCTGCTGCTGGCCACCTTCAGGGAAAATTCCCAAGACAACCAGTGCCATAGTAACACTGCCTGCCCCCCTTGATGACAACGCCATTGCTCTCAGGACAGACACTGAAATAATCCAGCCTTGCCCACTCCTTCCTAGCCATCTTCAGCACAGGTCCAAAGATCTCCTGATGAGATCTGTGCTGCAGCTTGACCCCAAGGCTAAACCTCCTGCAGTGGTATAACCTGGAGCAGCCAGGCAGACCCAGCCAGCAGCAGTCCAGCCCCTGCCTCAAGCTGATGCTTTGGGTTCATTTTGCTTTTTAAACCTTCCTGCAGCTGCAGCCATTGCTTTAGGTGAATTATCATATGGGACAAATAGACAATTAAACATTTCCCAAGCATGGCATGCCACTATTATACTGTCTGTAATATTCAGTAATTGTGACTAATGCCTTGCTCACAGAAGGTAGATTCAAGATTTCCCACTTTCCTTGGCCAGGGAAGAGAGCTTTCTTAAGCCAGTTTTAATTTAGTATTATTAAATTATCAAGGTTGGAAGAGACCTACAAGATCATCAAGTGCATCCTTCAACCTTCTGAACTTGTAATAGGCTGCAAATAAAAAGATCTTGCCTTGCAGGATTTGGGATCAGTACAGGAATATATGTTATAATGACCTCGAAAGAAAACAGTGGCTTCTGTCTGTTAAATCAGGCAGTACAGTAGCATACCAGCAATAACCAAGGGACTAATTCTCCAACTAGAGACATGAAAATATAATTTCATGTTGTGATTGTTTGCAATTAGTCACAGATGCTAATCTGTGATCACTTGCTCAGATCACTTGCTCTGCCATTATTTTTCCATGAATACACTAAGAAATGCATTTTAAAGTAAAATGAGCCAAAGGCCTAGAACTTAAGGTTAGATTTGACACAACTTCTGCTTTAATGTATTTTATCAAGAACTATTCACTAAGGAAAATCGTTATGAATTTCTTGATTATAACACACACTTTGCATATGCATATTATATAGTTTATACCCTGCCAAATACAGATATCCTCACTATCGCTTTAGGCTTCCTTTGTAGTCATCAGGGAGAAGTAGACAACTTGCCTGATTACCCTCAGATGTCTGGCCTGGGGGAAAATCAATTCCATAAAAACAAGATTTTACGCTTTCTCTTCATTTCTCTATACGTAAGGAGCTTGGTGAGCCTATCTGAGAAAGAGAAATGTATGTTGCAAACAGCTAAATAAAAGTGAAATTAATCTAAGGAAGTACATGACCATCATAGTGTGAATTTGGTGGAATACCCAGTCCTGATTTACACCACTGAAGAAATCTCCAGCAGTCCTATTTCATGGGGAGCCTACAAGAGCAAGCACAACAGGGTATGGTTTCCTACAGAACTAAGTTGCCCAGCCTGACCTGCTCCTGTGGCCACCAAGGCAGGACAGCAAGGCTGTAGCAAAGCACACTGCTAGGAACGGTCACCTACGAGGAGCAAACACCCAAACCAGAGTCTAAGTCCACTGCCTAAGTCTAATCAGGTCCCACCAATGAATTTCTAAAGCCAATGAAAGGGAGCACGCACTTTCCAGCAGTGACTGCTTTTATCCCAAGAGAAGTGGGAAGAGACCATTGGTGATGCCTGTTGGTGTCCATCAGGCACCCTGAGGCATCCCACGGCCAGAGCCCAAGTATGTGCAGTAAGGTGAAGCAATTCAGATGTTTGTAGATGACTTGGAAACTTTACAAGAATTCTGAGGGTACAGTTTTGAGACCAAGTTCTTATAATAATCCCTCATCCTCATCCCAGATGCTTCTCCTGTTGTTAAGATAATGATGCAGTTTAACAGGAGGAAGGTGGAGGAAACCAGTTCCCTGACTCAGTGGAACACCCCAGCCTGAGTGTGTGTAGCAGCGTGGGGTGATTGCCATTTTCCTTGTCTTTCCCATCTCCTTCATGGGCAGGCTATGGACAACCCTCATGCTCTGCATGCTGCTTCCCTTCAGCTCATGATGAACATGCTTTCTGTGGGGCAGTGAGCACAGTTCTCTTTATTCTTAAGAAGATGAAGTTGTTATGGATAAAGTATTTCACTGTGTAGTTTCCTGACTGATAAACCCCAAACTTAAGATCACACAGCCCTGCTGAGTTGGCACAGAAAGTCAATAGTGACAAATGTAACATTAGATCATTGTTGCAGGGGATGAAACCCTCCATCTGGACAGGAAAGACTGGATGGTCTCAGTGGGTTTTAAAAAGCTAACTTTTAGACTGATTGTACCAGTGTCTCTAGACAATGGTTTCTCATCATTGCTTAACATTATAGAAAGAACTGCCCTTAGGTCTTGTGGTTTAAAGAAGAAGTAAATAGGTATGGGAGGGAACAAAGTAAGATTCATAGCTGCTGTATATCCTATACATGAATCAAGGGCATTGTTTTATCCTTCCATCCTCAAAAAAATCTCCTTGTGAATCTGGAGAGTCTGGTAGAGAATATCTGTCTTTAGATTAAAAAGAAAAAAGAGAAAAAAGCACCTTTTTCTTTAGTTTCTGCATTTTTACATTAAGAACTGCTCATCTGTACTTCATTTAGAAGAAGTTATTTATGTGTTCTGTGGGATTCCATCAAGCTGTTCATATGACATTTTACCTGAACAAAATGTAGCTCTTCTAACATTATTGTGATGGCCAGCCTTGGGGAGAAACTTCATTATCCCCTATGTACCATCTGAACGGACATTTTTCTCTTGGTTTGACTGTTCTGATATTTTTCAGTAGTAGTTTCCTAGATTAATGGCAGTGTCTTGGATGCAGAGGGACTGCTGGAGCAGGGTTATATTAGTGAATGATATCATAGGCAGGGCTTAAAAGCCTTCGAGATACAAATTGTTGGTAGCAACCAGAAAGATTGTGTGTCCTGAACAGACATTATATTCCTGTGGGCTCTGATTGTTGGTCTGAGGAAATAGCTTGAGAGAACAGTGATCAAGGAAATATCTTGCCTCTGGCCCTGTTTTCCTTCAGGCAGGAAATATCAGAGCATGGTGTTAATGCAACATTTCTGCTCCTGGCACCTCAACTACTTTGAGCAGGATCAACACCAGCATCTTCTCACCTCACCCCATTTTGCAGTACCACATAACTACAGACCTACACTCCCTGCCCAGCAGCACCAGAGGTTTAGATGTAGTGCCTGGTGAGGAAGCTGTGCCATGGGCACCTGTCAGATACGCCTGTGGCCACCTCTTATCCTGAGGATTTCACATCCCAGCCCCTGCTAGGCCAAGAAAGTGCAAATATCTTCATGACCACTAAAGATTATGACTCACATGTTTGCAGACGTATTTGTTACCAACCTTGCACGATTGCCAACATTTTGAAAATCTGCTTTGCAGATTGGTTTTTTCCCACTCATGTCAACCTTGCATGACCTGTTGGTCACAGTCTGTGGTCAAAATGTGGGACACTAGTCAAGGCTAGAGAGTCTCCATTTGCCAGTCTAACGAGATGCATGAAGTGATGGTTCCAGTCCTGGTTTGTCTGAGCTGTGAGCTGTTGGGACAGACAGTGACCTGCTCTGGGCACAGTCTGTGGGGCAGCAGAGAAAGGCTACAGTGAGGGAAGGGAGTAGGGGCAGAGAGAAAGGGGAAAATACAGCAAAGTGGAGCAAGACAAAGAGGAGAGGGGTATTTGGGGGAAATAACAGAAGGAAAAGGGCAAAATAAGAAAATAACTTCGATGAAGCCACAGAGAGGAGACAGAGATAGATCTGGGATTTGTGCAAGGCTATTAACCAAGTACAATGTTGTTAAATCTGAGTCTTCAGTGCCTTCAGTACTCCTGTGTGCTGGGCATCATTGCTGGGATCTGGGGATGGTACTGGTGTTGTTTTATTGTCCCAGAGGCCATTTTACTTTCTGACTGTCTCTCTTCTCCCTCCAGATTTTTAATAGGCCGAGTATCACTGTTGATTAATGGAGAGAATGGAAGGTGTAGGACCTTTATCAGCTATTAACCTTAACAAGAACAATACCTAAGTGATGAGTCCATGCACATTCTTTTGCAGAACTGAGAGCCTGAAAGCTGCCTGGTATTTCATATGTGACAGAGATGAATTCGTGAGCAACATCAACATGAAATAGCTCCAGCCAGCTGGGTCAGGAGTAAATCTGCACACCACAACATCCTGCACAGCTTTGCTAGCCTGAACACTGACTGGCTGCAGGACGAAAGATGGACCAGAGACACTGGTAGTTGCATAAGTGGAAATTGCCCTGGCTTGGTGAAACCTCCTTGCTAAAAATGCCACCCATTTGCAATTCATACAGACAACCAAGTCTGAGGCATATTGTTAGCAACATCCATATCCTGTTCCACATTACTGCAAGGACTCCTTTTTTAATGAGGGTCAAACAGTCATAGGCGTTGGCATCATTCTAATAATGCACAAAATCATTCTGTTTCTATTTGTTTGCACGGATTAACAGGTTTTGAAGGTCTTGCATTTGTAGCAAGAATTGGAATGTGTCATTAGTATTGAAATAAAATCCTGACAAAAGCAGACTTTACATTATTTTTGTGCTTCTAGGAACTATGCTGGATTCTTTCAGGCATACATAAGGGCAGTTTTTGCTTTTTTTTTTACACAGTTCTTATTGCCATCAAAGCAAATAGTTTTATCTCCTATTGAAGACATAATCAAATTTACTCTGTAGGAAGCAGGAAAACATGAATATACCCAAATTTTAATTCGGAATTTGGCATGGGAAGAATAAGAAATAGCGTAGCTGGACTTTAGAGCTGTTTCTCTACAAGCCACGGTTTGGTGTTTCAGTGGGTTTGTAAACCCTGACCATATAAACAGCTGGGCAACCCAGACACTGCCAGGGAAGGGTTGTGGTGCTGCATCACATTTCCCCCTCAAGGGCCAGGGTGCATCCTGTGCCTGCACCCCAGACATCCCAGCCCAGGTGCCTTTCTCAAACCACTGAGCCCTCTTTCCGACATCCAGGCTTTAAAGGTCAGTGGCCGAATGCCTGCTCTCTCCCTCACAGGTACAGATGCATAGTCATCGGTCTGAAAGGCATTTCTATGAAAGGCTGTCCTTCTGGAAGGAAATTTTAGATTAATTTCCAGGGTTATGTGATGTGATGAGCAGTATAATCCATGGTAGGTCCTGCAGATGAAGCACTTTCCACTATATGGAGTTAAATAAGCTTAATCTAACTAATTAAATAAATTAAATGGCTTATAACACCTTGTGAACTTTCTTTGCAGTTCACATTGTGACACTCGGAAGGCATAACATGCTTTGTATGCAGAGGTCAGCTTAAACCTGGTGAGAAATCAGAGCAATTGTGAAAATGACACAAAAAAAATCATCCCTGTTATACACTTGTGCATCTGATCCGCTTGAGAGACTGTGTAATGTGGCTGACGTGTCCCAAACACAAGTTGTTCTGACCTGCCTTGTAAATCTTGTAGCCTCTGTTCTCTTCAAGGTGCTCGCAAGAGCTGGATGTGCCTTGTTCTATCAGTACAGGAGCTGCTTTCCTGCACCGTGGCCATCTGTTTCCTAATGATTATGTCTAGCCTGGGTTAATCTGCTCTCTCAGGGTATGTCATGACACAAAACCTGCATGCTTCCCAAAGATAGTTTCTTGGCTGCTGTAGCTGATGGCCAGCCCCGTGGAATCTGGGCTAGGTGCCTGCTGGGAGACCTTGAGAGCTGGGTTTGTAGCTCCTTTTACATCCTGTGCTGCAGGGACATGCACTACTTGAGTTGTGCTAGGAGAGAAAAAAGTGCTTTTTTCCTTATTCTTTCTCAGCCTGCAGGTCCCAGACCTTACAGTGCTCTGAAACATGACACTTCCCTATTTCTGAGTTTAGGGAAAAAATTACATCTAGGTGCCAAATTTGCTTTTACTTAGAAGTCCTTTTTTGCCATGCTTTTTACCAGCTGTTAATAAATCGTGATGGGCTGGAGATGTATGCTGTCAGTCCCCTGCTCAGGTGATTCCCTCTCCCCATGGGATAGATAGCATTGCTAACAGTCACACTTTATCCTCATGTTTTCTTCTGTGATTGTCCTTAAAACCACCCATTTTACAAGCAGAGAGAGAAGCAGCTTGTCCCCCCACTGTGACCTGCATGGCACCAGGTGAGCAAGGTGAGCAGGGACTGCAGAGTCATGTGTTTAATTAAGATGAATTTGTTTTCAAATAAAATCTTACCAATCTGGAGTGCATAAATCAGAGCAAGTTCTTTTAAGCTCCAGATAGAGTTTACTTTTGGGTAAATCTAATATAAGAAAAAAAATGAAGGTGAACTGGCCAAGCCTTGGGCAAATCCAGGTCAACATGTGCAGATAATGAGCAAAGACCATCTTCTTTTGTTTTCTTCTTCTTCCAGCCTGCAGCTGAACTGCTCAGCGCAGGGTCTTTCCATGGCTCAGTGAGGAGAAATGGCCACTTTTGGCGTGTGGTTTGTCAGGTCAGTGTGGATACTTCTTCTGGGACAGGATGAATCAGCCACCACTGGTGTGCCTGTGAAAACACCTTTGGGTGACCAGCTCTGACATGCATGGCCCCATGGGACTGGTGGAAACCTACCCACTGTGCACCAGACCTGTCTTGTAAAGGTAATTTCTGGTTTGGATTACAACAGCCCGAATTCCTAGATTTGTTCATAATTTCATGGTAAGTTCTGTTCAGTTCTCATCTTCCTTTGGTAACTATTTAAAACCGTTGAATTTGGTTTTATTGTTTGTTGGTTTGTTTGGTTTTTTTTTAAGTTTGATTTTACTTTTAAATTATCTTCATTCTATCATAAATTGCTTGGTGAAATATTGGATTCAGATGTTGCAAAGTTTCATGTAACTGTCTCCTTAATTGTACTGTTAACTTATGGTGCTTTATTTTTCCAGGTATTTTATTTTTGACACTGTAAATGCCTAAACAACACCTTTTTTAACAGAAGAAAAAATATTTTTGACATTTAGGGATTTTTTTCCCCCACACTGATCAGTTCTGTTGAAGCTCTAAGGGTTTAACCCTCTAAATAAATGAAACAAACCACATTATCTTATTTGTGGTTTATTACATTTGATTCTTGCATTTTTGGGGTCTACCTGCTTCTGAAGTATAGTGCAGTTCAAAGCATAAGAGAAATACCAGAGCAATACACCCTGTGCTTCCCGATTGCCCTGGCATTTCAGCTACCAATCCCTGTGGGTGTTGAATTCCCCTTTGCTAACTCCCATTTGCAGGTTTAATAAAACACTTAGGATTACTCCAAAGAAGGCTGAGCAGAATTTGATGTGCAGAGAGTTTTCCAAGCATGGTAATCCAATCTCATTCTCATCTGTGTTTTCTAATGGAGAGACCTTTTGTGCCCTACATGATGCTGCTTGTCATCAGTGCTATTTCTTCTGGACATTTTTTTCTCCTAATTTAAGGTCATCCTTATATTACTTGTTGAGTTTTAGTCCATGTCTCCCTTTTAAAAAAGAAATACAGCAGAGTATCTGAGGCAACTTTTAAGAGAGCTTTTGCTACATCTAGTGGCAGAGCCTTTGAAGTGCCTGAAAAAAGGTAGTTTAGGGAAAAAGGCAATCTCCATTTAGAACCCTTATTATTTTGTTCATCACAGAATATTCTGAGTTGGAAGGGACCCACAAGGATCATCGAGTCCAGCTCTTAAGTGAATGGCCCGTTGTAATGAAACAGGATGTGTTTTCATATTGCATTCTGTTTACTTTTGTCTTTTATAGCAAAGCTCTTATGTAAGGCTCCAGCATGGCTGTTCTCAGTTTTGGCTGCCGTCTGAGACAGAACTGGTCTGGACTTGCTGAGATTTTGATTCAGACTGAATTATTACTGAATAAAAAATACAGACTGGAGTGTGTGGAGGTGTGTGTGTGTGTAAAAAACAATCCCAGACCCCTGCAGCTGTCATCCTCCCCAGTGCAATGCCTGTATCACCCCGGAGCACTGTGAGATCACTACACTGAAGGAAGCTTTGCACCAGCCCTGCCCAGCACTTGGCCACTGCCTACAGACCACCGTGGATAGTGGTGTGTCCCTCAAGGGGGAGAAGGGGAAGAACAGAAGCATGGCTGCATGCTTAAAGCAAGGATGTTTGCTCAGGACATAAATATCTGGATTGCTGTTGTTTCCATCCATTTTGTAAGGTGAGGTGAGGAACACACACAAGGGGACTGAGAACCACCTAGGATTTGCTGGAGAAATGAAAATGTAGGGTCAAACCCCATGAGAGTGGAATGTGGATTGGTCCTTGCCAAATGCTTGCAGGAGAGGAGCTGTAGTAACAGCAGCTACTCTTACCAACTCTGGAATAATCTGTTTTCTGAAGGACTGTCTAACTTGCTTTGCATAATTCCAGAGGGAACTGGATGGATCCTAGGCAGAACAAGACATCCTCCTGATCCCAAACTGGATGGGAGCAGGTTAGGTTGTTACTGCCCATGTAGCAATAAGAACTATGGACAAGGAGGTTGGGATCATAATGGTAATATTGACAAAATAATGCAAACCAGAGCTGATTGCAAATGTAGTAAAAAAATCAGCACTGATGTTTGAAAAGTGGCTGATCCAGGCTTAAAAATCTGGATAAAAGTCATGCATGTTGTGAAGATAAGTGGTTTTGTAAAAAAAGTATTACCAAACCTTATTAACCTGCTTTATCCAGACAAGGATTGGTGCCTTACACTGGGAACCAGGTCTTTATGGTGGGAAAGTGAGGAGGACCTGCTTACCCGGCTTTACTCCAGAGCCATGGCAGGAGAGGCTGGGCTGGCAGCCTGGATGCTTTTGCTCTGGAATGTAGTTTGCTCTTCCTGCCTGGGACTTAATTTGGGTAGCCTCATTAAGGTTTCCTTTGCAGCATCCTCCTTTGGTGTTTTGCATGCTGGAGGACCTCACCCTCCTCAGGGGAACAGCCAGGGGAAACAGATAGCCTTGGAGGAAGTAAGGGAGGGTGGGATACTCGTGAAAATGAGCATAAGGCAGCATCAAACATGGAGCTGAGGTGTGCAGACAGGTTTCCCCAGGTGTCTTGGTGGTGGGTGATCCGCTATGTGTGGCAGAGCAGTGATTGCTCCGTGCTGGAAAGAAGCTCCCTTCATAGTTATGGGAAGAAACTGGCACTTTTAGAGCACAGCCTCCAGCAGAAGGGCAAACAAAAGGTCACTGTCCTCTGAAGGAAGCCCAGACTGACAACTCAGCCACTGTCAGAGGCTGAAGACCAGCGAGACAACTCCCACCCCTACAGCAATGCAGTAAGGGGGAGCTCCTGTTCTGCCAGAGGCATCCAGCTGCACAAGCAAAATTACTGCAGGTCTAGATACATGGTGGTGAACCCGGTGGCAGATGTTGCAATATCAGTCTGAAAGGTGTACACAGAATGAGGGAGGAAAAATCTAAGACCTTGAGGACAGTTCAGACTAAAATACTAGAAGTAAGAACTTCTACAAGAGCATATGCAAGATCTCCACAAGATGCTCAAGGAAAATGAGTTGTGCATTCTCACAGAATCAGGGAATCAGAATGCTTTGAGTTGAAAGGGACCTGAAGGTCATCTAGTTCCAACTCCCCTGCCATGGGCAGGGACACCTTCCATCAGAAGGTGCATTAGCATCCTAGCATGACCTGGGGGGTTGCGCAGATGAGGAGGCATTTCCATCTCAAGGTGTTACTTGCTCTCGTGAAATAACAGGAAAACAAAGAACAATTTCAACAATTTCAACTTCAACAGTTTGTTCTTGAATTTGTTTCAGTTCAAAAAAATCCTTGATGGAAGGAATATCCATCCCTGTCATTTACCACTGGTGTGAAACCACAGGAGTAGAAAGAGATCTGTAACTTTCTTGAGCTACAGGTGATGATTTGAGAAGATAAGGTTTCTAGTATCAGGAATTATTTGTATGTGGCAAGCTTGATCTGTTCCCGTAATATATGGTGGGAATCACTCCATCACTCTTGGAGCTGTTCAATCAGCCCCATGCTGGGCAGCCTCTCTGATGCCTGGAGTTCAGTCCAATGCAGAGAGATCGGCCAGAGATAACACGCTGTCAAAGTACTCTGAGCAGCATTACAGTTTTATTTTTTTTTAGAAGAAAACATGAAAGAGTTCAATAGCTCTCACAAGCAAAAAGGCAAACAAACAAAACAGGGAGTTAAAAAGCGCGAGGGTTTTTTCCCATTTATTTTGAGTCAGCTTCTTTCAAGTACATAAAAATTAGGGCAACCTGTATTTTTTAATGATAGCTTGTGTTTCATTTCTATACATTAAATACAAGGAGCAGACATGTCTCTTCTGGAAACAGGACTTACTTTGACTTGTCAAATACCAATCACCATTTTAAAAATGTCCCTCTGTTTCATGCCTCTGCCCAGTGCTATGGCTGATGGTCACAGGTGAACAAAAGATAACTAGTTTCTCAAGTCTCCTGATTAGGACAGGAGGCTGAACATGCTGCTTAAAAAGGCTTCCCAGCTTCTTCCCTGAGCAGCAGCAGAGGTTTCCCCACCGCCTTGCAATTCTCACTCTGTGCACAGCTGCTGCCCAGGCAGGAGCTCCAGTGGGGACAGCAGGCAGCATTTCCCACCACCGTGGGCTCCAAACCTCAAAGCAACCCTGGGACACGTGGCAGTAAAAACAGAGCTGGCTGAGCAGGAGGAAAGGAGGCATTTCATCGCAAAGATAAACTCTTTTGTTCACTCCTTCCCAGACTCAGAAGTTGCGAATTCTTGTCTGGCTGGGCACTGGGACTTCTCTGTGCTAGACTAGGGATTTACCAGGTATTCAGGGGGTGATTAGGAAAACTCTTGTTTTTACTTAAAAAATTGTTCACTTGCTTCAGTGGCCATTCGAATGTGATTAAAAACTTTATCAGAAAGGCATAGGCATAAGAAAAATAAAAACAATAGCAGCTTGTGGCATGGCAGGAGGTGGAGTTATTCAGGTTTAATTTCTAAAGGTTAGGAAGCTACAAATAGAAAATAAGAGAACACAGAGGTTCTGTACTTGGAATACAGAGGGCATGTACTTTTCAGTTACATTGAGTCCTGTAAAAAGTCAAACATTGCTTTTTTAAGAGGCAGTAGAGGGACAGTATCCATCCATTGCATCTATTCAGTGCTTTTTTGCTAGATGCAAGTTTATCTGTTATTTAACACATAATATAGAACATGAAGATGATGCATTTTAAAATTAAAATATACACTTTGATAATACTTAATTTCCCTTTGGCCTTTAAAATGCCTTAAACCTCTGAAATACAACAGGACCATCTCAGATGCAGTCCTTCAAATACAGAGGATCACTTTTGGTCCAGCTGTACCATCCTAGGGCCAGACTGACATCTTTTCAGGCAGTCTGACTTCCAGCATTTCCTAATTTCTGAGCATTTGAACATTTCAACCTTAGCTGTCCTGGCAGAAATGCTCTTACACATAAAACAACTTTTTATGAATGTGGCTATTCCCCAAAGACATATGTAACACTAACCACTATGTAGGTACACAAAAGACTACAGGAACTGACTTAGCAGAATTCCAGGGGGAGGTTGGCTCATGTTCAAGCTAAGGACAAGCATTTTCCTGTCCCTTAACACATTCAATCACATGTGTTCTTCATGTGCTCTTGGCAATAAAACAAGAGGAAATAACCTGAAGTCACACCAGGGGAGGTTTAGATTGGGTATTAGGAAAAATTTCTGCCCTGAAAGGGTTGTCAAGCATTGGAACAGGCTGTCCAGGGAAATTGTGAAGTCACCATCCCTGGACATACTTAAAAGCCATGTGGATGTGGCACTTTGGGACACGGTTCAGTGGTGGACTTGGCAGTGCTGGGTTATTGGCTGGACTCAATGATCTTAGAGGTCTTTTCCAACCTAAATGTCTCCCTTGCTCTATGATTCATTCCCACAAGGCAGAGCATCACCTCACGTCCCAGGCAGCTGGCATTTTTGCCTATTGGTCTGCATGTAGTACTGGAGACACCGGGCCTTGTCCACCCATCTTCTGGGCATTGTCATCATCTGGAGACTGTTCTTGAGGCAGCCTCTGAATGAAGATGGTCACTGCAAGGAAATCAGAAGAAACTTTTGTCCCTGGGGAATGGGTTAAGAAAGAAATTTGCATAACCCATATGGTTTATCTGCCTTTTTCAATATGAAGGGATTTTTTTAAAATTATGTCTGCTGATGTTTTTGTCTTATTAACAATGTTACTTAACTCAGAGCTCAGGTTATTATTAGCAATTTTATATTCTGCTTTTGGTAGCTTTCTTGACTGTTATTATTAACATTTTTATTTCAAAATCCTTTGAGACAATCTGAGATGCAGGGAAAGGCATCTGGCATTTCCTTATATTCCTGGAGGAAGGTTCTGGATTGCTCATTTATGTTTTAATTGCTATTTTAGAGCTGTGTATTTCTAGATATCTTCTTACAGACCTATTCCCATACCATGAAGTCATTCTTATAGACAATCCAGACATGGTGATCTGGCACAAACCAGGTCTGCTCAGATATTTATTACTGTGATTAACAGATGGAGAAATAGCACAGGCATTTATACATAAGCAAAGCCTTAATATCTAAACAGGCTTTTCCAGGAGCAGTGACACTAAGAAGGGCTGGTTTCCCTGGAGGAAGCTGTTTCACAGTCAATTCAGTGGAGTGACTCCTAAAGGAATTACATGAATTTCCTCCAAGCTCTTCCTACAGGTACCTGATTGTGTGTCTGGGAACACAAGGAATTTGTCTGCATGAAGAAATGTCTTACAGTGTTAGTGCTTGGATTGTAAAACAGGCCAGCCGATGGAATAAAGATCTCACATTCCAGTTTGTCACTAATTATTTCTCAAGGTATCATTTTGAATCAACATCAAAGGTTTTCGGATGGTATTTCATGTATTTTAGATCCATCTATTCCCAGTGCTCCAGGAATTGTTTCTGTGGATTGAGCCTCTATTATTTCATACAAATGACAGACTTTTTTCCCTCTGAGGTGGAGTCTCTCCCTTCCCAGTTGTCTTTTTGACAGTGAAACAAATACCAGAAGAAATCCTGATTTTTTTCTCAATGTCCAGACCATTCAAAACAGGTCAAACGCTCTCCACTCATTTAATTTCATTTCTCAATTTCATTATTTCTTACCCCTACTCCTTAAATGACCTGTGTTGGTTCTGCTGGCTCTGAAGAGTCAGTGAGAAATGAAGCCATGTGGCAGCCCCAGTGCACTTCAGTGAAACTCTGAAATGGTTACAGGACTGAAATAGCAGCAACTGTTTCAGATCAGGAGCTTTATTAGCTGAGGAAGTGGAGGGATTTATTTTGTGCCTTCACAGAAGCTCCAGCAAGTTTGGTTTTCCATCTAAGACTTTTCAGAGCTGATAGAACAACTAAACCCCAACTCTGCAGTGTCTTTATCCATCAGCAAAATGTCCAGACTGTGATCACAGAGAAACACTTCTTAGCCCAGTAGAAATACTGTCAGGAAAAATGTGTCTGAGAGATGTGTTTGGCATCAATGAGCTGAGCTTGATTGTGTTGATATAGGAAAGTTAAGCATTTGTCCAGAGAGGTGATAGTACCTTTATTTGTCAGCTAGATATAAAACCTGAAAGACGTGCTATTTTGTATCCATGGATAATTATGAATGGTGGGGATGCTCAACAGAATTATTACTTTTTGAATGACAAAGTGGAAGGTTAAATTATTGGGGTTTTTAAATAAGAAGGCAAAAGGATTTATGATTCAACGTATCTTTTGTGAAATAATAGCAAATGCTAGAAAAAAATTAAAGCTTGCTATATCAACCAGAGTAGTTTGGAATGCTTGGAAATGGGTATACAATGGGCAGGGAACAGGATCTAAAAGATGTGATGGGGTCTAAGAGCAATTTGTCGAACCTCTCCCGTGGGTGATGTTCCTGGGTGTTCTGCCAGCTTTCTCCTGCCAGGCACCTTCAAGCCAACAGAACTGCCCTGGATTGAGAACCCAGAAGGATCCATCCCTTGGACCTTGTGCAGCTGCCCCTGCAGGGGAAAAACGTGAGAGGAGGTGCAGGTGTTTGCAGGTGTCTGCAAGTGTCTGCTGGTTTTTGGCTGTTGCTGAGCACTGCTTCCAGAGCCTGCCAAGGCACTGGTTTGGGACTGGCAGGTGCAGGACAGGACTTGCAGAGACCTCTGCTCTTGGGGAATGGTGGCTGCAGGGCTGGAGGGCCTCCACATGCCAGCTGAGCCCCTGGAGACACCGTGAACTGTCGTGGGAGCTCAGAGAACAGGTCACCTGGAGATGCTTGCCTACATGCTGAACCACCTGGCTGGCTCCCTGTGCTTGGGAAACAGGTAATTCCCTCCTAAGCAGCCCAGACAGTGCTGAGTTTTGGATTTGTGAGTAGGACAGTGCTGATAACACACCAGTGTTTTGGCTGTTGCTGAGCAGCACTTGCACAACATCACATTTTTCTTTTTCCTAGTCTGCCCCACCAGCAAGTAGGCTGGAGGTTGGCAAGAAGCTGGGAGGGAGCACAGCCAGGACAACTGAGCCAGGCTGGCCAAAGGGTTATTTCCTGCCTTACAGCAACACGTGCTGCAGTAACAGCTCAAGGGAAGGAGGAGGAAGGGGTGACATTGGTGGCAATGGCATGTGTCTCCTCAACTAACCTTTGCATGTGCTGAAGCCCTGGTTCCCAGGTGGAGGAAAAACATGCTGAAGGGATAAAGTGAACAAATTCCTCTTTTTGCTTTGCTTGAGTGTGCAGTTTTTGCTTTACCTACCAAAGCACCTCTATTTGGGTGCCTTCCTCCTGTCTTCTTCCCATCACATGGGAGAGAGGAGACCCAGCAGGTGTTTGGCTGCTGGCTAAGGTCAACCCACCACAACCCCACCCCCTGACCCTGGGAACAATTTCAGTGAGGATGGTCGGGAACTGAGTCTCTCAAAAGCAAAATCAGCGCAATAGGTGAGTTCTGCTTTATTTCATCAGAACTAGCAATCTTTCCTTGGAAGTTCTCCTCGAGGAGAACACAGATGACACTGAAGATGAACTGCAACGTGTTGTTCTTTTTTCTTCTTTTCTTTAGAGTTACATTTTCAGAATAAAAGGTAATTGACCACCAGAACTCTTCTTGCCTTCTAAGGTGGTCATTCCCAGCTGCTCCAGTGCTGTAGGACACGGGGCACTGTTGAAGGCCCCTAAGGTCCACATGCTGCAGCATGGTCTGGTGACAAGATTTGCATACACCACACCATAATACACCATTTCCCAATCATCATACCAGCCATGCATGAACCTCTTTGGTACAAGCACTATCTGGAGATTATGTTCATGCCTAATGTCCAGCTCAAGAAATATGCTGAATAATCTGTGTATTCAAAGAAAATGCCACAAGAAGTAAGTGATCACATCGAGAAAATCCAAACAGCTATTGCCAAGGCTCTGTGCAATAGGTTAGATAGAAAAGAAGATGGTCTGACATCCAAACAGGTATTTAAAATCTGTCCAGTGAATTATACTCCAGAGTGCCTATTTCTTCTCTTTAGTTATAAAGGTGTCAGACAAGTCCCTCAGAGACAGATGCCATATTGCAATCCCCTAAATTCAGATGAGATTCCTGACCACTGATATGAAGACTGCCACTCAAGGGGTTCCAGGGAAATTATCAGCATCTGGAAGACTTTCTTCTTAACCTATGTTCACCCTGTGTTTGGTCACATTTTCTGAGCAGCTAGGTGTTCTCCTGAGCTCAGTGACCTGGAAGAGAATGGGTTGCTCTGGTCGTTTTAACACATTCGGTTAATTACAAGCTTTGTTGTCAGAGGACACAAGGAAACCTAGAAAGAGGCAGAAGAAAAAGAGCCCATCTAAAGTCACAGGCAATATAAAGTGGAAGCCAAAGGGGAAAAGAGTGGAAAAACAAAAAAAAGATAAAATGAAATGGGGGGAAAAAAAGATGGTTAGAAAGTTTAATCAATTCTGGTTCAAAAGTGAAGAAGAAATGAAAAATGAAACAAAGAGCAGAACTGGCACTTGAGAGAGAGAGAGAGAAGAAAGATGCTGGGGAGAAAGAAGCTCAGTAAATTAACCAATATATGCTGCAGAGAAATCCTTTCAGCAGGCTCAGAGAATCTGTCTCCATTAAAGTTTCATAGTGAAGGCTCAGAGGGATTTTCAATATTTAAAAAGTGTTTTTGAAGGTAGCCAAGGGGAGGTGCACTGGTAACTCTTGAAAGGCTAATGCATTAAATTTTATTATGTCTTCAAATAGCATGGGACAGCGTCTAACTCTAGGTTACTTTAAGAGAGCACTCATGTCTTGCTGTGCTCCCTCCTCTCATTAAAATGTTTGAGGTGTTTTGCATTCTCTGCTTTTCACTCTGGTTATCACTGCTGAAGATGAGACAGGTGCCAGGAGGGTTGAAGGCAGAAGCTGGGAACTGTGGGGCTGCAAAGAGGCCGAAGTGGAAGGACAAGGCCAAGAAAAAGGGTTTCACCATGAGGCCCCTGACACAAAGAAGGAACACCAGTTTGATTTGGGCAGACAGGAATGATATCATCCTGGTGGCTGGGAGGTGGCAGCTTCCACTCCCCTGGCAAGGGACATGAAGTCCCCAGGCAGGGACTGTTCGTCCTTCCTTGAACTCCTGTCTAATGAAGGGGGTGAAAGCCCAGAGGGAAAATAACTCATCAACACAGAAGTCCTTATAGTCAGGGTCATCCTTTCGTCATGTGCCTATGTGTGGGTCTGAGAAAGAAGGAATGAATGCCCTGAAGCCGAGGAGGAGGAGAATGGCAGAGGGGCAGGTCTCTGTGTAGATGAGCATCCCTGCTCCCGAAACAAACCCTGGCTCCTCACCCCTGCTTTGGTAGCAGCTGTCAAGTTCTCTCCTTATTGCACTCAAAGTACCAGACCAGCAAACCAACTGCTTGAAAACTCTAAAATAAGGTGCTTTAGTCTCATGGCACACTCTGCCTTCTAATCCTCGTCGTTCAGGGTCTCCCGGGATGCTGTCCGCACGCTCCGCACGCATCCCCGCGGCGCGTTCCAGGACCCTGCACCCTCCCGGGGGTTCTGGCACCACAAAGCCGAGCGGGAGAGTTCCCGGGCAGGAGCGGTGCCCGGTGCCGAGCCCCGTGCCGAGCCCGGTGCCGAGCCCCAGCGCTGTCCCAGCCCCAGCGCTGTCCGGCGGGTGGCAGCACGGAACCGCGGCCAGGCGCAGCTCCCGGCAGCGCTGGGTGCTGCCGCAGGTGATCCCTTCCCTGCCCTGCGTTTCCTCTGATAACGCTTGCACTTCTTTTGTGCCACCCCGAACGGCAGTGACTAAACAGCTTTCTAGAAATAACACTGTATGTGTCACGGTCCTTGTCGGAACAGCGCATCTCTCTCCTGCTGCCTCACATCAGGGACTGCTGCTTTGCAAAGCATTCCATATGAGCATCAGGCTCCAGAAGTTTTTTTTATTATGTTGGCTAGCACTTGCATGAGTTATCCCCTTTTTTTTGAATGGAAGAATTCGGTCCAAGGTTGACAGCTATGTTCAGACACCCGTTTGCATGCTCAGTGTGTGGTACACCTACCATCAGCAGAGATCCTGTCAGTGCAGCACACTGTGCTCAGCCAGAGATTCTTAGGACCCGCCTGGTAGCCTTGGGGTTGGCAGCACTGCTCCCCTGACCACAGCACTGCCTCTAAGGGGAGCTCAGAGGCAGGGCTTGCATGTGGCAACTGATAGGCAGGCTGCTAAATTTAGGGAGTTTCATTGAAAATTGAACTGCTCCTCCCATGTAGCTACTTCAGGACAAAGTTATCTCATCCTCTCACATCCAGGCAGGGCAGGGATGTAGCACAAGATGTTCCCCCACTGAGTTGGCATCAAACCAAAGGTAGGCACTACTCAGCTACTTTGTCAATAAATTTAGAAAATAAACGGTTATTTGGATTCAGCCCCAGGCTCCACCTGCCTCCTGCCTCTAGCAGATGTTGTTAGTGGTGGATGCAGTGGGAAGACTAAGGATGGACAAGTGTCTGCAATACCCTCTCAGAAAATATGATCCAGTGCTTGCCTGAAAAATTTTGAAATTAAAAAAAATCAGACAAAACTGAAACTGAGTCAGCAAAGTGCATTGAACGTGTTTCAAAACCTTTTTCATCAAAAGCCTTCTGTTGAGTCACAGTGATCGAACCCAAAACCTATTCTTCTTTGCATGACTTTTTAATGTGCAATTCTTTCCTTTTGATATATGTGAAAGCAGTTTTGGGGTATTTTAGATCCCTTCCCCTACCAAAGAAGCAAGCAGTGGCAGGCATCCTTCCAAACCAAGTGGCATACAGTAAGGTTCTGCTGAGAGAAGACTGTCTTCCCCCGTGTTTTCTAATCCATGTGTGGATGCCAGGGATACAGGGACAGAATGAAATGACCCAAGAAACTGGTCGTTATGAGGGAGGGACAGACTACAAAGCTTTATTCCTGCTCCTCTTCTTATCCATGGCTGAGCCCACCCTGTGCTGTTCCCATGGGGCCGTGGCACATTTGGCTCATGGATGACAAAAGCAATGGGGCATCTGGGCTCTCTCCTGCTGCAAAGCTCAACAGAGACACAAAGAAACCTCAGACGCAGTCTGAGAGCTTCAGTTCCCAAATGACAAATGCTGTTTCAAAGTAGAAGCCGAGAAAGGATAATGCAAAATCATTTGTTGTCTGCCCCACCAGCAGGGCAGGGCTATCTTTTCTCTCTGATAAACTGAATGGTTTTGACCCACATTGTAACTTCTGGTTTGAATTTAGAGATAAGTAGTATCATATCAGCCTTGTGCCAAGGCTCAGAAGAGCCTTGTGGCAGCAATGAAGCAGTGTTTCACGGGGCTGCACGGGCCAGAGGAGGCTGCAGGGTCTGGGCAGCGTGGTCAGACAGGTACTCCCCTCCATTCCACGCTTGGAGGGTCCCCACATCAAGGACAGTATAAATTCTAATGAAGCTGCATTGCCAGTGGCAGGAATAGAGCTAATTCCAGGTACTCTGGAGTTTACAGCTCAAGAGTAGATTTAATTATCACTTTACTGGCTTTAAGTGAGCTGTAAGACTAATCTAAATTTAACAGGGTCGGCAGTTGCTTTACAAGCTTCCTCAGCAGGCAAGTGTCAAATTAGGGCTATAGCAATAGATAAAGGGAGAAAACTAAAGCCATTGATGGCCGTAGATTTCCCAGTTGATATCTTTATACTCTGCTATAAAAGCCTATCACTCTTCATTTAAAGAAAGTGAAAATTGTTGACATCTCTTTCAAATCCTAATCATTAGGAAGCAACTTGAACTAAATATAATTAGAATCAAATCAAGTGCACCTTTTATTGAGGAGTAACAACTCAGTATTTTCTGCTTTTTAAGTTTCCAGATAATCTGTGCCATTAGCTTGAGGTGAAATGTTGGAGCCCCTCCAGTTGCTGCACGACTGCGACTCTGAGCATTGACAGTGCCATTTGACGGACCCAGAGATGCATCTGGGAGCTTGTTCTATAGCAGGTTTTGAAAAACTCAATGCTTTGCATGGGCACAAGTGCTGCACCCGGGGCCAGGACAGCCCAGGCCTTGCACCTGGGCGCAGCGGAGCCGCCCGGACGTGGCGGCAGAACTTTGTGTGCCATAAAGGAGTGAACTTTGGCAAAACTCTGCCCTTGGACTTTCAAGCACCTGCACTTGCTGACCTGCCTAAGATGATTTTCCAGGTCATGGTGCCCTGGAACAAGCCAGGCACCGTGCTCTGCTGGAAGGTTTCTCCAGGTTTTGAGGGACAGCTCTGAACAGTGAGAGACCATCCTCAGCTTGGAAAAATCCTTCTCCTGCCCTGCTGACCTGCCCAACATGATGTCCCTTCCTGCCCAAGGGAACAGGAGTCAAGGCCTCTCTGCATGATCACAATCCCTGGCAGGCAGCAGGAAACAGTGAAATGCCACCCCAGACCTATGACTCCTGCACGGTCATCCTTGTGTTTTGCTCACACAGGTTTCTCTTTCCTGCTAATGCCTTTGCTGGACAAGAGTTAGTTGGTTAACTCTATGTTACTCATAGGACCCATCAGAATCATTAAGTACAACTCCTGGCTCTACACAGGACACCCCAAGAGTCACACCATGCATCTGAGGGCATTGTCCAAACACTTGCTGACCTCTGTCAGGCTGGTCCTGTGACCACTTCTCTGGGGAGCCTGTTACAGTGCCCAAACACGCCTTGGGTGAAGAACCTTTTCCTGATATCCAACCTAGACTTCCTCTGACTCAGCTTTGGGCAGTTTTCTCAAATCCTGTCACTGCTTATGAGAGTGAAGAAATTGGTACCTGCCCCTCCTCTTCCCCTCAGGAGGAAGTTGCAGACTGCAATGAGGTCTCCCCTCAGTCTCCTCTGCTCCAGGCTGAACAGACCCAGTGACCTCAGCAGCTCCTCATATGAGTTCCCCTCCAGACCCTTCACCATCCTCATTACTCCCCTTTGGACACCCTCTTTTTATATTGTGGTGTCCAAAACTGCACACAGGACTCAAGGTGATGCTGCACCAGTTCTTTATACACAGTCTTTTATAAGAATAGCTAGGCCTAGCACACAGCACACCCAAACTAATCTATGCTTTTATTCCCACCACTGCTTTATCCCATAGCACTGCTACCCATTGTACTCTCCTCATCACTTCATCCCCTTTGCAGAACTTAGGGATCACCCCTGGACCACCATGGCTGTTTATCTACAGGGCCGACACAGAAAAGAGATGCTGGTGTTGCCCTAGATCTTTTCAGAGAGGCAAACCTTGTCCACCTCAAGGATTTGAAAGAGTTGAGATGGAATTTTTTCCTCCCAGTTATCTGAGAGCTGAAAAGGTAAGCACAGCCCAGGCTGGAGAAACAGTCTCTGGGTGAACTCCATGCTCCCTATCTATTTGCATTACTGAGAAGTATTTCTTATCTTTTGGACTTTCAAACCAAAGAGTTTAAAGAAATACTGGAGTGAAATTATAGCTGTGATGATTAAAGCACTATATTTAGGCCTAACTGTAACTGAAATGCCAGATTATGAACTCTGAAATATCTTTTACATAAACTTTCCCCCCCATAAACAATGAGCCAAAGTATTCAATTTGTTCCATTGACTTCAGCCAAGTGCAGCATGATTCTGGTTTTACGTTAGTCCTAAGGGACAACCTCAAACCTTGAATTAACCAGAAAAATACAGACAATCAGAGAAAGCAGCCTGCTGAGACCCTTGTTAGGAGAAGCCTAACAGTATTCAGATTGTTAGGGGGTTGCTGTTGGTTTTTTTCCAGGAGGATCCCACAAAATTTCAGTCATGTGAGACCCACCACTTAAAGTGGAGTGCCCAAGTAGAAATCTGGCTTTGAAGGGATTTAATCCTGGGTTGCAGGTAAATATCCCGGGTAAAACAATATGGATAAAACCCTGCTGAGCCAGCTGACCTTGGGGAAGACAGACAGTGTGGTTATCTGAACTTTGCTTATCTAAATTCTCCTCTTGTTTGAGGTGGGATTATATTGTCCACCTCATACCAAGAGAGGGGATTCTGTGTACCCTGATCAACTCAAGGTGCATGACCCAGCATCCACGGTTACATCTTGGGAAGACAAGTGTCCTTCCCCTGGAAAGAACAGTAGTTTGGAAATTAAAAGACCAGATGATTCAGGCTCATATGCAGCTCCTATGCAATCATAAAGAGGAGATGCACACAGAGAAGAGAAAGATGGAATAATTTTGCGGAGATGCTGAGGTACAGCAGTGGGGAGAATAGACACTGAGAAGCAGAGGTGCCTTGGGCAGAGGTGTCTTAGCTCAGGCAGAGCGAGCAGGGGGTGAGCTGTGTCCCCAGCAGCCACTGCACCAGGGAAGGATGTGCAAAGCCTACTGCAGGCTGAGCAGCTTCTTGGATACATTGGAATCTCTTACACGGTCTTGTCAAGCTACAGGTTCCCCATACAGGCTGTTCACCTCCTCCCCACACCCAGTTCAGTCACAGTCCTCACTAGGAAACCAGAAGTGGAAAAAAGTCAATCTTCCCAGTCAAATAAATTCAGGAAAAATAAAAACTGATGACTTAAGATGGAATTCCCAGGGTTTCCAAAACAGCAGTGTACCTTCACTTGTAGGCCTGATGATCTTTTGTGTTGTTACAAAGAGTTACATCAAAAAAAGGCCAAACCAAAACTCTGAATTATTTCTAATCCCTTTATGCTTAACAAAAAAAAAAAAAAAAAAAAATCCGCTAAAACACCAAAACGAATAAAACCATTTGACGCAAACCACAGTGAAAGAAACTATATGGTGCATTTACAATTAATTTTCAGCTTATGAAATCACCTCATGAATGAAATGTGTGTCTAAGTCGTATGAGAGTCAAGAAGGGAGAAGAGATAACACTAGTCAGAAGAGAGCAGATTTTTATAGTGTCTGCTGGTAGCCTTTCATTCTCTGAACAGCAGGAGGAGATTAATGATATTGTCACAACAACATTAATGATGCTGTAAAATCATAAGGACAAAGAGAGCCAGGATTTGATAAAAGTGAGATTTACAGCTTCATCAGTCAATTTAATTATCTTTTACTAGGCTTAAACTAAGCAGTAAGACTAATCTCCATTTAACATGTTTTACAGGGTCTGCAGGCATTTTACAATCCTCCTCCATTCAGAAGTGTCAAATTATGGCAATATTGATAAAAGCCTGGTGTGAATGGTTGTCTAGTCAATCCCCAAACCAGTTAATATCTTTCTTTACTGCACTGTAAAAGCCAATTACTCTGAAGTTTTGGAGTGAAATTTGTGAAGAGTAATCTGAGTTGATAATGTTTAGAAAACAAATCTGAAGAAGATAAAGATCCGTGTCCACCTGCCTGCATTTGCTATAAAAGACGGTGCTGCTGCCTCTGTGCTGGCTCTGCTGCCTGTCCTCCTGCACTGTCAGCCCTGCAATGGGACTGCTTCCCCTTGGGAATCAGCCTGTTCCTGGGAATCAGCCTGTTCCTGGGAATCAGCTTTTACTCCTCTCGGGGGAGCAGCAGAGCCCAGCAATGTCAGGGCTCTGCAGCCCAGGATGGTGGAGTCCCACAGTCCGTGGGGAGCAGGGGCTGTCCCCAGCACCACTTTTCATCTGGCCCCTGGGGTGGCCAGGTGCAGGGGCTGGTGGTGGCCCCATCAGCTCTGATCTGCTGGTGACCCTTCTTGTGTGAGGATGGCCACTGACTGCACTGCCAAATCCCATGCAGGCTCTGACCTCCACTTCCCCCAGCAGCAAAAAGCACGAGGATTAAGTAATTACTTTGAAGCCAAATGATTACTGATGTTAAAATTTATAATCAACACCGTCTAGAGATGAGCAACATGAAATGTTTCAAACAAGGTGTTTTGCTTCTTTTTAATTTTCTCAGCCCCTTTCTTAGCCACCAGCAGGTGCCTCTCCACATTCTGTTTCTTCATGTTGTGTTACTGGACCTGTAGTACAACACAGTATTTGTTCTTACTAAGTCCAGCAAAACCATTACAGATTATATGTTTATTACTTTTCCACGTGTGCTTTTTAAAAACCAAGTCCCTCAGGTACTTCAGGTCCCTAGGCTTGATTTTTTGCTCTCCAAAACTTTGTGGATTTACTCATACTTCCACAAATAGAGGAGTAAACCAAATTTTCTCCACTTGATGGGCTATTGCATGGCCATTGAGGCCTACCTTTTTACATAAGTATCTTCCTTTGAGCTCTAGAGAAGCAAGCTTCTGGCATCAGGGACAGAAGAAAAATGCTTAAACTGGCACTTTTTCTAGACTTTGATTTTCAGTGAGACTCTGAAAATGTAGCTCTCAAACCAGATGGCAGCTCGCAGCAAATTGCATGTTTCAAGCCTGGGAGAATCCCTTGTTTAGCCAACTGTTGGCTGACACAGCAGAATGAGAAAATCTAAATCTTTCCTAGTGAGTTCAGATTGTCTTTCCCTGCTCTCCAAGCAGAGGAACACCAATCTTCTCAGGCCAGGTGTGTCTGGCAGTGAAGAATCTGATTCAAGGCAGGCTCTGGCTCTGAGCACTTGGTGATTGGAATTTCGATCCCACTTCACCTCTCTTTACTTTGTACTCTTGCCTGTATTTACGTGCTGTGGGCAAGTCAATTCTTTGACCCATCTCTTCTGCTGGTCTAAGTGGCTCTGAAGGCAATTCCTGTGATATTTTAGTCTCACTAAGCCCTATTATTAAACATTTTTTGAGTCAGGAGTCAGGCTTCCTGGAAAATAAACTTCACGGCACAGGCATGCCCTGTGTCATTCAAAGACAGTTGTTCTGCTCCTGCACTTAAAAAAAATCGACAAACACAGAATGACTGTGTTTCCACAGTATCTTATTTTTAGCTTTCTCAAAAAGTTTTTTGACTAATGATTAAATAATCCCCTGACAAGAAACTAAAAATATTTCTCTTCCCAGGCTTGGAAAAGAGAGATACTTTTTTTTTTTTTACAAATACCTAGAAAGTTTACAGGAAAAAATAGTAACAGCAGTCAACTTTTAGGACCTGCAGCTCTGTTTGAAACACACTGCAGTCCTGCCTTGTCACCTGCATTCTTGAGCTTGCTAGCACATCTGACACCCTAAATCTGGCAGGTGTAATGTGCTTCTGACCATGCAGAGTGCCCCTCTCACCTTGCAGCCTTTAGGTCCTGGGCCCACAGTGCCCAGCTGGGCTGACAGTGCTCCTGGTGCAGGAGGTGCTGGCAGACATGCCTAGGAGAGACATCTTTTTTAGGACAAGCACTGCCTCAAACCCTGGCTCAGACCAACCCCAGGACCTTCAGGGGGTTTGGCTGTTAGAAAGTCAGAAGTGCCAAACTCAGATGCTTTGTGTGTGACAGGCTTGGCTGGCCTCTGTCATGCAGCCCATGTTCCCAGGTGCTGCATCCTCTGGTCTCAGCTGGTGGTCAGCAGATGCCATCCTGCAGGACTGCAGATAGAAGTGAGACAGCTCTGACACATCTGGTGGAAAACCTTCTGCACCAGAGCTCTAAAACGATTGGGAATTTGGCAATGCTTGGTGGTTCCCGTCATCCTGATGGCATCAAGACCAATGATCCCCTCAAGGTCCCAATATTCAGGGACTCTTGGAAGAAAGATTTTCAGTCAAAGTGGTGGCTCACCTTATGGTGAGACAAGGGTCTCAAACTCTACTGCCTGTTTCATGGAATTTCCACTAAGCCTAGGGGAAGGGGTGTAGAAATTGGCAGGAATTTTGTCCAAACAAGGTCTTCAGGACTGAGCCTCTGTCAATAAATCCTGCAACGTGTTTGTTCATGCAGGAAACGGGGAAAAAGTCAGTTCAGGATTCTTATCCATCTGATCTTATCAGGGTGGTAAATCTGGTCTTTGATCTTTTGTCAATAACGCACAAAGTTGGAGGCAGCTGCCACCACCCAGCTCAGCCATGCAGTCATCAGGGTCTCATAAAACATTTATGAAACCTGTCATAAACCGGCCTGATAAGGAACAGGACATCAGGTTTCAGGAGTCAGCAGCTTCTTGGGGAAGACCTTCCCTCTAACTCCAAAGCTCCTTTGTTTAAATAGCAAACACAAGCCACAGATTGCACCCTGCCATAAATGCTGGGAGCAGGGAATTTTCACCAGCCCTGCTGCCTGCTGAATTTTAGTGGCTGGTACTGGCCTTCATAATTTGCCTTTCCCACTTGCCAGTCCTAGGGGAAGAGGCAGAAGAGGAGAGGAGAGGAAATAAATAAAATTATAACTGAGGAAGGAAAGAATAGAAGAAAATGTTAACTGAAATAATGAGACCCACATTCTGTTCCCACCTTCCCCGGTTACTGCAACTATGACTCATGTCACAGTCTCTGCCTCTTCCTTACTTTCTTTATAGGAAAATCAGATGATCTGCCTGGTATCTTCTCTGTGCATATGTGCTCTTTGACATTATTTTCCAGAAGACTAAATCCCTGATAGAAAATAAGGTGCTTCCAGTGTGCCCTCTGAGACACCTGAACCTCAAGAACAGGGCCATGCTCCAATGCTGCTCCATGATTTCTGCTTCCTTCAGCAGCACGGAGCACCTCTCAGCAGCTCAGTGACCACATCAGCTCCGTGATCTTCCTGAGCTAGAAGTTAAGGAGCTGTGCAGCACCGGGGACTATTCAATCACTCATTGGGGTATTTCTTGTTCCTTGGAACAATTTTGGCCTAGGAGATGCAGTTGGAAAAGGAAATTGCTGCTAGGATCAGGTATGACAGTATTATTATTTACACAGAGGATTCAAACCCTTGATTTTCTGAAAGCACAGGAAGGTCGATGTCAAAATACAGCCTATGTTTGCAACTCAAAGCCCTGGTTAGCACCAAGACCAAATCCTTCTGCCAAGAGGCCACAATTTTCATGCATATTCTGCCATCTTTGATTGTGGTTTTGGTTTTTTTCTGGTAAAGACACTAAATGGAACATGACACAATACTTGGAGCTTAGAATCACAAAATAATATCTCATAAATCACCTGGATTATGTTTTCCTTTTATTTGCTTGTGCTTTTGGGGTGATATATTCACAATGTTGAGATACAGACAACGTTTTTTTTCTGAAGCCTGACTTCATAGAAAGCTTAATTATTCCTTAAAAGTATTTTAAATCATGCAAACTATACTGCACCATAACAAGATATATTTACAGCTATATATTTATTTTATAATCTCCACAAGATAAGCAGCTGTTATGTTTAATTGGTATTACTGTATTATTTACTAATCAAACTACTTAGGAGTTTAGTGGTGCAATCACAACTTCTCTCCCTGTTAATTTAGTCCTGTTTCAGACACTAATAATAACAATTGTTCAGTACTGACAAGAACTTGGTGTCGGAACAGTTCCAAATAGAGATAGATACAAAGATACCTTAATTGGGTATGTGTTATCGGTTGCTTATAGTAATAAAGCACTAATTCAACACTGGTGTATAACCACAAGCAGCTGTAATAAATTTCAGATTTGGTAATAAAATACTACTATATAGCTTGATTAGGTGATAAAATAGCAGTTACATTTTAGAAATGTGTATCAAAAATTCAAAATGCTTGTTATCCTGAGCATTTCTTTGCAGGCAGCCTCGCGGCTAAAGGTTCCAGGGCTACCGGGGAGCTCTTTGTATTTTCCCATCAGCGAGGGTGACTGAGTGAAGCAACTGATTGCCTTGGGTAGCCTGTGCCCCAGGCCATTTAGGCAACCCAGTTCTCTTTCTCGCTTCCTTACAGGTAAACACAGGACAGAAGAATCCCTACTTGCTGCAGTCAAATGCAATTAGTCAGTTGATTGATCAACTACCATCACTTTTTGGTACCTCTTAACTGTGTGAACTTGCTCTGCTCCTGTTTCAGGTTATGCTATTCTACAGAAATATAAGGGTGTTTGAAGTGTTTGCACATCATGTAACACAGCTCAGAGGAATACAGGCAATGCACTTACTCTGTTGTGTGGCAGTTTATGGGAAACGCAACACCATGAGTGGCATTTTGTGCACACTGGTGCAAAGTCAGTGCCCAAACCCTGCGTGGGTGGCCTTTTAGTGAGCCTCAGCACTCTGAAGGTGCTTGTAGTTTCTTGAAATTGCAGTTCCAAGGCTTGCTCTTAGATTTGAAAGAAGGATTTGAATCAGCTAAAGTAATGAGAAGGATAGGAACCTCCTGCTCCCAACTACATAATTCCAACCAGGGACCTCCACAGGGGAGCTAATTAGGATGTGGGTCCACAATGTCAAATACCTGCATGAAAAATTCTGTGCACCGGAGTGACAACACATGGACGAAGATCTGCACACAAAGCAGGATGTTTGAAAAACTTAATTTAAACAGGTACAAATCATGGACTGGTCATGCCCATAGCTTGTCTTCTGACCACAAGACAAAGGGTGGTGCTGACAGTGCCAGGTCTGCAGAGGTGTCCTGAGGGCTACACCCTACACCAGGCATGAGAGGCATCCTGCACGAGCCTGGGCAGCCATGGCACGGTGTCTGCTGCACCATGACCCGGGACTTCTGGAAAACGAAAGTCCTGTGTGACTAAGGGTTTATATGGGTTTATTTATAAATCAGAGGACTGGAGACTGCTGTCTGTTCTTAATTTCTCCATTCTTTTCAGCTCTTCTCTCCATCCCCATTCTAAGAAAACTGCTACCAAAGTTAACCCTTATGCTTTCCTCTGTTTCTTTTACTTTCTTTCTAACTTTTCTACTTCTATGCTTCTCATTCCTGTTCTTCTGCACTGTACCCTCCTCTGATAAAAGTTATCAGTTGCATCATTACCTCCTCACAGATTTGTATCAAGGGAAGAGCAAACCTGCTTCCCCCACACCCTCAGATGTCCAGCACACTGTAAATCATCTTCTAGCCTTCAGGAAGACCCCAAAAAACACAATCCACAGAGAGTGCATGGCAGTCAACACCTTTGGTGCACATTAATACCCTTGTCCCACTCATCAAGAAGCTTGTTCTTCAAGACCTAAAGACAGCTCCAGGGACAGCTGGGGGAAGGTTTTGTACCCAGTGTGTCCCCACTGGACACATGCTGCCTTTTCTTAGGCACCAGAGAATCCACAGAGCAGAGAGCTGCTGGAAGTGAGCTTTGGTCTTGCATTCATAAAACAAGTCCTAATTCCCCTAAACGGTTCTTTCCTGGGCACATGGTGCCTTTATATCTTATTGACTGCACAAATATAGCCCTTTGCTGAACATATATATTTTATACCTTAAAGATTACTGCCTGTGATGTAGTTGGTAAAATGGAACAGAACTACAAGTGAATTATGATCTTTATCCCTAATGAGTAAAATTTGTTTACAGCAAACTTCTGAGTAAGGCCGAAGAAGAGTACAGATACATGCAACCAAAGTAATTCAGTCCCCAAAATTTCAAAGGTTTTTGGGAATATGCACCCAGAGAGCTGGCTGTAACTGATGAAAAGGCTTTTGTCAAGAGTATGCAGCCTTCCTTGTCCCGTTAGTTTTAAGTTCTTGCACAGAACTGTCGTTTCTGCAAAGTGCAGGGATTTGAACTCGCGAGCCAGCAGGGGAGGCTCAAAATTGTAGTGGTCTTCCAGACATGCAAAAAAAAAGTCAATACAGCCCTTTCCTGGTCCCATGAAAGTCACACCTTTCCATGTTTTGAAGAAAGAAGGATTACATCCTGATTGCAGCAGACTTTTCTGCAAGGGCTCAGCCTCCTGAACCAGAAAAACCCCACTGATCTGTCTCCTATGTAACGTGGCAGGTGTCCTTCCTTACAATTGGTGCAGGGGACTTTAATGAGTTTCTGGTACTGAAAAGAAGGAACCATTTTCTTCATTTATGCCCTCTTAGGAAAAAAGACAAACTTCCCCGAGTGACTGTGTGATCATACACTTATTTTAGACTCATAGACACATAGGATGGTTTGGTTTCGAAGGGATCTTCGAAGAGTATCTAGTGTATTTTCAGTAGCAAGGCTACTGGGTTTGAAATCCTAATTCCACTTCTTTATAGATTTTTTTAATGTGGCACTGTCATGGGATCTGAAGCAGATGCCTACCCTGAGAGTCACCAACCAGAAATGACACGCAGGATTCAACAAGATACTGGCTAATCAAAATGATTGACAAAATGATTCTGATTCCTCTTTGTTTTAAGTTATCTACAATTTAGGAGAGCATGAATAGAACAACACTTAAATTCTTACATTAATTCAAGCTTGAATGAATTTCTTGCTGAAGTTCAAGGTTTCAGCAAGTCATAAAAGATTCAGAAAAAGCTTCCAGAGACCTGAAAAAAAAATTAATTACTTAAGCAAAGACCTGCAGGAGAAGATTTTTCTGTGTGCATGAATCTCGTAAGATTTGAGGCTGAGATTTCATGTACTTGGCACAGTTTGCTGAAGACAGGGCCTCTCCTTGCACCATCCCTATTCACCTGACTGCTCTTCAGTCCTGAATCCATGTTGTTGCAGATACCACGTCCACATGACCTCATTATCACCCAGGGGAAATTCGCCTGGCTGCTTCCTCCTCACCCCGTGTCCCTCGGACTGCCCACTCCCCCTTGGCTGATGGAAGCGGGAGTTGCTCCCTTTTCCCAAGCAGGCCAAAGCCGTGCAAGGCTCCGTACGGCGGGGCTCTGAACCAGGGCCAGCTGGCTGCCTGTCAGCACGCAATCCAAACACCGGCCAAGGCTGCCCTGGCTGCAATAAACCCCTGCAGGGCTGCAAAACAGGTCAGAGATCTCCGAGAGTACAGCTCTGCTTGGGTAATGATTAACAGCAGGGTGGCAAAAGTCCCTGAGGCTTTGGCTGGCTCTGTGTCTGTGCAGGCACACATCAGCCTACGTCAATGGGAAAGTTTATCTGTTCTAAGCCCAGAAAACCCTTTGCAGGAGCAAAGCCTCTCTCATGGTGGGCTGTTCACTAAACCCTTACTATGGCCCAGTATTCCTGATGGTCTCTGCACTGGCAGAGAATCCTCTATTGCTGCATTTTAAATCAAGAGCAGAAATAATCGTGAGGGACAAGTTCAGTCTTTCTCTAACTTCTGTAATGAACAAATATGGAAGACCATATTCCAGTCTCTATTCATGGGCATAAATCTGAAAATGGAGACAAATGTAGTTTTCTTTCAGATCCCCCGAGAGAAAAATCTGCAGAACTGACCTGACAAGACAGAATATAATCATGGGTGTTTTGTTCTGTGCCAGTGAATGTCCTTAAACTCAGTGGTGCTGTTAAATTGCTACTTTCCAAGGCAAAATAACTTTATAATTACCTGTTGATCCTATGCCAATTGCCCCCTTCTTCTTAATTTCTATTTGTTATTTTTTAGAATCAGAGATTGTAGGATTTTCCCCATATTTTACAAAGTACCTTATCATAATTTTTTTTAAAACAGGTGTTTAAAAAAAAAATCCAACTTTACTATGTAAGCAGGTTACTCCTGGAGTATAATCTCGTGTGTATCTGCATGTATTTACATACTCATGTAATGTATCTATAATGGCATGTAAATACATTCTACTGTTAGATGGGCGAGTGTTTTTACAAAGAATAACACTGATCGTACTTTGGTTGAGGGGACCAAGAGGACCCAGCAGGGACAATGCTGTTATTCAGGATGAGCTCTCTTCTGAAACCTTTTGCAGTAGAAGTTTCCCAAGCATGGTCACAAGAGCCAGTCTGCAAGCTCCAGCAGACACCTGCTGCCAGCCTAAAGCACCTGAAGCAGCCAGCAAAGGGGCAGCAAGCCCTGCCGAGGGGCAGGCAGCTCTGTGAGGAATGCCAGATCAGGTCCCTTGTAATCAAGGGCAGTTTCCTTCCTTTGTCAGGATCTTGACAGGCAATCAGATTTTAACGTGAGTTTCCTCCATCCTAAGCCAGTGTCAATAGAAAAGCAAATGGATCAAATGTGAATGGAGACCACAAAACTCCTGGGTAATAGCAGATAACACTCCTTGACCTTCCCACTCATAAAGTAGCATTACTTCCTCCTCCACAATGAAGATTATTTTTTATGTCGTATTTACATTAGTTTATATGGCTACATCCTCAAAACCTTTATTCAGCTACGTAAGGTTCTGCCAGAGCCCAGGTGTGGGTTTGCAAAGGCAGTGGGAGCTGTGGCCTCCAGTTCACACAGCCAGCTCTGGTTTGTGCTCTTGCCCATGAGCTCAGGAGAGAGACTGGAAAGCTGCAAGGAAAATAAATGTCCAGCTCTTAGACAATGATTGAGGACTTGGGTGAATTCAGCTCTGCGAAAAACTACTTCATTTAGTTTAAGCACAGTGAGTGGGGGGAGCAGAAAAGCAGCTGAACCCAATTTCAGCATCAGAATATTTTATGCACATTGTTAAAGTCTTCTTTTGCATGCATATGAAAGAGGAAGACCAGAGCTGATGGAGCAATCACTGGAATTAAGACTCCAGCTTTCCAGGTGCTTACACCAGCTGATGAAAAACAATGCTTCTGAAAACAAGGGCTGATGTTGGTGTAACACTGCAGGGAAAAACATGCTTTCCAAATGAATTTCTTTTTATTCTGTGCTCATCTGTTGCAGAAATATCAGGAAATTTCTTTATTTTGCAGAAATAAACACTGTAAAGGTTTCCCCTTTAAATAACCATTCTACAAGGGACCTGATTTTTTTTTAAACTCTGCTGGCTAGTTAATCTCTGAGGAGATAAATGGTTTTATTTGCTTTGTGATGTTACTTAGATTAATTACATGGCTCACTAAAATATGTAGAGCACTATAAATGTTCATACCCTTTGTAGCAGGCATGCATGCAGCTCACAGCACCTTTGGGGTATTTGTTATGAAAGGTTAAATGCTCTGGATTCCCTTCTTTCCTTTGCTGAGGCTCAAACAGATGTTTCAAACACCCTTCATTGACCTCCTCATATTATCCAAGGATAACATGGGAAAAAAGGTAACGCTGCCTTAGAGAGGAGAGGCTCTGTCCCGTGTTCACCCATCTGACATCTCTCCTCCAGCCTTCCAGGAAGGTTTGAGAAGAAGCTGCAGGTCCTGCTGAACTGTTTCTCTCAGTTACTTGCAAATTTCTACTTCGCTATTGAAATACTTCTTTCTGATGGCACCTGGCTGCCACGCCTTCAAATAAAAATGGCTCTGGGATCTTCCTGAAAGCCAGGTTTTAAACCTTGCAGTATCTGATGCTAGGGAGCTATGAGTAACAGCCTCTTCCTTCCTTCCACAGCAGTGCTTGTGTTTTCCATTGCTGCCTGTATTTCACATTTTTCAGTGTCTTCTTAGCAACGCATTTTCAAGGCAACAGTGCCTACTCTTTTGTCACTAAGCCTCAATATTCCTCACATAGAGACACAACCACACAGTTTTGTGTTCAGCTGATGTCAGTGTCACGGTGAAGGAAGCAGCCAAGGAGGAAGTCACAGCACACCGAGGTGCCAGAAGGGAGCGAGGCTGGGGGCCAAGGACCAGAAGCAGTGTCCCTGGCCTGATTCCTATCAGGCATCTATAATGGTTATCTTTTCCTCTGCCTTCCTTAAAGTCCACTGGGGCTCTGGGGAAGCGTTTGCCCTGTGAGATGAGGATCCATGTCTGAACCGGGGGTCTTGGGGCTCCTGCTGCAAATGCTGAAGAGAAGCTGCCTCACCTGCAGTACAGCTGGGCTCTGACCAGAGCAGGCAACTGCAACAGGTCAGAAAAGTCGCTCCTATGATGCCAAAAGATTTTTGCTTTTTATATACTTTTCATATCTTTGTAGTTCTATAGACTATTATTGTATAGTTATATAGTTTCTTAAGCTAACTCAAGTATTTTGTTAGACAAACACATTCCTGGAATCCTATTCTAATCTTGTTTCTTCAGTGAACCAAGGCCATGTCACTTTCCCATGTATTTAGACATGAACAATGTGGGGCTAGAAGCAAGGGGGGAGGCTTCAGTAGGGGGCTGAACCAAGAAAGGAATTACTTCATTAACTGTACTTCTAACTGAGGATTCTTGTCAATTACGCTGATTTGCTAAACTTATAAAAGTGCCGAAGCCCTCATGGGGGCATTCCACCATAAGTGCACCTGAAGGACCTTCAATAAACAGTAACTGCTTGTTATCATTTTAATCTTGTTTGGTTTGTGATTTTAGGGCTTAAAAGGCATCACCTAAAGAAGGCTCTTTCTACTCTAAAACGCTCAGGTGACCTGGAACTGTATTTTGCACTCTTCTCCCTTCCTACATACACTGACTATCTGCACAGCAGGCAATACAGACCTCTCCTGGCAAGATGGGGATGTGGATTGAAATGTGTTCAGGCAGGGACTGGACTCTCTTCTCCACTACACTCAAGGTGTGTGCTAGCCACAGAGCTGGGCAGGAAAAATCAGGGAAAGTATTACATAAAGGGACTGTAAGGGCTTTGTCTGTAGTTCATTAATTCTTGTGTCGCCAGCACATGGGATATGCAAAACCACCCTGAGCAGCAGATGTCACCTCATGCTCTAGGAGGGAAAAAAGGGGCCATGATTTGTGTCAGTTTTTATAGCCATATGTTTCAGTGACAGACACTAAAGAAGGTCACTCTTCCAAGGACTATGCTCAGAATCTAGGGCGACCTGATGGGAGGATCCAGGCTGCCACATTATGTGATCAGTGACACCAGACCCCATCTGGAGACTTTTCCGTGTATAACCCAGACCCTGCTGTGAATTTGAGACAAACACTTAAATGTTGCATTGACCTGTACCTGCCAGCACAGACTCTTTGCATTTCATCACACACACCTGGATACTGCAGAGTGCCTAAGGCTCTTCGGCTTAAGCTGTGTCCATTGCTTGGTTCAAGGGCGACCCAGAAGTGGGGTTTGTTACTCTAAGGATATGTCCAGCACTTCCCATGTTTAAGACATCTCCCTCCAGGGATTCAGCAGGCATTCTCCTGTGTTCAGTACAGAGAATTTTGCATTTGTTATCAGCTATTTGAGGATGTTGTGTCTCTGCAGGCATGAGAATTTGCTCAGTCTCTGATGCTGCAGATTTTCCACCTTCCACACTCTGGTCCCCACTGTGTCTGCTTGCTCTGAATCCACTTCGGTGGGGTACATACGCCTCCAAAGATTTCCCTTGGCCTTAATGATTGGCACACGTTGGCCTTACTTAGCATTTACACAGTGCTATTGACAGGTGACAAGGCATATTACTTTATGGCTGGGAAGATATGGAGAAAGCTGACAAAGGTGAACAAAGGTACAGAAAGGCTTCTGTGTGTGGAAAAAAACAGGTAGAGAGAACTCTTTAGCCCCCGAAAAGACAGGAAGTTATGCTAGCGGGTTATAAATTACAAACAACAGGAAGAAGATGAAGGAACCACCCATCAGCCTTTTCTAACATGGGAGCGGCTCACACAAAAGCAGCAGGCTGCAATTTCAAGAAAACCAAAAAGATTTATTTGTATACAGTGCAGAATTTATGGAGATGCACAGCGTTTAGATCTGTGATGTTCCCTGTGAGAGGACTTTATGGATGTAAGGTAAATGTGCATGGGTTCACAAATGTTTTGGACATCCTCAAGGAGGTGAAATCCACTGAGGTGTTGTAGGTCCCTAAGCCATTGATTACTGTGCAACAGAACAGATACTTTGGAAATTTCTCTATATACTTGCTTGGTGCTTCTATTTTCCCTTGAGCCACTTCTGTTGGTTTTCTCCACTGGAGAAGGGCATCAACACAACTTCAACGAGACTAAGTAGCCTCCTTCTCTCTTCAGCCACCTGCTGGGGACAGGGTGCTGAGCTGGCGTGGCACAGCTGCTCCTATGACCTCACCATCATCCTTGTGCCAGCCTGGTTTAGTGACTAGCAGTGCTCTTCCAAATGCTTTGAGAACTGCTCAAGAGCTGGATCAGGTAACTCCGATCATACTCCGACTGCTGGATTTACACACAGCTAATTGCAAATAATCACACAGTTGAACAGGGGACTGAGATGCACACTTGGAGCTGCTCTGCTGCCAAGGGGCTGGCAGTGTTCCTTGAACTCAGGGATGCTGAGGATTGGGAGGAGGAATGCAACCCCATCAACCTGCCCTTCCACTTCTTCACCCCAGGGAAACAAAGGGTGTGTTTCTGACTATGCCATTTCATCTTTGTCACTCCATCACCTGTTTTTCTCTTTCCTTCTTTCCCATTTTCCCCGAAAGTGAACAAGTCCTTACAACACCACCAAAATGTCAGCAACTCTTTAGCATTTTATCCTTACAGCAACCTCTGAGCACAAAACTCCCAATCATTAAAGCCACTCCAGCCTGGCCCTGGGTCCTGGCTCTACAGTCCCCCTGTTTAATACAAGTGATCAGATGTAATCACTGTGGTTCCCAAGAGCACCAGCACTTGGTTCCAGAGCACACAGAGAGGTTGAGCAGCTCCAAGAGCAGCTGCACAGCAAACTGTGGCAAACCAGTGTAGCAAAAGCAAGAATGGATGCTCCTGACAAAAATGGGGCTTGTGACAGCAGCTACAGCTCAGCTGGGGCCATGGAGGCTGACTACACCATGGAGAACTTGTCAGGAGAATGAGAGACATAAGAAGGAGGTGATACCTGCTGTGTGCTGGGTGACCAAGAAGGGTGAGGCCAGAGCACAAACTGCCATAGTAATGCAGTTTAGGGGGGCCCTGGCTGCAGTTGGTCCCCCAGAATGACAAGGTACCTCAGCAAAAATGCTGAATGCTTTGGCTGGACTGTGGGGAGCACGGACATGCTGAGCTGGACAGAGCCCAGACCTTCTATTTGAAGGGGTAGAACAGCCCTTCAGGGGTAGTATAGGACACAGCCTGGCCTGTAAAATAGTTCTCATTCATTCACTTGGGTATCATATCTCAGGAGTAGCAAGACACAGCTGTGGAGCTGGGTTTGCTTCCTTAGGATTTGCAATACTGACCACCCAGCAGCACACATGCCCTGTCCAGCAGAGCCATCAGCATCACTGCCTTGCTGCAGGGTGACACCTGCTGCTTTCTGTTCCTCTGGACCAGTGTGCTTCTTTTCACCCTGACTGAGCTGGGGTTAACCTGGCAAAGGAGGCAAAGTGGTGGTGAGACAGATTTGGAGCTGCTTCAGGAGCTGCTCTCAGCCCTGTGCCTCCCACAGGCTGCTTGCCTACAGACCTGCCTTGTGACCGACTCCAGCATCAATGGCAACAAGCCTGGCTCCAGCTCTGCTTTTGTCTGGAGGCTTCACAAGAGCTCTCACTTGTGTGGGTTCCTCAGTGTCTGACAAGCCACGAGCTCCGCTACAGCTGTTTGCTCAGAAAAGTTGCTGAAAAGGGCCCTTGTCTCCGTCTGGCCATATCCACTTTCATGACATTTATACAGACACAATTTTCTTTGAAAGCTTTGTCCCATTGCCAGGTCAGACTGAACTCAGCCAATGTTTTACACTCAACATTGAGGGGACATTGCCAGCTCAGCCTCTCTGTGTGCTCAAACCAAAGAAGGCAATAAGTGGTTACCAACAATTAACTTCCCATCTTGGAGGGCACGTGAAGAGAAGCTCAATATGGGTCTACTCTGATTAGATATCACTCCATGGGGTCATTTCTAGGACTAGGAGTAACGGTTTTAAACTAAAAGAGGGAGATTCAGGCCAGATATAAGGAAGAAATTCTTAACTGTGAGGGTGGTGAGGCACTAGAACAAGCGACAGGCATGGAGAGGTCACAAACGCCAGTGGCTCCTGTGCAGAGGGCCCTGGCCTGACTGCTCACACCCAGCCTGGTGCACAGCCAGGCTTTGCTGCAGAGCAATTTGCTTTTGAAAATAAGACACTTCTACCCAGTGTACTAAAGACTCCAGGGAAATTGTAGGATCCATATATATGTCAGAGTAGGTCAATTGCAGGCCCTTGAAAAATCAGGTGAGACAAAGTTCTGTCAGAAGGCAGACAAGCCATTCTATCCAAGTAGACAAATTACACTAATTAATTTACTTCAGCCTATTATTTTTGATCTCTGATTGAGAAAAAGCAATAATCTTCACACTTTTTTTTTTTTCATAAGGGGAAGCAAAAAAAATCTGACCCCACCTCTTTTTACTTGACTTTGACTTCAGGAAATCATGGACATGCTGGGAACTTCTCTATTAATTCTATGAGTGCTTGGAAACCAACTATCCTGAGGCGTTAAAAATACCATCATCAGGCAGACTAAATAGGTAAACATACATTCATGAACCAGAGAGCTGGCAGGATGCATTCGGTAGAAAAGTCTTTAAAGGAGATTCTCCTTAAAAAAAGACAATTATAACAATATGTGACCATAGCAACAGCAAAGCTGCATGCAGAATGGAAGAGGGAAGTATTCCCTTTAGCAGATGGATGTCTCTCCTGCCTCCCATTGAAATTATGTTCTGAAAGGCTAACATCAAAGATTTGTTCAGAAAATTGTTATCTTTGAATGCTCTGTGCATACACCACTCCCCTGAGCCTCGGGAAAGCCTTTTTTTTTCATTTTACAATGCAAATGTTGTTTCATGGGATGGATTTAGATTAGGTCTTAGAGAGCAAGCCTGGGAAATCTACAGAACAGCAACATTCTCTCCTGCTGGATATCCTTTGGCAGTATGCTGGAGCTCCCCACCATCCCTGAGCTGATCCCTGTATTTCACTCCTTCAGGTAGTTTGTTGCCTCTAAGCTGGTGTTAAAAGAGTAAGGTTATGGAAACAGGGAAAGAGAATTCTTGGAGAAATAAATAAAGAGCCGCCTGTTTTTCTCCATGCAGCATTTGTTCTTCTTGGAGTGACAGAGGGCACAGAACTTTCCCTTCCTTCTAAGAAGCAGAGACACCAGCCACGAGTCTCTGTCCACCACTGCCACACAAGCAGAGAAAAACCATCCCACTGGCAAAAGGAGGTCCTGACAGCCTTTAATTTCAGTATTTACTCTTCCCTTTCGATTCCCTGCATGAAGTATTTCCAGGTGACCCAGTGTGAGTCAATAAATAATATATCATCCCCCGGTGAAAAAAACCTGGCTACGTCAAAGGCGCCTCTCAGTCTGAGGCTGGCTGTAGTTTATCTCTTGCCTTCAACTGGCAGTTTAGAAACATTACGACAATCAGATAACCAGAAATGAATAAGCACTTCGATGGTTCAATATCTCACTCCACAAGTGACAATAAAAAGCTCATAACTTTTCCAGTGGCACATTAGTGTGTGCAGCAGGCAGGGGAGGCAGAGTGGCAGGGGCTGCTGACGCCAGAGGTGTGGCACGCACTGCCCACCCGTGGGTCACACATCTGCTGCTTAGAGAGGAGCCCACAAGCACAGGTCTCCACAAAATATTTAGGTCTCACCTGTAGAGCTGCAGACCACGCCTCTACACAGCCTAAGGCTGTTTTTTTCCTGGGAGTTCATTAGACTGCAGACAGAAGGGGCTCCCTTGCTCTTACCCTTTTGCAGGTAGAAAAAGATGGGGGTGATGTACAGGTGTGTCAGGACAAGGTTAGAATCCACAATTTGTGAGCCCTTCCCTATGTCCTGAGCTTGTCGCTCCATTTGATCGGCCTGACTTCCAATGGGATGTACAGCAGAAGTTTTATAAAACCTCGGGGAGAATGCATGTCTGTTTCTAATGGAAATGGGAGCTGGTGAGGTGCAGTAGGCTGTGTCCCTGATACAAACAAGGGAGCAGGAGATCTGCAACAGCTCTGCCAGTGGTGACTTTAATTTGCCTCTGAATGCAAATGTGCAGCATACAGACAGCAAGACAGGAAGCAGAGGGGGTGGAAATCTCGCTGCTCTCCAAAACACCTTCTCCAGGATTGTGTAGGACTTCAGCCAATTTTAGTGTGGTGGGAACTTTGTTAACACCTTTTGGGTGCATTATTGCTAATTCCGCGCTAATCTTCCACCGAAGGAATCATTGTGCGTGGTCTCTAAGCAAGGACATTGCTTTCCAAGGTGTTTCAAGGTTTCCACCCCTTTTCAGGCTTGAGGGGGCGGGAGAGGTTAAAAACTGCTTGGGCGGCAGTGGGGCCCGGATTTGCACATCCAGGGAGGACTGAGCAAGCAGCTGTGCAGGGCTCGGTGGCCGTCCCGGGGTGAAGCCACGGCACCCGCAAAGCGTGGCCGGGCGGGGTTGAGCCGCGTGCCGCTGACCGGGAGGTGCCGAGGGGACCGGGAGGTGACACCGGGCCGCAGCAGGAGCCGCCCTGTCCCACCAGGTGGCGCTGCGACACCGAGCGAGCCCTGCCCGGGCCGGGCGGACACCGCGCTCCCGAAGGTGGTTTAGCCACGGATAATGCATACCCCGGCTGCTAAGGAGCTTCCTGGGGACCCCTCTTGTTATCCCAGCTGGGTGGGGGGATGGGAGTTGACTGTGGCCATCCCCTGCTTGAAGGACACCCAGACCAGCCAAGGTGCTGTGGAATGGCCGGCATGTCCAGGACATCATGGTTACGATTTGCCGAAAGGGAGCAGAGTGAGGAAGACAAGGGGAAAAAAGGAATTAGGAAAATGTGACCAAGAGGGGAGGGCAGAAAATGTTTTAGAATCATTTAGGTTGGGAAAGAGGCTAGGTGGGCACGGGAAAGCTGCAGGAAGGGCTAGAGCTGGAATTGTTGAAGGGGGTTTCCTAAGGTGTGTGGGGGAAACAAGTGGCTGTTGTTGGTAGTTTATCCCTCCTCCTCTCCCCAAAACACTTTATGCTCTGTGATACTTCTTAGGCAAAACAAAGTGCCTGGGGAGTGGTATAGTCTGTAAGGGTTGAGATACTCTTCTCCTCTCTGGGACTCAGGGTCCCCATGCACCCATCCAGGCTGCACTGGCACAAAATTAGATCAACACAGCTGCAAGTGGGAGTGATTGAGAGCACCCATTTTCATTCTTAGGAACTGGGAGTCTTTTCCTTTAAAATTGTAAAACCTTGTTGAAGAGGAGGAGCATAGATGTTATAATCTGTCTTTCTGCCAGTGCTGAATTATTCTTAGTGAACATTCTTATAGCTTTATTTAGTTACATTTTATACGGCAAATAAAACAAATTCACTATCTAATCCATCTTCCAGAAAGCTCTACGGATACAGAGCTTAAGCTCTCACAAGCATTTCTTGTCCTCTTTGAGATGAATTGGGCTAAAGTTTAAGCAAAACAAGAACAAAAAATAGTAGGCTCATAGCTCTCAGTCAGTGTGGACTTTCAATATTCGCAATAGACTGCTGCTGTTTAAGTTCAGTCTGGTGCAATAACTCTACAAGACATACAGCAATATCTCTAAAAACATTCAGTGTTACAAATGCAGCCAATAGGAGAACAAGCAATCGAAGAAATCAATCCTACTTTGACTGTCAGGTTGGTACTTCTTTGGGGACTCGCCTATTAGCATAGAGATTGCCCTTTCCATAGCACATGATGTACTTTGAAAACGTTGAAAAGCCTGAGAATAGGTGGACTTAAAATTGATACACTGAGGAATCAGAATTTGAAGAGTGATGTGAGCAGTGAGAGCCTGGGACAGAGACTTCCTGGACAAGCAGACCCAAGCTGATGAGTTGAATGACTTACAGAAAGGATGAGGAGCTGGCCAGCTGGAGCAGGAGGGGTAGGACTCTGCTCCTGGAGCCACTCGGATTTGCTGATTAAAGCATGGAGTTACTCAATGAGGAATGAAACAAGAAAGAATTGTTCCTTCTCTCTGAGGAATGGGGAGGAGGTTGCATCGGTGGTGGCATTTCCCAGGTGCTCTCAGTGTTCTCAGCAATGTCTACTTTGTCATTGCAAAGGCCTTGTAGGACAGAGTGTACACTCTGTCCCACTCCCTCCTCTCTCCCTTCCCTCCCTTTCCAGAACATGTACGAGCAGTAATTCCCCTCTGCTGAAGCCCAGAGGCTTCACACAAGTTTTCTTCGGGTATGTGCAGGTGACTGCAAGGCTCTGTGGCCAACAGGCTGCTGCAGGAGGCACAGGGACGCCCATGTGCCAGTGCCCGTGTGTCCAACTGCTGACCCCATGCCATCTCTGCCAGCTGATGGCAGAGATGTTGCTGGTTGCACAGGAATGTGGAGAGCAGCCAGTGCTGGATCCTGTTCCAGGTTTCAAGTAAGGAGTGTGCTGTACTGGTTACAGGCTGTTCTTCATCTTCTTATCCCCTCTGAGGTAGCATGACCCCTTCTGCCCCTGCTGTCTCCAGTCTGTCTGTCTCCTAAGGCCCTGTGCCTCCTCCCCACAACACCTTATGTCCTTGAATGAACTTATTTCTGTTTGGCATTTGAACAAAAATACTTCCTCTCCCTCCTTGCTTCTCTGTGCCAATGGGAAAAGTATCAAAAGCAGAGGGCTGAGAGTCTTTCTGGCCTCTGGTCTGTGGCACCTAGGAGCTGAAATAAACTATTGCTGAGAAAGTCCTGCTCTGAAATTGCCCTGCGGAGGAGGCAATGGGTCACTGTCCCCTAGAGATGGCCAACGTGGAGGACAAGCAGTGCACAAGGGTGTGCTGGGGCACAGCAGGCCCAGTGTTGGTGTAAAGCATCCGCAGAGAAGCTGGATCTGGAGAAGTCTCTGGGGAACACATGGGATCTGAGAAAGCAGAGGCTGATAAATTTCAAAGTCATTCATGTCATGTGGTGGTGTTTTGAGACCAGAACTTCTACTGTTACAACCTGCGATGTATAAAACAGATATCTGCAAAACATTTCCACCTAATTTAGTTCTCAGAAAGCTGAAACACCACAATCCTGTTACTAACCTGGAGCTCAAGACAGGCTACCCGCATGGGATAACTGTTCAAATGGTGCCCTCTTGGAAAAATTGTAAAGCCATCAAAATCACAGGGATGGCATAAATGAAAGCCTAAGCTACAGGTGGCACCACATGGAGCATGTTTTGAAGTGGTAGCTACAAGCCTGCTAGATAAGTTACTGCCATCTTGTTCCCTTTCCTTGATATCCACTAACGATGAGTCAATTATTTCAATCCAAAAACCTAACAATTAAACAATGTTTTATTAAGTCATCAAAACAGCACGTTTTCCCAAGCTGAGTCACCCCAGCATGACTGTCTCTCTGACTAACAAGGTTCTCAGGCCACAGTCCCTGCCACAGCATCCCTGCTCCAGTGATCCTCCTGCTGCCTTGCTCATCACTGCTTTCTCCTCTGCTGGCTTTCATGTGTAGTGACGACTGAAGCGAGGCTGAGGGAGTGATGTGCCTGCATTTAACACCAAACATGGTGTGCTTTGTGGAGGCTCTTATCGGTTGGATGAGCTGCATTTTCTGGGCCTGACTGAGAAAGAAACAATAGAAAGAAAATAAACCTGGTGCAAGCCTGTGTCTGGATACTTCTCCAAATGCAGCACAGCCAGAGACTTCACCAAGGAGACAGGGCAGAGTGGCATTTCTCCATCTGCATCAGTGCAGTTTACTTATCTGTCTCCTGCTCATTTATGGAGAGATTCTCCCCAGCTCAGGATAGGCCATTTAGGCAAGGCTTAACGACTTTCCCCACTGTGTAGACATTTGTTGCAACTGAGGAGGTTCTTTTGTGTCTAAATTTATCAGCTTTAAATCTGTGCTGACTTTTCCAGGGTAGGTATGAGATTCAGGTGGACGTGGAACAGACTGAGCCGAAATCGCTCCGCTCCACTTGCAAGCATGAAATAAGGGGAACTACAACAGTTTTGAGCATTAGTGGCTTCAGAGGAGCTGCATCTGGAGAAATGTTTGCATCCCCAAGGCTGCTGGCTGATGTTCGGAGTTCTCATGAGGCTTTTGAACCCCGTGCAGCTTTGGCCAGCTTCTAGGCCTCAGTTTGCTCTTGCCCCCATCTCCTTCTTTTCTGAGCCAGGTATGTTCAGTCATTTCCTGCAGCACAGCATCCCCCCACATCCACTCACTGCTCCGGTCTCCATCGCACATGGCTGGGCTTGGTCTCTGAGCCAGCAGCTTCTCCCCAGCCATCCATGACTCCCTCAACTGCTGCTGCTGCAGGAGTGAACTGTCCCAGCCCTAAGAGGGGCTGCAGGCAGGGATTAGAGGACAGCCCTGGGCACTGGGCAGGAGGAGGGGTGAATTGGCTGAATTCAGGGGCAGGAAGTGCTGGAGAGCTGGGGAAAACTGTGCTGGTGAGGTGAAATAAAATCATAGAATCATTTAGGTTGGGAAAGACCTCTAAGATCATCGAGTCAAACCATTAATCCAGCACTGCCAAGTCCACCAAAACATCTCCCCAAGTGCCACCTCTAAATGCTTTTTAAACACTTCCAGGGATGGTGACTCTACCATTTCCCTGGGCAGCAATGCCTGACCACCCTTTCAGGGAAGAAATTTTTCCTAATGTCCAATCCAAACCTCCCCTGGTGCAACTTGAGACCATTTCCTCTTGTCCTGTCATTTATTACCTGGGAGGAAACACTGACCCTCACCTGGCTACACCCTCCTTTCAGGCAGTTGTAGTGAATGATAAGGTCCCCCCTGAACCTCTTTTCTCTAGGTTAAACACCCCCAGCTCCCTCAGCCACTCCTCATAAGAACTTGTGCTCCAGACACACTTGGGCTGTGGAAAATGGTATCAAAGGCTTTAGTACAGTCCAGACAACATCCACAACCTATCCCTCATCCACTAAGCCTGTCACCTTGTCGCAGAAGGAGGTCAGGTTGGAAGAGCAGGATCTGCCTTTCACCAATCCATGCTGGCTGGGCCTGATCCCTTTGTTGTCCTGCACATGCCACATGATGGGCCTCAAAATGATCTGCTCCATGACCTTCCCCAGCACCGAGGTAGGCCTTTAATTCCCTGTATCCTCCTTCTAAGCCTTCTTGTAAATGAATGTCACATTTGCTGACCTCCAGTGCTCCCCAGTGAGCCAGGACTCTGACAAATGATGTCCCATAATTGGAAATGTTCCAGACCAGGTTGGGTGGGCCTTTAAGCCATCTGATTAGTGGAAGATGTCCCTGGTCATGGCAGGGGGGTTGGAACAAGGTGTTCTTTAAAGGCCCCTTCTAATCCAAACCATTCTGTGACTATTATTCTATGAAAGTGGCTCAGTGAGCACTTCTTCCAGCTTCCTCAGTATCTGAGATGGGCAGTGAGTATGGCAGTGCATGGTGGCTGTGGAATACTGGAAAGAATTGAGAGGCACGGAAGGAACAGGAGCTGCCAAGAGCTGTTCGTATAGACATCCCTCAGGATGATGGCTGCTGACTTTCTCAGGAACCAGAATGTCCTTTACCTTGAGTGGGTTTGGTACATGTTGTTTTTGCATAACAGTTTTTCCCAATTGACCTCTCAGGGTGTTTTCTTTCAGGCCTAAGTGTGGTGGGCTGAGTGCTCTTTAACAGGACCAGCTTTTTAAGGGACAAGATGTACTTTCAACTAATTGCCTCTGTGCTCAGGTTCTCTCTTCATTTCCCATCTCCCTGAGCAGTGCACTTATCAGTGGGGCAGAGGTACTTGTTCGAGCTTTCAAGGAAATGATACAGAGAACAGACTGACAGTTACCATCCATGGAGAACAATCTGTTTAAAATAACATCACTAAAGGCCCAGATTACCAATTACACTTTATTAGTTGCTTGATATGAGTTTTCTGAAGAAGCAGCTTATGTAAAGCTACTGTTTATACCAAATCTGCAGCATGAAGCATTACTGCGGATACATGTTAATAAATGTAAAGGCTGTCAGTGGCTACTGAAAATGTGGCCTTTTCTGAAGACAGATAAACTTTCTTCTTTTTCACCATCTTTTCCCCCGTGCACTGGAAACATCAGTACCAGTTAAAGATACAGGTACTGGGGCCTGCATGAACTGGTGGAAAACCTTGACTGGTGAAAAGGAGATGGCTGGTTACTGAGTGTGCTAAATAAGCCCAGCATCTCATAAATAAATCTCTGTCCTTGTATGAATTAGTAGTATTTTCCATCTGAGCGAGAAGTGTACCTCTTCCAATAGCCTGTCATGCAATCCCAGGGACTCTTCTTTTTCTGCTTAAGGTTTGGGAGTTGTGGAAAGTCTGCATCTCACACCCTTCACAAGTCTGTTTACTTGTGGGAAGCCTTTTTATCTGTTACCTGTGGGGGCTGCATTCCCTGACTCCCTGTGCATCCCTTACCTTCTCCATGTGGGCTGATCTAGTGGGGCGATGGGAGGCACCAGCATGGCCATAAGGGTGGCTCTGGCTCCCAGGACCTGGGAGAGCCTAATGGGAGGCTTTCCCTTCCCCAAGGAGATGAGGTAGAAGGTGGTGTGGGATGAAGAGCCCTACCAACAGCCCCTGGAAAGCCCAGCCCTTGCCTCCTGAAGGCTATTCCCTGTCCTCAACCCCCTCAAATATGTGCCCTAGCTTGTCCCCCCCACTGCCCCTCCCTGCTGCCTGACTGCTGCCTGCAACAGAAGTGGATTTGCCAGCACGGCTTTGAGCCAGCTCTTGGATTCCCAAAGCTACTGAGAAACCATTTCTTACTGAGTAGATGTGCTTATGAAAATAAAACCATTACCTGGGTCCCCAAGAGCTGAGAGACACATGCACGGTTTGAAGTCCGCTGGCTTGTGCGTGATGTGCTTTGCACCTCCAGAGAATGTGACTCTGAGCTTATTTCTGAACCCAGGAAGCTCAAGGGAGTATTTCCTATGGCACCATATTCTTGCAACAGCTACATGCACGCCCATCCTGGCCTTTGTTAATTCTCTTTTGTTCTGCTGGTGAAAATCATTACCTAAAACACAGTTAAAAAAACCCCTCTAAACAGATGAATGGAAGGAAAAGCTACCCGTGACGTCAGCAAAACAGATACTAATAGACAGATATCAAAGGAATACTGCCTTCAGCTATACACTTGAAATACTCCTGACGTCAGTCTAGGGCACATTTTAGCCTCCTATGCTTTGCATTTAGGAAACTGAAGTACATTATATATAATTGGTTCCACCTACATAGAATTTGTTGAGGATAAAAGCAACAAGATTGCAGGTTCTCACCACGTCTGTAGGCACAAGACATATTCCTGACACCCCAGCAGCCATCCTGCGCCCACAGGGGAGTACAGGCAGGAGCTGCCACAACTCCCAGCCACCACCTCCTGGTCCTTCTCCACCTGAACTGCAGACAGGGACTGATTTTGGTGTGTGCACGAGAGGGACCACAGCCCCATACCCACATACCAGATACAGCAAATGGCAAGGGGGACATAGTGTTTTACCAGGGCCTGAGGTGACAGGACCTGGGGAATTGGCTTTAAATAGAAAGAGGAGAGATCCACATTAGATATTAGGAAGAAATTCTTTGCTGTGAGGGTGGTGAAGCACTGGTTCAGGTTGCCCAGAGAAGCTGTGGATGCCCCATCCCTGGAAGAGTTCACGGCCAGGTTGGATATGGCTTTGAGCAACTTGGTCTGGTGGGAGGTGTATCTTGTCTGTAGCCTGTCATGGACTAAGTGAGCTTCCAACCAACCCATTCTATGATCCTATGTACTTTCACTCACATTTTCAGCCCAGGAGCTGAGTGGGTGCTATCCTGAACACTACAGATTGCACAAGAAAATAGTGATACTACTGCAAAGGGTTTTCCTTCATAGCCGTCCCAGTGCTGATGGCACTGACATGCTGACTCAACTGGGCTGCAGAAAGCATCTGCAAGGGACACAGGACCAGGAAAGGAGCAAGCCCAGGCACCTGAGCACTTGGATCCCAGGTTCCTGTGACTCAGCTGGCAGCATTAGCCATCGAAAAAATATGTTGGAACCACTTTCTATGAGATGTGGGACTGGTGGCTTGATTGCTCTAATCAGAAAACAGGTTAATCTAAATGAATAACAGTGCTATTGTATTTATAGCTGCAGTCCCAATGCAATCCCCACAGGCAGGTCAGGATCCCACAGGAGCTGGTGGGAGAAAAGACCCTGAGATTAACTCAGTTGTTTGGAGCACAGTGCTAATAATGCCAAGGTTGCAAGTTTGATCCCTGTGTGGGCCATTCCCTTTACAGCTGGACTTCGTGATCCTTGTGGGTCCCTTCCAACTCAGAATATTCTGTGGTTCTGTGAAAGGGAGGCAGATGGGAGCGTGCTGCTGGTCAGGTGGACAGGAGTAGCACAGCTTCTTGGCAAGAGTCTTGCAGCAAAAGGCTTTGTCCTGTCCAGGAGCTGTGTCTGGCTCACCAGAACCCCCACCCACCTAGATCAGGGCATGGATGTTTTTGCATCCCTCTGGCACCCTGCAAAATCTCCAGCCCTGATCCACCAGCAAATTTGTGCAGCAAGAATTATTGTCCCATTCTTGCTGCACTGTCCTGTACCTCCCTCGTGGGCAACATCAGAGGGTTTCACAAAACCCTTCATGTTTATCTCCAGACTCTAAAGAAGCACTCAGTTCTGTGAGTCAGTCCCATTGAAGTCATTCCCCTAGAGAGGCAGGGGGTTCTGAAGGGAGCTGTAGACAGGTAGCCTAAAGACTTCCTGTCTTCCCACTGCTCTGCTGCTCCTCTGGATGTAGAACGATATTCCACGTGTGCTCCCTCATTTAATGCACCTTTTCTCTCTTTCCTCGTGCCAGTTGCAGTTTTTTCCCAGGAAGAAGGCCTCTCCAAGCTCCAAGCAGCAAGAGCCTTTCTTGGAGAAGACATAAGTGAGGTGGTTAAGGGAAGCCAGCAAGTACCTGGACTGAGCAGACAGCCCCTAGTGCTTGCATGCTGTTTCTTCAAGTTATTCTGCAATCCCCACCAGAAATAACCCCAGAGGCCCACGACTGCCTCTCACAGCACCCACACCAGCAGAGACAGCTGCTCCTTCCCTTCCCACTCCCCTTCCAAGCAGCCACACATGGATGAGCACTCCTACACCCTTCATACTCTTTAGTGCAGCACAGTGAGAAGAGGAGGAGAACAAAGGACAACCCTGAACCAGTCACTGAACTGGATGAACCCTTGCTCTGTAGGGATCTCACATCACAACTGATTCCAGGCTCTTGCAGACCTGCAGGGAAAATTCTGTGTGTGCTGTGTGCTGGGCCTCTGATTCTTCACACACACCAGGAGCTCCTGAACTTTGCTGGAGGCAGCAGGTGGCACAGCTAGGTTAGGTCTTTGGAAATGAGATCTTTTACCATTAGACTGTATCCAAAAGGAAGTTGGCCTATATCTGAGGACAGCAGGCAGAGGAGGGACATTTGTGCTCAATCTGACCTACTAAATCAAACGAAATTACATTTGTACTCAACCTGACCTACTAAATCAAACAGCCCAGTGTGAGTGTTGCAGTGTAACATCTTTGCTTCCTACAGACTTGGATTTAGGAAAAAAAAAAAGCATTTTGGAAACCTTTCTATAGGTCTTACTGAATCTTTTACTTGTCTCTGCTTTAAAATAAAAGTGCTGCTTTAGATCACCCAGGCTGGGTCTGGCTGTGTCTTTGGGGAAATTCTGGTTGACCCTCTGGAAGAGCACGTTAGCACTGCCCTGTCTGCTGGGGACATGAACATTCTTGTCCAGGTAAGAGCTTGGCTACTGAATCCTGGGCAGCTGGGGCCATGGGGCCATCTCCCACAGGGGAGATGCCAAACAGATGCCCCCATGGCTGTCCCCAGCTGCCCAGCACTGAGCTCTTCTGTGGCTGCAGGCAGCACCTCCTGCCCTCCCACAGGCACTCATTGCTGCACTGCCAGGTCTCTCGTTCTTTAATTACGTCTCTCACATTATATACCTGAAATGAGAATGTTTTGGGTGAGGTGAGAATAATTCACTGGTAGGTCTGATAAGTGACTGAGGCATTTGAGATGCACACTTCCAGCATTTCTCCCTTTTTATCTCTCATCCCCCCCCGGAATAAAATACACTACATGGTAGCCTAGACAGAGAAGGGAAGAGATTCTAAAACCCAGACTCTTGCTATCTGAGAGGGAGCTGCATTGAGCAAGCCAGCAGAAAACGCTGCAGAGAGCAAGGGACTTTGAGATGGAGGCCTTCTTCATGTCCAACCCCAGGGACTTTTCATCTCATTTCAGATCAAGCATCTCTTTGTTCAAGTTTCAGTATCACTGTTAGGACTGCTTGCAAGCAGGTTTTAGCATTTTCAGTGCAACCTGATTCTCAGAGAGGCCCTAACTAATGTGTGAAAAGTCGGCTGGCAGCTGCTGTGCTATCCATACACCCACTGCTCATTGCAGCTACATGTACACCCACTGCTCATCACAGCCCAGAGGCCTCTTCCCACTTTCTTTCTAGTATTACTACCTTGAATAATAGAATCATCTTTAGGGTCTACCAATTTGAAAAACATCCATTAATTATCCAAGAGACTGGTTAACCACATGGACCTGAGCCATCATGATGCCAGTGTGCCTCTCTACTAGGGAGACTGTTACCTTGCTGCCCGGAGATTTTCTAGAAGCACTTGCCAGAAGAACAGGTTATATTTTTCAGAGTTAAAGAAGAAGGGGATGGTCTGTTTTGCTAACATCCTCAGCTGCTTGGGGAGAGGGGAAGAGCCCCAGTCCCCACTCTCTCCTCGCCAGGTGCCCCTCCTCACCGCTGGTGACAGCGAGCTGACAGACCACTTGCCTTTCCCTTGCCTTGTCAGACACACTGGAGGGGCTGACACAAGCACTGTCCCCAGGATGGCTGGAGTAGGCTGTGCCAGCAGGGATCCTCAGAAATGGAGAGTGAAGATTTGTGACTGAAACTCCAAGTCACTGCCTACTCCAGACAAGCAAACTGCGGCAGAGTGGGTGAATAATTCTTATTAAGTGGAAAGATATTCACAACACAACCACAAAACCTTTTCCATGGGTTTATCATCAGTTCTAAAAATAAGCCGCTGCCTACTCAAGTTCTTTCTTGCTTTTGATGACAGCTGAAATATTTGCGGGACTTCAATACCTGTGTCTAGCCTCAAAGCAGCAAGGGCTATTATTTAAGGGCTTAGAGGAGCACCTACAGAAATGCAAATGCGGCCGAGCTCGGTGGATTCGGCAGAGCTGGCTCTGGCTTTGTGCAGAGCTGCAGCAGGGCAGCACAGCCTTAGGGCTGCTCCCCGCCCAGGTATCCTCTTTAAATTTCAAGGACATTGTCCACAGCAGAGGGCTTGGGCACCAAGCCAGTGCCAAACTCCTGGGGTGTTTCCTTATACCAAGATTATGCCCTAGTTTAGGATATTTCTAAGAGAACTGTTATAAATACATATGATTGTGTTGGCTTTTCGCAAATAATGAATGTTATGTGTATAATATTAACCCTTACGCTGTAGAAATGTAACCATTATTAAATGCTTTTTCTTTTGTTTTACCCTAGAAATAGTTGAAAAATAGCTAACCAAAAATATGTTGAAATGCAACTAACAAACTATAAGCTTAACTAGATAAGCACAGATGTGATGACTTCAGCTTTAGGAAGTAATAACTCTAGCAGCCCCAAGGACAATCTCCGATAAACACAGAAGGGATAACTCCAGCCCCAGGAAACACAGAAGTAATAACTCCAGCCCTAGGACAATCTCAAATAAACACAAAAGTGACAATCTCAGATAAGCATGATGTAACAGATTCCTGTTACCGGACATCTCTACCTACAAATCTTCTAAGAATCAACATACAGAAGAATTCCTCTCATATATTAAAGGCCATATGTTTTTCAGGAAAGAGTATGAATATACATATTTGCCTATGACTATGTAACCGACTGATGCAATAGAAATGTATATAAAGAGAGTGTCTTACTTAGGCTTTTTGTGCTCTTGGTTCTGTGCCAAGGGTACCCAGCATCACCTGGATGCTGTAATCCTTTTACTCTATCTTTTGTCCCTTATTGTTCTTCTTTATTAAAAACCTTTAAATTTAGCAGGTGACTGGACTTCGTTTTTAACAGAATTACACACCTGGTAAGCACTGCAAGGCACATTGAGCAGAACAAAGGCCCTGGCACTGCTACCGGGGTTAATAGTTTCCTGTCATCCGTGGAATGAAAACATCCTGCCATTACTTAACCATGCCCCACCTCTGGCCAGCCTCCCTGTGCTGAGCTTTGAGAGCCCCTAAAGGAAACTTCAAATGTAGTGAAGGACTATAAATAGTTAGGAAAAACGAGCCCTGATGTGTGCTTTGATAGAGATATTGGAAGAAGAATATTTTTTAAAATGGAAAATACAAACTAAGATGGAAAAAGAAAAGAGATTCAGCCTAGAAAAATGCATAGTCCCATTGGTACAGGGGCAATGCTGTTATAAAAAGCTTAACTATCTGAGAAGCTTGGGGGTAGTGGTGTGAAGGAGACATCCCTGGGATTTGGGCAAAGTCACTGACACTTGGCAGGGAGCTTTTTTTCCATCTTCAGCTTTCAGAGATGGTTTTCGCTCTTCAAGAGTGAAAATATCTCAAGGAAACCTGTTATGAAAAGTTTAAAAGAGACAACTAGTGGAAACAATTATTTGTGTTTTCTCCTTTACCCATCCAACACCACGCGTGAAGCATGGAGAAACTTGATGGCCTTTGAGACTCCTGAGTCTGGCATGGGTTTGGTTCAGAAGTTGCTGGGGAAAGAGCATGGGGGTAAGGCTGTGGGTAGGGCACAAAACTGGGGGAAAGCTTTTTCACAGGACGGTCTCTCAGATGAGAAAAGCTGCCCTGCAGCAAGGAGGAGTCTCCTCACAGCAAGGAGGCTGTGGAGAATAAGGAGAGGGTCCCGTGGAGCCCACTGGGGCAGCAGCTGGAACCCCAGCATCTCACTAGGGGCTGAGAGCACAAACCCACTCCTCTCTGAAGAAACACATCTGCTTGTCTCATCAGAATCCCAGGTTCAGCACCTCCAGCCAGCTGTATGCCACTGCTGATCTGGATTTTATTATTACTTCTATGGTAAATGTCAGATGAAGAATAAACAACTCTAGCTCAGTTTCTCAGCCTTCAAAGCTCTGGGAAATGTCCTTCTGCCCCAGGGCATTGCTGGCAGCAGAAGTGACAAGAGGAGAGGGTTCTGAGCCCCTGGCAGTGCACAAGGGAACCACAGGCAAGGATGATGAACAGCCACACCCCCTTGGATGTCCCAGCTAATCCAACCTGTTACTAAGAACAGGAATGCCAACTATCAGGGTTTTCATCCTAAATTCCATTTAGGGATTTTTGATCCAATTTGAATCAGGCATGGAACCTTCCTGTCATTCATTGTTAGGTCTCTCCCAGGCTGGAAGACTCAATTAGCCAGGACAAGCTGTTACCATGGGGAGCCACTGGCTGGAGGGAGGGTCCAGCACAGCAGCAGCCAAGGACCAAAAGCCTCCTGAGCATCACCAGCACCTCAAGGACAGAGCTCATGTGCTGGATGGCTTCAGTGCCACCTATGACCTATACACAGCCCTGCATTCGGTGTGAGTGCTTTCCTTTTGGAAACAGAGAAGATGAGAGTGTGATCTAGAAAAGTGAGGCTTTTCTAAAGAAAAGCAGTCACTTTCCCTTCCTCCAAGATCTCAGCAATAAATACAGTCTGCAACCTTTGCAACCTGGCCTGCCAAAAAGACTTTACAGGGTTCCCCCCTGAGATGGAAGACAGGGATGGGGAGAAGAATGAAGCCCCCATTCTCCTAGGGGAAATGTTTAGTTATCTAGACCTGCTACACCATTTAGACACGAGTCTATGGGGCTGGGCAGGATTCATCCAAGGGTACCGAGTGACCTGGCTCAGGTGTTCGTTGAGCCACTTTCCATCAGAGGGTAGGTTTAAATTAAATATTAGAAAGAAGTTCTTTACTGTGAGGATGGTGAGGCACTGGAACAGGTTGCCCAGAGAAGCTGTTGGATGCTCCATCTCCAACAGTGTTCGAAGGCCAGGTTGGATGAAGCTTGGAGCAATTTACACACAAACCATGACAGGGAGGTTAAAACTAGATGATGTTTATGATCCCTTCCAACCCAATGCATTTTACAGTTTTATGATTTACCAGCAGTCCTGGCTCACTGGGGATGTTCCAGCTGACTGGAGGTCAGCAAATGTGATGCCCATCTATAAGAAGGGCTGGAACAAGGATTCAGGGAACTACAGGCATGTCAGCCTGACCTCGGTGCCAGAAAAGGTCATGGAGCAGGTCCTGTTGAGTGGTATCATGCAGCATGTGCAGGGCAATGAGGGGACCAAGCCCAGCCAGCATGGGCTTGTGAAAAGCAGGTCCAGCTCTTCCAACCTGATCTCCTTCTGTGACAAGGTGACAGGCTTAGTGCAGGAGGGAGAGGCTGTGGATGTTGTCTGTCTGGACTTTGGTAAGGCATTTGACACTCTTTCCCACAGTATTCTCCTGGGGAAACTGGGATGATCATGGCTTGGCTGCGTGCACAAAAGGCTGTTAAAGATAGGACCCCTTGTCCAACATCTTCATCCCACCTGCAAATTAGAAAGCCCAGTTTGCTTGTCTCTGCTTGAATTAATACAAGGTAATTAGCACATCCCTTCAGTAACACTGCACAGGCATCAGCTGGAGGGATAAATTACAGATCGGGAGCTGCTTTCCCAAACAAGCCATGGCAGGCACATGGCACAGACTGGGGCTGGATTCTATCCAAAGCGAGGAAGCGACACTACTGCCATTGGCTGTGGGGAAATAACAAGTGCAATTTTCTGTAACTGTTTATAAAAAAGATAGCAATATATTTTTAGTTTCAATAATTGGAATGAGCCCTCTTGACTTCACCAGAGACTGTTGGATGTGTAACAGCTTCAAGTGAACAAGTTTTGCCATAACTTTTTGTGATTATAACTGAATGTCACTTTATTTATTCACCAAGGGGAATTTGGAGGGGGAGGAATACCACACTTTGAATTATCACTGGAGATTGAGGTGCTGACAACTGTGCTCAGGTTTTTAGTTCCTAATTACCAGCATGCTGGAACTGCACCTCCTCTCATTACTCCTGATTACAGCCTCACTAGGTTTTGGAAAAAATTAGTGCGATGTTTATAAAACACTTTCCCCAGAGTTTGTGTCCAAAGGTTTTTTGTTGCTGCCAAGCTGTTCACCTCCCCTGGGGGCTCGTATATTGATAAGGAAAAGGAAAGGGGGTGCTGGGGAGTCATGCCCCGCCCCCCCAAGGTGGTGGTGTAGCTGTCCTGGGGGAGCCACTGGAGCAGCAGCTGGAGAAGCTGCTGCCACCAAAGGCAGGAGCAGCAGCATCCTCTGCTCAGCATGTGGCTGGGAAAACTCTCTCCACAGACAGTAATTGCTGTGATTTACCTTCCTCAGCATGTAGGGACCCAGACCCACTGGACTTACGCTGTATAAACTGGCAGAAATAGCCTGGTCCCCCTACAATTTCAGGATAACACAGTAACTCACTGGGAGATATAAATAAATGGATACGACCAGTGCAAACTTAAAATTAGAAAATGAGAAAAAATAGGATATTATTAGCAGCAGACACAGTACCCCAGATAATTTACAGGTGTTCCAAGGATAATTTTTTCTTAGGAAGGAGATCATGAAGTGAAGCCATCTTTCCAATGCTTTTAGTTTACAAATTACAAAATCTTAAGCAGAGCCCTCATGTTACTCATAAATGGAGATGAAGAAAAAGGTATTGTGACTTTGTTAGGAAAATGAAGCTGACACGGCTGCCCAAGCCAAAGTGCAGATAGAGATGAGGAGCAGACCTCTGACAGGTAGGAGATCTTGGAACTGAAGTGTGCAGCTTTGTATAGTACAACAAAAACACTGCACAGAGAGAGTTTGCAGCCTGAAAACAGTAAGTGGTAATGTCCCCTCTGGCAAGCAGCATTGCCCAGACTCTGGCGAAGGTTAACCCCATGTTACATGGCCTTGAGCCTGTGAATCTGCAGCTCTCCACGGGTAGAACTCATGAGTCATAAATTCTGGGGTTGGGGTTGGGGGCTAGGTTTGAATCTGCAGCAGAAACATCCTGCTGCTGAGCCCAGGCAGGGAGAGGCCAAGAACTTCCAGTCTGAATGCAAAGGAGACAAGTCTCAGATCCACCCCAGAGGAGAGGGGAGAGAGCAAGAGGAGAGCAGGACTGGAGCTGGTGGGATGAGTTAGGCTGGGAGTTGAGGCTGAGGAAGGCAGAGGGAGGAACAGAAAGCAGAATCGTGTGGATGCAGACATCTGCCCTGAGAGGCAGGTAGAGTTCAGAGGTAGGGAGCAGGTCATATGGAAAATGAGACTTAGACACAAACGAAGAAATTTGGAGCTCAGTGACAGTGAGGTGAAGGCAAACATGGGGAAGGAGAGATTAGTCATATGGGGGGGGAGGAAATCGCTGGTTCAAACTGACCAAATACGAGGTCACATGAAAATCCTGAAGGCAGATGAATAGAAGAGTACTGAGCTGCAATAGGTAACCTTGTGAGAAAGCCAGCAAGAGGCACCTTAAATGAGGAGACATGTACCACTTAGAGGTGTCCCCCAGGAGCAGCAGGATGAAATTTACAGCTGTGTGATACACAAGGGGTCACATTAAATAATAATAGGTCTTTGATTTTAAAACATGGAAGATGAAAGCCAGGCTATTCTCTGTGATACACAGTGGGAGGATGATTGGTCATCGTCATAAATTGAAGAGAGAGAAATTCAGACTTGCAAGGAGAAACTTCTACAGCAAGTACAGTCAAGTCAAGGTTTCCCGGACAGGCTGTAGCATCTCTGCCTTGGGTATTTTCAAGACCAAAATGGACAAAGCCCTGAGCAACCTGGCATTACCACAGACACTGTTTGAACATAGATTTGGGAAGGAAATAACTCCTGCTCTTTCACTAACAAATTTTAATTCACCACAGTTAAAACCAAACAAGAGGATGGCATTGGAAGACAATTCCAAAAACTTGCCATGGGCAGACATGAAAAAAGAGGGTTAAGTGGGAAACAATCTCCTCCAGCCTGGGGAGTAAGAAGATCACTGCAAGGTCATCTGTTTTCTTTAAGTCTCTGTGAAACTCCCTTGTTATCTCATATGATTAATTTTTTTATTTATCAAAGTCTTCAGAAGTTAACCATCCTATCTCTTGCTCTATTAGCTCAAATCACAGTTTTTTGTACATATCCAAAATTTTCAGTCCTTCTAGATACTGATAAATTATCAGCACATTCAACCACCTGTGCTTCTCCCTGTTGTCTTTCAGTGAAACCAGAAAGCTACAAAGTCAAACATGAAAAGGGTAGAAAAGGGAGGAAGGCAGTCTCAGTCCAGCCTCTTAGTGTGTGCATGTTATCAGGCTTATCAAACGTTTAGTCTGAAGCCACTGTATCTTGTGAAGAACTTAAACAAGCACAGCAGATGCAAGATATTTATGTTGTCTGAAACCCTCATGACTACCCTGTAGTGCTCCTGAGATCTGGACTCTCCACAAACCCATCAGATGAGCTGGCAGGCAAGTGAACGGTGTCTTCATTCTGCAGCTGTTTCACCAAAAACTGGTGAATTACGTTCCCACAAAACATTTCAGTTTTCACAAATCATCGCTTTGTAACAAAAATTTTTCTTTGCTGGAAAACACCTACCCAGTTACAGCTCTGAAGACACAAGTGCACAAATACAACAGGAGCAGGCTCTCTTCAGAAAGTGCCATACCCCATTAGTGGATTTTACCCTGGCCCTCGGTGGCTTGGTTATCTCCAATCCATCAAGACTCAGGGAGAGATGGATGGGCTTTGAGGAAGTTGAGACACATTCTCTTAGTGCTCTGAAGACCAGGAATAGCACAATGGATCTGAGCCAGTAACCTACTGGAAGCTAGCACAGGGCTGAGTGTGCTGGGGTGTTATGTTTACTGTGACAAGTCCTGCTTGGTAGGTGGCCACTGCATGCTCAACAAGCTGGAACTCCTTCTACGCTCCCTTCTGCACTCCCACTGTTTGCCCAAGCAAATTGCTGGATTTTATTTTGATGTGGAAAGAGAAACATGCTTCAACAGAACCAGATTCCCTTTTCTCAGATGGCTGCTCTCGCAGCCCTGCTTTTAAAAGCGTGTATTACTGACATGAATGCAATTGGTTTTCATCGCAACAGCACTCTAAAGCAAAAAATCCCAAATACACCATTAGTCATCAGCAAAATTCCTGATGACATCAAATATTTAGTACATACACACGGCACTGCCTTGGCAGAACTGGTTTAATGTGTTTGAATTCTGCAGCAGAGTGCAATGCTTGTCCTTCCACAAGAGACCCAGAGCCAGTCCTGGAGCCCAGGTCCCAGGGCATCCTGGTGGGACCACTGCTCTTTTCAGTCACAACCGCAGTGTTTCAGTCTGCTTTGCTCTCCAGCAAGATGGGGCAGCACTAGTGGCCATTTCTATTATCCACGGTGGCCACTATTCCTCGTAGTTTACCAGTCCTCGTCCAGCAACGGGAACATCAGATTTAGGTTTTACTCTTGGGGCACAGCAGAGGCATAGGGGTAGGCACATATATACCTCCAGCCACCAAAGCATGACTTACAAAAAAAAAAATCCAAACCCTCCAGTCAGCTGGCCATTCTGTAGCTTGGAATTGCACTTTATCAGTCAACATCATCATCATCTATGTTTATTTCAGTATTTTATGAATGACATACACAGTTTCACAGAATGGCATGTATATGTTATATAACTGTCATTTAGTCTATTACATGTTCTAGGAGGGGGCTGTTCTTCTGAAATAGCTCATGATCAAAACAGAAAAACTTCAGGTCGACAGTATAAGAAAGCAGACTAAGCACAATTTTCCAAGGCTTATTAATTCAGTTTTGAAGATTTAAAATTCTATATGAGATAAGTCAGCTATCACTGACATATGAATGAAATAATTATAACTATGTTTGCCTGCATACTTCACTCCATTTTAGGCTGAAATTCATTCATTTGAATTTTAACAGCATCCAAATTTACTACGAATGTTTTCTCCAAGCCCCAAATGGTACCTGAACAAGACTAAAGTTCTGGAGAAAGAATAGTTCAGTTAACTGAGCACAGTAAAGTTATGAGCAAAGACTGCTTTCAAAAGAGTTTTTAAAATTCAACTTCTTTTTCACACGTAGCACGTGAAAGCTTGATGTTAGTCTTTTTGTATGAATAGCACTAATCATCCATAAACACAATACTTTGCTCACACAGATTTGAATATTCCACACTCAGGACACCCCTAATGCTTTGACCATTGCTATTACTAGCTCCAGTGATTTTAAGAAAACAAGGATTTTATAATGCAAAAAGTTTCAATCCTGTGGTCCTGTAGATTTTCATCACCATCCATGAGATGGATTCTTCATCTTATGGGAACCTACTGAAAATTTCTATTAATGAATCAGTTCAAAATTGTCAAGTCTGTTTAAAAAGTTAGGCTTCGGCATCCACATTGTAATGACCTTTCCAAAGATACTGAGATTATGTAGCTCCTTTTCATTTCAGGGGAATTTTACCGTTGACAATGAAAAAATATTCAGAAGACAAGCACAATTTTAAATCATATTGAAACTATTAGTTTCAGGCACTTACATTTCTGCAGGTTTTGTTTTTAAATATGTAGTCTGGTTTCCCCTATAAAAGTAGCAGTTTGAAAACATCCCTGTTTAGATACTGCACTTTAGGAATTTCCATGTCTACATTCAGCTTACGTTTGCATGGATATGTCAAAACATTTTTTTTAATACCTCCTCACACTTTAGGAGAAACATTCAAGAACTGACAGATTTGTGGGAAAAAACCCTCAAGTTAGCCATTAGCAAGAAGTCAGTGATTTACATATAATTATCCAGACATCCACAACAGAGCAATCAGCCAAAGAAATGGAACACTAATGTGACAGCTGAATTCTAATCTCCATATCTTCCTTAATATAATTTAAAAAGTAACAGCAACAATGAGAAACCAGCCTTGATACAAGGAGACTTGAAACTTTAATTCACTGAATTTAATCATCTGTAATAAGGATTCCAGTAAATCATTAATCACAAAGCATCAAAATAATTTTCAATGAAAAACACCTCAAGCCTCCAAAATTACTGTAGACCTTGCCTGGAGAATAGGGAAAATCCTTCACTGCTTTTAATTTCACCAGAAAAGGTAAGTCATCTGCACTGAATCAGCCTATCAGATAATGCTCAGAGAGAGATGTTGCTTTTAGAGGGTCCATATGCTCTTAGGGAACACTTGAAAGGTTTGTTCTCTCAGATATTCAAGGCCACAAAGTTTCATCACTCCTTGCTTCCACATGAATTATGACTTTGCACTACACAATCTGTTGTCCTCATCAACCAAATTATTTGAAATACATAACTCCTATTAAATATAATGATTAACCTTCCTGCATATTGACCCCTACAATCTTACCCAAACCTTGAGGGAACTAAACAAAAAAAACCAGTTCTTCTCTCAGTACTTCAGTAAACAGCCACGAAACATCAGGAAATGTTTTCTATGCATGCCCAGCCAGGAATGGAAATTGGAGTCAGATCATGGTTTAATGAGATAATCGCCACGAGCAGATGCTAAAATGCCCCTCAGTTAAAAACCACCAAACAGAGCAAGTTAGAACAAGATGTCTTGACTATGAAAACCACCGAGCATACGCTAAGCCCTTGAAGCTGCTGTGCCTATTGCACACAAGAGGAAGAGCAGGTGACCAGCTTATGCAGTTTTCTGCCCAGGCTTACCACTAATTTCGCAAGGAGTGTTTTATAAGATGGAATTTTTATCGCACTTCACGTAGGTGGCTGCAACACTAGAACACAGCAGGACAAGTGCCAGGCAGGCCAAATCTCCTCCTGAGATTTGTGGCAGCTGTTTGAAACACATTTTCTTGATGGAAAACACTGAAGTGGGACTGGATTACTCAGGACTCAGCATCCCCATATAAACCCAAGATTTAACTTTTTGGGAGGCGGACACTTGGCAGCTGCGTTCTCACATTCTTCCTTCTCAGTTTCCAAAATGGAAATTGGCATTTGTGCACTTAGAGACAAATATTGCTGTGCTGTCATTATCATCCCAGGTATGTTCCTTAGGGAAGTTTTCAGTTGAACACACAGCTGTGTCTTCTGACGCATGTAGAGGTATCTGATGTACAACACAAACACCAGGAGATGCCGGTTTTTGGACACGTAGGCTCACACTGCAGGTCAATAATTGGTGTAATACAGATGCCCCATCAGCCAGCCTGGTGGGATGTCACTGCTTTTAGAGATTTCAAGGCTTTCGGGGCTTTTTTCATCTCACTCTAATCCTTACTAACAAGCTTTCAGTATGTTACTATTTTTTAAATTTACCAAATTTGTCCAAAAAGCAGCGTTTTACTACTTCATATTCTTCGAAAATTTTCTTTACTCACTGAAGCACAAAATTATGATGCATTCTACTTTCTTTAAATGGCCAAGTTATTTTTCAATGTTTTTTTCCCCCCCCACAAATATATATTACCTTGCACACAATCCCATAATGAATAAGAACAAAAGACAGCTTAGGAACTACAGTAATTTTTGTCTCTTTTCTCCTTTGGTGAATTATGAGCTTTTCTACATGCAAAATATGGGGAAAAAGAGGCTAATTGGTGTGATATATACACGGAACACACTTCTTAATCTCAACCTGTAATATCCCCCTCTAATTTTTTGCAATTCAGGAAAAGTTACCAGAATATTAAAAAAAAAAAAAAGAAGAAAAAAAAAAAAAAAAAAAAAAAAAAAAAAAAAAAAAAAGAAAAAAAAAAAGAAAAAGAAAAAAAAGAGTGAATACATAGCCTATACATATTGAAATTGTACATTTAAAATTGTTTGTCTCCCTTTTACAAAAAAAGAAAAACATGAATGTAAAAGAGCACTGGTCAGTCTCAGAGCCTTGCATATGCAGCAAGTACAGCCTTGATGAATGCAGTTTTTCTCCCATTATTCTTGGTGGCTGCTCTGCAAAATTTGGGTCCTGTTAGACTGCACTGGGATTAGCAATTACAGTGAGACCTCTTTGGCATCTAGCTCCTAAGAGGTCTTCTCATAATCTACTTCTGACAGACCCCGGTGTAACACTGCCATGCCATCACATGGAACTCTAAACAAACTCAAAAATAATCTACAAGGCATCTTCTGTAAAACAAAGATTTCATTTTTCAAATATGTTTCTGATTATGTAGCAACCTTCGGGAGAAACACTGCATGCCTTTCATGGTCTCCTTAAAAATAGGAGGAAAAGGGTACACGAGGTTGCATTTGTTCAATCCCATGATTCCAATTTTTTTTTTATATATTGAAGAGTACTTTCACCACAGAGACATTACAATTTAGAAAACAGAAAGCATCAGATATTTTCAGTGCAAATACCTTATATCTCCATCTCTGACATACAACTCAGTAATTTACCAAACATTGTCTGAGGCTGTGTCGGCAATCTTCCTCGACATGGAAGATGCAGAGAAGACTGATCTGACAAAACATTGGGATAATGAGCCTCCAGAATGCCAAATAAATGTGCAAGCATGGAAATAGGAAACTCAAGCTGAATGTTGTTAGCACACCTCCTGAGAGCTGATCACAGCAGCCACTGCAATGAAGCAACACTCAGTGAAACAGAGTTGAAATAACATAACAATCACACCTCAAAGCAGCTGATGTACCCCAAATTGTGTTATGATGTGGTGACACATTCAGCTGAGACTCGGGAGCAGAGGCATCCCTGGATATTGAATTACTCAATAATACAACATGCTAATAAAATATTTTGAGATCTTCAGTATTTCTCTCCTAACATCAGTTACAGAAAATGCACAAAGGGGTCCTAGTGAAGAGTCAGAAAATCTTTGTAGATCAGACCACTAAAAGATTACACTCCATGTGACTCACATATATGCATAACTTGTTTCTGGAGGAGCACTTATTAAGACAATCATATCAACCTAAAAATCTCTGTACACACAGAAATTTCAAACAGATTGAAATAGCAAATTAAACACACATGCAAAGGCATGAAAAAGCCTAGAATGGAGGATGTTTTGAGCACCCCCTAAATTCTCCAAATACCAGAAATATGCACTAAATACAGTATTTTGTCTTTTGGGGGAATGCTGCCCCACAGACAATGTATCTATTGTGTTAGTAAATAATTGTAAAGCTACTTCTCTCTATTTCCAGGCAGATTCCTGCTGTGCATTCTCTCTCCTGGATTATATAACCTGCGGAATGCAGATCAAGGACACGACTGATGATCCTTCTGTAATTAAAGCTCCCTAATGATACCAACATGGATTCCATAACAAAGAGCTGTGTACAAAGTACCTTGCTCTCTTCTGAGCCCTTACAATCTCTTATGCAGGCAGCAATCACAAGCCTCTAGAGAGGAAGAAAGAATATAATTTATTTGTACTTTTGTTAAGAAACTCAAAGATATTACACAGTTAATTTAAAAACTGGTGATATCTACAATCTTCCTTATATATCCAACACATTCTTAGAGAAACTCCCCAAAGAATATATTTTAACAAAAACCAAAGGAAGTTCGTTACTGCCTCACTACACTCTATCACTAAAACTGGAAAAAATGGATTTCAGGGATCTCTGTATTTAAGAGGTGAAGTCTGTGTTTGTTTGCATGGTAGTTGACTTGCACAGTTCATTTATAGCAATCAATCAGTAGCAAAGCTGCTGGAAAGTGGACCACCCTTGAATACAGATTATGTAGAATATTAATTCAGTAATAATTGAGTACGTGGAGGCTCACAGGTAAAGAGACTAATGAATTATACATCTCACATTGTGCTCTGAGAGGTTAGAGGACTTCGAAGCCTTCCTTACAAGACCAAAACCATAAATAGTGCATATTGCATTGTCAAGAGGGAAAGAAGCCCTGAATTTCTAAGACACACAAACTTAAGATCAACCCAGACAAATGTGGGGGCAAAAGTGGAAATCTTACACAGTAATGCCACTCTTTAGAAGCAAGCAATCCATACATGTGTTGTTGAAACTTTTCTAAAAGTCACAAAAGTATCTTCAGTTTAATTCTGCAACCCACACATAATTAACATGTACTGAAATGTTTTCTACTCTTAGAGATAAGGGTAACTGAAAAGGTGGTTTCATCTATGAATAAAATTTCAAGAATTTGCAGTTGTCTCCTCCCAGAGAACTTTAAAAACCCCAAACCAACAACAAAATGAAAACAAAAAAAACAAACCCACAAATCCACACCAACCAACCACCACCCAACCCTTTTTGATGTCCTCAGTAGTTGATGCATTTTCAACACTTTCTCAAAACCCCCACTCTTCATCTTCCAGACCCATCTGAATTGTCACTGAACAAAGTCAGCAGTTAAACAGAAAAAAAGATGTCACCTCTTTGTGTGTGTAAGTAGACAAAGCTTTGTGTGTTAAGAGAATTCATCCCTGTTTGTTTATAATCCATGTTGTGGAGGTTTCATATGCTAACTACTCATTTTGAATCAACAGTCAGATAGTTAGAAAGATTACAAGGGAAGTTAGGAGGAGGTTATAACATAAATGCATATATTTAGGATCTTTCTCATAAGGACAAGTGGAAATTCCTGTAGGAAAAGCTATGAAGAAAAAAAGCTAAATAAATTCTGAAGTAACTGAAGACTGAAGATTACATGTTTCAAAATTTCATTTAGTTACAAGGATGAGCCTAATAATAAGACAGACTAAACATGGCCATTTTATACCTACAACTGAGAGACCAGAGTAAATAGCACAAGATAACGTTCCTTCAATTTTAGCAGGGGAATTAGGAAACCAACTAGAAGCTTCAGATACTTCAGGCTTTAAACTTCACAAACATCACCACAAAAGAGAGTAACCAACCAATACGGACTGTCATCTGGACATGATCCAAACAGAGCAGATGCAGTAGTGCTGGTGGAAACCCTGAGACAGAGACACGGGGAACAAGCCAGGATGTCCTACCCAGCTCCAAGCTGCTGCTCCACAAGGATACAGATCTGTGGATCTCACGTTAATCTGCCAGTCCTATGCAGATGTCACAGACTATGGTGGGGGATCTGAAGTGGCCCCAAATGCCTATCTGCTAACACCACCTGAATGCCATCTAAGGAGGTGCAATCTGATTCATGACTAACTTCTGAAAACACAATTTGATTTAACCATTCATACACGTACCTCAACACCTAAAAGTCACCATTTCTGGGCAATGAAAAGCTACAGGTAACAGTCATCACAACTACAAATACGGCAGGGTCTGAACGGTTTGTGAAACCTCGAGTTTATTTACCTTCTTTACAAAAGAAGAGTGGATTCCCAAGTGAAGAACAATCCCAGATCATACACAGATACTGTAACCAGCTGCAGCTTGTAGTTCTGATGCTGGACTCCAGTCCTTTGTCAGTCTCTCTCCCATGTTAGTGCTGTTACTACCCCTATTTTTCTTTCCTTCTGGTTTCCCTCCCACAAGGCAGCAATCCAAGAAATCCCTTGGGTAACCTGGACACATATTTTGTGGCAAGGTACAAAATTTTTTTTAAGGGAGAAGAAGTCCAGGAAGAACAGTATTTAAAACTCCCTTCTCTTCTACCTCAGAGACCAAGGACTTACCAAAAACTACTCCTAGAGAAGCACACCACCCAAACCATGGCTGCCACCCAAGGATTTCCCTAACAACACATCAAGTAAGATACTTAACACACTGTATTTAACCCACTTCTCCCCCAGGGCTCAGGGCACTTGGCTTAATACAGGAAGTTCCACACAGTTTTTTTTTTGTTTGAAAACACTGCAAAGCACAAAAGGCAGCTGACTGACCATCTGGGCTCCACAAAGGATACAGTATGTATCTTTAGAGAACATACTTTATTTAATAGAAGTTTTTTGCTCCAATATACAAAATAAGGGACTGTGATCCCAATTAACATTTACATAGTTACACAGCAAATAAATTCCACCATTTACAACAACTGACAACTTTCCCACACTCCTCACTGTATTACAGTCAAGAAAAAATCCTATAATGTTTTACATACCAATCAGTTATATTTCGTATTTCTGTCTCTTTTAATTTCTTTTTTTAAGTTGCAGTTTCTGACATCAGTTTAATTAAGAACTTACAATTATTTCAGCTGCACTAAAAGAAAAATGAAATATATAATTTGGAATACTATCTCAAAACCCCTATATAAAATAAAAGTCAGTATCTTATAAAAATACATAGCAGGAGTAAAACCAGTGAAACAACAAAAATGTTTTAAATTTTGTTACGGTATAAAACATTTATCAACTAGCCTCAGCTTTTAACTACATTAAAACAAAAGAAAAAAAAAGGAAAAAAAAGAAAAAAAAAGAAAAAAAACCCCAAACAAATAAGCAAAAAGTAATATTACAGTTCTTTTGCAATACTGTACCTTTAGTATGCAAAGGACTTCATCCTTCTAACATGCACCATTATCCAACTGATTTACCCCTTTAACCCCTTTTTCTACTGAAAGCCGAAAATAGTTGTTAACATTATTTGAATCCTTTCAGAAAAATCCAATCATATTTTTCTGCATCTCCCACAATATTTAGGCTTTACTTTACAATGCTGGTAGTTTAATCATGATACATAATCTTCTATAAAAGAATTCTAGCCAAACCAAGGCGTTAGAAACTCTGCATCTTACAAAAGCGATTTGTTACAGTATGACAGTTGCTAAATAGCCCAATTTTTTTAGTGACCCTGTTAAAGATTTGTTCAACTGAGCGAATAGGTGAAGTCATTTCCTGAGCTAAAAGATACAGGTAAGTAAATAGTCAGTTATAGCAGCAGACAGGAGACATTCATTTTAAAAGTTGTAACAGTATCAATAAAATAACCTTAGAAAATTACAGTAATGTAAAAATCACTAGCTGACAAGGGAGTGACAAGGACATCCAAGACCTGATTGCCATAATCTGGAATGCACATCCAATGACCTTCCAGAAATTACATTCAGCTACTGTCAGACAATGTACTCCGAAGTGAAGAATGTCAAATAGTTCACATTTCTTATAGATCAGGTGTTTTGTCAAGATTTAATTCTTAATGCTGTTTCATAAACCTAAAACAAGGTAAACTGCTTAGTTTCAAAAATTTCCACTATGCAGGACTTAAATATTATTACTTTTACGGGAATGTGGTATCTTCAGTCTCATGAAATTCCAAACCTATTTCTTCTTATTACTCAGACATGATTTGATGTTTAACAGAAGTTGATCTGCTTCTAGGAGAGGAAGTAATATTCTGAAAATTGTTTACTTCAATCCAAATCATTCTAATTTGCCTGGAGTATGAACCATTAAGAAATCATCGAAGAACTACAAAGGCCAGTATATCACCACTGCACCACAATTTTCTATTACATAAAAGATGATTTAAGTCTTTTATATAATAGTTTGAGCACTTTTTTCCACCCATTAATGAAAAGAGTCTATTCTAATTTAATTAAAGTACCTCAGTTAGACACCAGTTCCTCTAGAAGGAAATCTCTTCTGTGTTATTAATTTTTTTCAGATACTGTAGGCGTTGTTTTTATAATTTGTATTGACTCTCCTTTAACATTTAAACATAATTAGTTTTAATTCAAATTAATATATAAAATTTCCGATGCTTGTTAGGATAAAGGACAATACACAAGATCCTAAGTTACAATAATTTATAAATAAAAATAAACTTTTACAAACCAAATCTTTCCCCATACGGAGATTAAAAGCCATAATCTTGACTGATTGTTCCCGATCACACGTTATAAATAATGTAAGCTTCTCCAGAGAAGCAAAGCATCCTTGCCTCCCTGACACCAGTTTACACCTCCAGTTAAACCACTTCCATCAAGAAGGCAATTGAGTTGGGCCCAGACATAACTTCTTGCTTACATGTTAACCCTCCAAACGTGATTCTTTCAAACTTAAGCACAGGAAACTAACTTCACAGAGAATCCTTTACCTGTTATACACAATGTCTGTATAAAATACAGATTTCTAACGCTCCAAACTGCACCAGACTGGCAGCGCAGTGAGAACCTGATTCAAAGGCCACTGAAGTCCATGAAAGGCTTCAACGGGCTTTGAATTAGGACCACAGAGATGGTATTCCCCAAAGGAAAGCTCCTGCAAGAGTGGCTGGTATCTCTCTTTTTGCTTATGGGATGCAGTGGAGATGTGTAGTCAGCATGATACCTGAGCAAATAAAATGAAAATGATACAAAAGTTTTAAGAACCCCAAACTCTTTACTTAGTTGTGTGCAAACTGTGCTATTGCCCCTACAGCTCCCTGCTTTCCTTCTCTTCAGTGCTTGCTCCATTCCAGGATAGGGAAGATGTGAGACACAAAAATCTCTCTTCACGACAGCTCCCCCTCAGTCTCGAGACTGATAGAAGAGGATGTAACCAGACTCAGAGTTCTTTGAGATGTCTGATGTCAACCCGTAGAATTCTTCAATAGCTTGTGCATCAATTTTCTGGATGTAAAAACATGAAAAATTCAAGTAGGAGTATCTTGCATAATATACACATAAAATTTAGTCCCACTCTAAAAATTATTGTCAAACCAAATTAACTTTCATATAGTTACATAAAATAATAAAATCCAAATAATTCTTAAACTTGTGTTTCAGCTTCCCCTCAGCTGTCACCAGCACAGAGGGTAGCAGCTATGTATGTTTTATATATAAATTTTTAAGTGTTGTTGTAAGTATTGCATTAAGTTCCTGTGTATTGTAAGCTAAAAACCCCACTATATCTACATCATTATTTATCTTCTGGCCACAGAATAGCTTATTAAGTAATGATGAATGACAGTGGTCATAAACAAAGGAGCTTCTTAAAGTATAAAAGCCTAAATGCAATTCAAAGTGTTGTACAGTCAAATTGTAAGGCACAGCTCTGCACACACAACTATTGCTCATTTAGACTGGGGTTGAAGCCTCTTTTCATTAGCACACCAGTCATTCTACTTTAAATAAACATATCCACAAGGGGGGTGCATGTGCTCTGCTTGGGCTTACCTCAACAATATCATCATCAAAAAGCAACCAAAAATCATGACTCTTCACTATTGCAATATAATGTCCTCTGTTAGGGCCACTGTAAAATAAAATTAGGAAAAAACATAAACTATAACACCCATATATGTGGAGATGCATTCCATTTAATTGTTTTTTCTTGTAGAAAAGCAATACTTAACAGTAATTAAAATGGCTACCACTACAATATCTGGTTGGATGTGTCTTTTCTTCCTTTTTTTTACTCTCTACTTACATCATCTTCATAATAGGGTCTTATTTATCGTGCTAAATAAAGGATTACAATTTAAAATGAGGAATAAGCAGCACAGGCATTGAAAATATAAATGAAATCTTAACAGAGACAGAGAGGTGCAATCAAGAAAGCATTCTGGTATCTCACAGAGACAGAACAGATCCCAAACTTTTTCTGATCTTCAGGAAGAAAAAACGTTGTAGAACTGCAGTTCATCTACAGTCTCAGTCATGAATCTCTTTATCTGGTTCACTGTACACAGAAACTGAATTCAACTGGCACTTCAGGAGTCTCAAGAAGCACAGCAATAAGAAGAGCTCCCAATTAAAACTGTAACAATGATCAGCCTCTTCAGTTATGGCAGACAAGAAGTTTCTCCACAGCTATGACCGAAAAAACAACCCAGCAAAACTTTAAGTGTGTTTCATTTCTCCTAAGGTTTCAAGTAAGGAAACTACAGATTCTGAAACAGCTGAACCTTACAACTGGAAGAGTACACCTGAGTTAGAGCAGCTCTGGCAGTGCCCTAGCTGGCTTACAGCGCTCCTGTGGCTCTTGTGCCTGGATCAGGGAGGGAAGGTTGCCATCCCCGAGGGACTTGTCTGATCTTGAACCAGATCCCCAACACCACGAAAACAGGGGTCATCTCCTGCCATGGCTCTGAGAACAGAGAAGTCCCCAAGACTGCACCTTCAATGAAGGAGGCAGAAATGGTCAGAATCGGACAGAACGGCCAGAAAGAATTTCCCTTAAAATCCAGAACAAAAGTGTCCCAGAAAACTACGGCACAAAGGCTTATTTTCCAAAACTGTCCAATTTGATACCCATTTATCTTAACACTGCTCTTTACTCACTGTGAGAACACTGAATAACTGGAACAAATTGCCAGAAGAGGACATGAAATCAGAATTCCTAGTTATGAAACTGGGACCAGCGGAACCTAATCTAATGTGAAAGTTACCCTGCTTTGAGTTTTAAGGATTTGACCTCACAACATAAATTATTCTGTGATTCCAGATGTCAAATTGTAATTTTCAACTTCGGAGCTTTTATCTACTCAATAAGCAGTTCGTAGAACAACCTGATTTTAAGCCTTGAAGCCACAAGAACATTTGTGGAGTACAGCAAAATCAAACACAAATTTAACAGTCCTGTTTTGAAAGTAATGAAACAAAGTAATCAACAAAACTCATAATATATGGCTATATTTCAGAAAATGTTGTTCAAGCCTTAAGAAAAAACACATCCTAAAGGAAATGCTTTATACGTTAATCTTTCTATAATGCTTTCCATCCTAAGAAAGCTTTTTTCCCAGAAACTGTTTTTAAATGTTATTATTGTTACATGATACTGAGCATTTTGTGTTGGTTTTATTTTTTTTTACCATAGTTAAGTTCATATAAAGACCTTTAATGTGAAATACAGTTACCACGTTTCACAATGATCTGTCACAGTAACAAAGCCACAATTTCTGTCAGGACTGGTAGTTTCTCCCCACAACACTTTTTTTTTCCTAAACATCTTTTCTTTTTAAGAGGTTTTTAAATGCTATTGATTTATATGATACTGGGTGCTTTGTGTTGTTCTTTTAAACACAGTTATGCTTATACAAAAATCCCTTGCTTAAAACAGAGTTATTACCTTCCACAATGAACTACCACAGCAACAAGGTCATACATTCTGTCAGGATTGGTGGCATCTCCTGAGGTGTTAAATAAACGAAGCTCTAAAGGAAAAACTACTCTATAAGAGAGTTTCGTGTATCGATGCAGCTGATCCATGTATTTAAATCTCTTCAAATGGAGAGCTAGAATCATAGGCAGCTTTTTTACTTTCATCCTGAAAAAAAGGAACAAAACCAAAAAACCAGCAGTATTTCCAATATTCATCCAAAACATTCAGCTGATATCAACAAACAAGAAATCTGTTTACTGAAGTCTTCAAAAATCTTTGCATTACATTAAAAGAAACCAAAACAGCCAGCTGTTTAAAAATATATTCAGTGTTGCTAAACTAAAGGGAGATTTTTAACAAATGAGAGAACTGAAAATGTACTTAAAACAATAAGATATATTAGATAAAAACAGCTGTGATGAACTCACATAACAATTTAGACCTAAAGATCAAATAGAACAGAATTCAATTTTTAAGTATATTTACCCATAGCTTTCCAGAGTTCCCAAAAGCAAAACCTAGATCCCACTTGATATACAATGCAGGTATTGCAACAGAGTTGTTTCAGAGTTCCTGTTCCGGCTGTATTTCCCAGTAAACCAGCCAAGTCAAACAAGCTTTTTAAAATAAGCTTTGTTACACCACTTTGTCACAGAAGTATTACTCCAAGTTCTCCTAGCCATTCATTTCCAAGCCATTCATTTAAAATTTCCAAGGGACACAAATAGCCCACTGTTACGCACCTACCTCCTGCTCTCCAAACAAGATAAGGCTGTGCTCTGGCACAATAATTTTGTACAAATGTTGCAGCAATGTTTTATGGCAGACAAAGCCAGAAAGTGACCTAGTTTTACTGAGGGCTCACTAGCCCCTTTCCCTAGCATGAGGTATTGAGATCTCACTTCAGTGCCAACAAATCCTTCTCAGCCAACCACAGCTGGGCTGGCAGCAAACACAGACTTCCAAATCTCTGGGCAATAAATCTGCCCATCCTAACAGAAGAACCAAACCAGAGCACTCTGCTTCTTGGCCCAGCCAAGTGCTGTAGATCAGCATAGTGATGAGTTTTTCAAGCTGCTTTCAGCCCCAAAGGGCAGCTCAAAAGTCTCTGCAACACAGGCCAGGTTTCAGACATGTCTATTAAGACCATACTTTCAGAATGTCAGGAAATTTGTAAAAGACAACCTTTTTTAAAAGCACAGGGGACTGTGGACAAACTCCTTGATAACTCACCTGCCCACAAAGGAACTAGGAAATGAAAACAGCTGGAGGAGGGCAGAAAGATGACAGAAGCAACTATTTTTAGGGAGAGTTACACTTTTATTATATTATTTGCTCTCTTTTCAAATCTAAGTCCTCTCCTTATAATGTAACTGTGTTTGATAACAGGAGCTCTTTCAATGCTGAAGAAATCTGGTACACCATCTTTGCTAGCTGAGTAGAGCCCATCACAGATAAAGTACAGAGATGGAACAAAAATGTAACTGTAGTAAAACTGAACTTAAGCTGCATGTGAAACCCAAAATACAAACAATCAAAGCTGTGTTTTGCCAATAGGGAAGTGCCTACAGTACAGGTTTATGTCAACTCAGGTGATATTGGTCAGGGATCACACTACCTCCCACACAGAAAAAAGAGCTCAGGCAAGAGAAAACAACAGGCCAGGCCTGGATTCACAACCTCTACCAGACACCAATTAGTGAGCTCAGGCAACGTGTGAAGGCAGAGCTGGCAGATGAGATATGCAAAAGCTGTGTGTGCAATCTATGGTAAACCAAATAACCAGCAGCAGTGGTATAACCAGTAGAGCATGTCAGAGTTCCCACTCCTTCAGCCAAACATTTTCTCAGATAACAAATAACCACACAGTACACAACATGACAGGTTTTTCAAAGGTGTAAACAAGACTAGAAGAATTATTAGGCAGACAAGAATTGTTTTTAAACATAATGATTTTCAGGCTTCCACAGAGCTTCTGATGATTTTCAGGAGCACTGTTAAGCAGTTTAGCACAACTAATTAAACACTTTTAAGAAATCAGAAACCTGGTCAACAACAATAGTTACAAAAAGTACCATCAAAATTATTCTTTCAGCAACTGGAAAAATTATTTTATTTTCAAAACAAAACTAAGTATAAAAAGTCACATGCAATTAATGACTTTTCATCATTGCTGATTATCTTTGATTAGCCACTGCCAGTTTGTTTTAACTTGGCTATTTAACTTATTTTTGGTCTTAAGACCCTTCATTTTCTCATTTGTAAAATAAATAATGATCAAAGGAGTCCCTAAATGCTTTACATGGATTCTCATTACTCATGGAAACAGACACATTGAATTCTAGCAAGAGGAATGCAGGTAAATTACTTTTAAGTAGAAGAAGGGTAGAAAAAATAAGGGGGAAAGGGTGTTTTCTCCTTGACACACACACAAAAGGAAATACCGGAGTATTTTCATTAAATGCATGGGTTATTTTTCTCCTTCCCTAAGTGGGATGTACCTTTTATGCGCTTCTTGCTTACTGCGACATTCTTCACAGTAATACTTGTATTCACTGCACAGAGTTTCTGTGTTGCTGAAACCCCTGAGTTAAAAAAGACAGCTGTAAATAGTAGTTTTTTATATGAAATAGCTATATAAATGTACAACATCAACATAACTTTGTACATTTAAATTTACATAGGATAGAACTGTCAGCTTTTAGCTTTACTTCCCACTTTCTGGGCAACAGGTGAAGTAAAATTACAAAAATTCAGATTTTTGTGTCTACCTTAAACAGTGAGTGATTGAAGTATTCTGCTCCACATCAACTGAAAGGTCTAAGAAGTCTTCATCCTTGCTGCTTACCTTGCATGAAAAGAAGAACCAATAGAGCATAGGTTAAAACAAATGATACTAATTTACCTCTGTTTTTCAGTACCACTTTCTATTGACAGAATCCATCTTTTACCCTACAAACATTCTTTTAAAATTTTTGCAAGTGGCCTTTCTATTTCAGAGATTTGTTATATTTTCTGATTTTGTTCAGGAAGGGGGAAGTGTGTATGAGCCTCTGGGTGTAGATAATGCTAGTTGTCATCATGCTGTGATTTCAGATCAACGATAGTAATGCCAAGCTTCTTCTACACCTCACATTTTTCAAAAGAACAGAATCACTGTGATTCTTCTGCTTAGTGCTTTCACTTCTGTTCTTCTCCTCTGACCCCCTTGAACTGAAAGTTATGTATTTGCACGTCATAGTGAACCTAATAAACAGCACGATGATTTTGAAGCTTCTTCCTGGCTAGATTAATTCTCTTAAAGGAACAGCAGACAGTAAATTTGGCAAATGAGAGCTTGGGGTTTGGTCTGATAGAGACAGAATAGTAGCAAATTCTCACAAAACTTTAAGAATAACAAGTAAGTAAAACAGAACATTCTAGAAGCAGAAAATAAATTCCACTACAAATCTGGACAAAAGATGAAAAAAGCCACAGCTGCCCTGAAAACCAACTATGTTATTGAGGTTTTAGAAAACAGTAATGTGCAACCTTTTGTCTGCTAGTGTCTCCTCTCTGTATCTAAAGATACTCAATGTCACTCATGAGAATATCCTCTGCCTAGATACAAAAATAAATGCTTTTAGAAAATACACCTGGCTGCAGTGTCTTGACTGAGAGCAGGAAAAGTGAAATGGCTACAGGAGAAGTAATGTAAGTTGATCTTTTAAACATATGAGATTTATGTTCCTTTATCAACTCAGGATAAAAAAAAAAAGTGTTAAGTTGTTCTCTGATAATCAAGAGATGAGAAACACACAGCTCCTAAGGGCAGTATACTTGGAGAAAAAAAGAAAAAAGCAGGTGGTCAAGACAACTACTTTTGAGAATTAATACCATAAGGCAAGTCCAAAAACTCATGAAACTAAGTAGAAAGCTTCTGTGAGAGGACTGTGCTCCCACTGTTCTGTACCTGGTTTTTCCAAGTAAAAAAACGCCACTATGTCAGTACACATCATTTCTACTGCAATATTCAGATGCTCAAGTGTAACATTTATACTTTTAGAGAGATGACAGAACACATATGGAAAACTTTAAAAATGTTTAAAGTGTGAAAAAAAAAAGCTACCTGCATCTTCAGTGTGCTGCACATTTCCTGCATTCAGGGATGTACTATGGTTTAGTTGTGTGGGCAATTCTTCAATATATCCCACTGCAAATCACTCTTGGAATTACCAGACCCGAGTTTATAACACTAGGAACTCTGGTGGAAATCATTGTAACTGGGGATTAAGAATGGCTCAGAAAAAAAAAAAAATCAGTTCTAGAAAATACTCTGCTGCTGCAGTCTTCAGCTAGGATAGCTGGAATTAGGGAGTCATGTGATCGGTGTTATTCAGACATGCAATTAGATAATTCTTCCTCTTTTGGTCTAATCAAAGAAAATTCTGTGGAATAATACAGATTTCACAGGCAGCTTTATCCCACGCAAATGCTGTAAGGGCAGAGAGGAGATGGAGAGGAAGGAAGGGATGTGTTGTACTTGGTTAAAAAGAGATTGGTACTGAAAACAGAAGTTCGCAAAAGGACAACTTCCATTCTCTGTGATAATATGGCCTTAAAAAACCATACTCAGGTTATTCAGTCCATTGTGCACTTAGGATCATGAGGAACCCTTAAAGGCTTTATTGCAAGAACAGCCAAGTTGATTTTTTTCCATTTATGTTGGTAATTCATGAATTGCTTTTCTTAATTTTTAAGGTTCTTTGAGCCTTAGCATTTGAACAGATTTTTCTAACATTAACTCATAAAATTTTAATTAAACAAAAAAAAAGAAAAAAAAAATTAAAAGCCACTCTGAAGTCTTACAAGCCCCCCCTCCTTCTGTAAAAGTTCTATTTAAAATAAACATCACTGAGCTTCTTAGAATACAATCACCAATGCTATATATTTCAATCATCTATAGAATGAAAAAAAGATGACCGTGATCAGAAAACCTCATCACTTGCAGAATCGAGCCCTGATGTGTTCAAAAAGCTGTCTGAGTGCTCCTAGCAGGAACATCTGAGTAATAGTGAGGAATTTGGATGTTCCAGTGTTCTGGATGAAGAGGATGGTGTGCTGTTCTCACATCAAGGACATAATCTGCACCCACACAGCTCAGCTGTACTCTGATGACCAAAGCTGCACAGAACAGAAAGCTCAGAAGGCTGGCACTCACAGAATCCATTATTTCTTACAGTTGGGAATTTCACTGGCAATGTGAATCTGCTCACTGGCAAAAGAGCTCTTGCAGCTATAGACTCTCATGTGTGCTAAGACAGAAAGCAGTTTTAGAAGCAGCTGAAACAAAATGTGTGATTTATCTTGGTTAAAAAAAAAAAAAAAGAAATTAAAATCAGGCATAGTTAAAGGTTCTATAGTACTCATGTAAGAGCAAACACTCAGATTTTCCTTATTGCCTTCTCTCAGTCCAAAGTAGAATTGAGCTGAAGAATTTTATGCCTTGTAGAGTCATTTGAACCCAAGAGCAAGACCATCACCTGATGATTGATATGGTTTTGACAATTTTCTATATTTCTCTGTAGAAGTACTGGCCACATTTAGCTGTCGAAATTTAATCTCAATGAAGCCAATTACATTATTTTCTGGTTTACTGTTCTTCTTCCTTAAACTGTGAAAGAAATCTGTAAAACCAATTAACTTCTAGAACATTTCTATAAATTAGCCATAAAATTTACATTCACTTCATCATTCTGCCTCTATCAAGGAAGGGTGAAAGCATTATAAAAAGGAATGACATTAAAAGACAACTTACAATCCTTTTTGTAACATATTCATTTAATAGTGTGGCTTCATTCACAACACAAATCTTTGTTAAAGCATCATATCTATGTACCTTATATGCCACTGTCCATACTTAGACTGAGGATACATCTTTAGCCAATTCAATTTTTATCTTTAAGATGGGCTAATGAAACAGTGCATCCTGGAAAGATGCTCTTTTCCACAACGAGGACAACTAAAATTAGAATAATATTTTGCTCATTTTAGGAACATTGAGTAGGTTTGTCCAGTTAGAAGATAATCATCATCACTTTGAGCAAAGATATATGTTATGCTTTATGTTTACATATGCAATAAACTTCCAATTTAAATTAAAAATATACTAGGGCTATTATCTTGTCATTAAGAAGCAGTAATTAATCCACTAGTGCTTGTAATCTTCTACATGAGCTACTTCCAAGTACTCCTAACATTTTAAGTTATATTTCTAAACACATAAATAATCTAAATGCCAACAGCTTCTAATAAATATCAAAACAATCATATATACTCACTATATTTGAAAAGAAAACACTTTGCACAGTAATATTATCCATTAATGTGTCCAAATGAGTTTCTAAGTGCTCATTTTCAGGTTGTTTTAGACACAAGCTGATATACTAAAAAGACAGAAACTGATAAAATAGCTTCCAGATTACTTTGATTATTATCTTGTTCAGCAATAGCTGAATATTTCTATTAGCAAAAGCTAATAGGAAAAAAAACCTGAGCAGTGTTCCTAGAATTCTCAGAATTGTGACAGGCCTGATAACTAATAAAATATGCTGGCAAAGAGCATATCAGTGTTTTAAAATTGCATTAAGGACGGTACCTAGATCAAAATCCTGACAGCAGTAATTCATTATGCCACAGTGAGGAAAGGTAATGATGTCAGTTGTGTCAAAAGACTTAAGCTAAACTCATGTTTCAAGAAAAAAAAAAGTTCAAGAACGAGAAGAGAAGCAATTGACATTTGCCAAGAAATACTTATTAGGGAGGGGAAATCTGCCAGAAAAGAAAATATGGTAGCTTGGAACCACCACCTAAATTACTCATAGTCTGCATTTACATTATACATGACATTATGAAGGTCTTTCTTTGAAATAAAAGAGGTGGGTATTTCTAGATGACTGAGAAAATTACATGTGAAATATACAGATTTGATGAATTCCTCCTTTCCAACGTCATGCTGACATATCTGCATTACCTAATTAAGTTGAAGAAAATGGGTATGAAGAGTTATACAAAAATCATAGTCATTTAGCTTTTTTACAATCTCTAAGGAATAGAGATGACAAAATTACTGTAATTTTCAAATTGTGCTGCTTTTACTCTTTCTCGTGCTGGTAAAATTCAATTTTAAGTTTTTATGAAATACATTCTTTCTCTTATTGTAGAACTTCTCAAGGAATATTTTTGTATAGCATACTCAGAGAAAGAGTTTATTTTTCAGGGTGTAGTATTAGAAGAACTCCTGTGGACAGACATTTAGGAAAGGATTATTTTTCCTGAACATGAAGGTATGTTTTTTGAGAATCCCAATGCCCAGTACTATCCCAATGCCAAAAGCCAACCATTAGTACCTTGATTTCAATGGCTTTAAATTTAAAAACTAGGAATCCACGGAAACTGATTCATAATACTTACTTATGGGATGTATCACTAAGCATGACATTCAGCTATTATGACATTAAATTTGAGAAGAACCTCACACCCTCAAATTGCAGATTTTTATTTGTTTAAGAATACATCACTTTAAAATTTTCTGATCTAAATTGTGAAGGTGATTATGATCACACTGACAAAACATCCAATTGGGCATATTCCTAATATTGACCAATGTCTTTTCCTACAATTCACTCATCAGCTGCTGGAATGTTCTCACTAACGATGGAAAAACCCAAATATTCACACAAATATAAAGATTACTAAAGAAAGAAACTAAACTAATCTGTTGGTCTGCGGGGATAAACGAATCATGAAGCACGCAGCTCTGGAACACGGCAGAATCCGTGTTTACAGCGCACATGAAGACTTACAGTTTCACAGGTAAGACATCTGGTTTCATTAGTTAATGTTCCCTGAAAGATTTCGTGCACCCAGGTGGGGTCTGGTGGGCTGTTGTTGTCACTGTCCACGTTGCCATTAGGCAGGCGCCCGTTCTGCTTCTCTTGTTTTCTTTCCTCTTGCAAGATGTCCGCAATTGTGTTCAACAGATAGTTCAGGAACTCGTGTGCATCCTGCTGCATGTAGTTGTCAAAAAGTTCTGCCAGACAAAGCAGAAGGTTTTTTCATTGATTGGTTAGTGCTACACTACAGGTAAGTTTTTAAGAGAGTCAGATTTCAAAACCAGTCATTTACTTCACATCCTGAATCATTCATGGCAATACAACACCAACCCAAAATGCCTACTTGATAAACTAAGTCAAAAAAATAGGGGGTGGGAAGAGAGGACAGCAAGTCAGCTTGCAGTGGCAGAAATCGCTCAGCTGATCAGAATTACCAGAAGACTGCAAAAAAACCAGGGCACAATTCAACTGCCTAAACACAGGTGTACGTGGAGTGCCACCTGAACTTGTAAGGGTCATCCTGTCCAGCCTCCAGACACCACTGGATCTCCTGCAGGGGCAATGCTATCTCTGCCAAGCTTAGGTCAATGTCTGGGGTAACACAGATTTAGTAATTGTTACTTCTTTTCTCTCAGATCAGGAATTGCTAAGAGGAAATTTGCCTGCCTATTTAAAAAGCATTCTCTATCCCCAGCTAATATCATACAAGTCTTTTATTGTGCAATTACTTCACTTTGCTGGTAGTCCAAGAATGTTCTAAGAGACATGTCTTCAGTACAGGAGTGGAAAGATGAATGAAAAAGATACTCAGTGAAGCTCAAGTTTTGAAATGCATACAGGGACTCCATGGAAGCTTTACTGTCATTCACCTGATGGCATCCAGGAATAAACTTCAAATAGAAAAAAAAAGTCCAGGGTTATTAGCTAAGCAGGGAAACCTTGATGCTAATCTAGATCATTTAGAGAGGTTAAGTAGTGCAGTAGGTCAGGCAAGAGTATGAACAGTGTAGTTTATTTAATGAACTACTACACTGTTTTTGAGATGAGTAAGTTCCATCTAGCCAACTGCAAGGTCTTTATTTAATCAAGTAAATCAAGGCAGAACAAGAGCTACAAGTCTCTTGAGATAAAAGACTTCAGAGGTTCTTCACAGTGTAATATCACAGGCATCTCAGGGCTGTGTGCCCAGTCAGCAATTAGCATCAACTACAGCAAAATGTAAGCTACAGATTGTTCATTTGTACAATTAGAAGAACTTTATGTAAATGTTAACAGTACACCTTCAGCTGACTTCAAGACAGCAGCTGCTTCCCAGCCAATTAAACTTTAAGGTCATTAATAGAGAAACATAGCATTACTTGGGTTAGAAGGGACCTTGAAGATAATTGAGTTCCAAACCCCCTGCTCTGGACAGGGACACCTTCCAACAAGGCCAGGTTACTCAAAGCCCCATCCAAGGTGGCCTTGGATACTTCCAGGGATGGAGCATCCACAGCTTCTCTGGGCAACCTGGTTCCAGTGCCTCACCACCATCACAGTGTGAATTTCTTCCTAATACCTAATCTAAACCTGCCCTCTTTTCCGTTTAAAGCCATTCCCCTTGTCCTGCCACTACACACCCTTGTGAAAAGCTCCTCTCCAGTTCAGAGATGTACAGTGTATGGATGTGGTATTCAGACACTGAAAATAAAGATGGAACAGCAGCTTTGTAGTCTGGAATACATTAAGACTCTGTCCTCAGTTATCACCCTGGTATGGCTGGATACTGACTGGAAGAGACTCTAGATTGGTGTTGCACACCTACCTGGTTCTTAAACTTCTCTAAGGCTCGAAATTACATACCTTTACAATAAGCACTTAATAACATATGATACCCAAGTAATTGCAGCCTGAATGTAGCTATTTATTTGTACAAAAGGTGAGAGTATCATCATTAAAAGAGACCCCAAAAATACAAGGGTTGAACTTCGACATCTGACTTCTCTACTGAAGGTTTTCCAATTGCCTTGCCCTGTGCAGAATTTTAGTGACATGACATAATTACACATTACAAAGAACACTTTCTATAATGAACTTAATGACTCCTGTGGTTTGCTTTCTGCTTTCCATCTCAATGACTCTCTGCATTTGTTATAATGAACTGTGTCTGTAAATGTATCAAACACAAGCACACTTACTTGAGTAGATGTGCTAAAGAAGGGAATTAGAGTTTTCTACTCTGCACAGGCAAGTGATTGTACAGTACCCAAGAGGTTTTTTTGACAATAACATTTCAACTCATGCTGTGCATTTGCTGCAACAGCCATGTCAAACTAGGAATGCCATTAAAATATTTTATTTCTTGTTTTTACTACAGAGATAGTCATCACACCATTTCAACACTTTTTCAGTCTGCATTCATAGTCTTGGAAAGATTGCAATAGTATGAACATGTCTGTTGCAGCAGTGTTAAGTATGGTACCTCAAACAGTTTATTTAAATATAGTAGTTACTTCTTAAGAAAAAAAAGTGGTAGTTTTATAAAAATCCATCCAAACTGAGTAGTAGATTACAAGGCTTCATTTATATTTTAACATCAAATAGTTTTCTAAAACATTCTGACCAATTAGTCCTGCAGATAAGAAATGTGAAAAATCCCTAGAAATCTCTTGAAATTTAGGATAACAATGACATTTAAAAAACAATTTGCCAAAACTACTTAGTGGTTTTAAAATTAATTAATTCTTTAAAAAGTAGGTCAAGTTTCATATTGCATAAATTCTAAATCAATTTTAAAATGTGGAGGGGTTTTAAGCTAGATTCTTACGGACAAGTCTTTCCACACACTCAATCTGGGAGACTGATTCCTCCATTCAAAAAGTATTTTTTTAAAACAAAGAACAAAGGTCTTACAGTGACTTTTCATTACAAATACAGAACTCACAGAGAAACAAAACTAGCAAGCAATTTCATAAGCAGCCAGTGACAATATGACAATACACTTTAGTTCTACATGAAGAGAGACAAGGATTCTCTCTCAAAACCACTCCAAGGTTACACCCTTATCCTGGGGCCACCTCTTGTTTATACTACAGCACCAAGAACACTTTCTATGTCTAACAAATATATAGGTATTCCACTATTTGACCTTCAGAATTAAATCGTAATTGCTATAATTATTACACAAGAAAAAAAAAATTACCATTTTCTTTTCGTAATCTTGTTATAAATTTCTTGGGAGGTATTACTCCAACTTTTTTCTTCTGGGTGGCTATACTGTGGAAGAGATCTGCTAAGCATGTAAGGAGATTCTCTTTTTTTCTTGGCTGACTCTTGTATGCTAAGACTTTGTCTCGAAAGGGTCGACAAAAATAAAGTGCCTGGAGAACCGAATTGCAGTAGCACGTATTCCCAAACTACAAAACAAAAGAGAGATCTATTAGTTTGCACTGTATTATGGTAGAGAGATAAAATTAATTCCAAAGTATAACAGAGTGCACAAACAGCGGCCAACTTTCTGCAACTTTGTTTCTTCCTGACTTCAAGGTAGAAAAACATAATAATGTCACGCAAAGGATTACCAAGTATGCAAATACATGAAAAACCTAGGTAAATTTGAACAATACAATTTAATTTTGTCTCACTTAAAATTTAACTTATTGGTAATATTTTACATCTATTTGGGTCAAAATGTTCAAAAAATACCCCCAATTTCACAAGTCCCAAAATACACCCAGCTAAAAATATCTGTCCGTCTACCACACATCAGCCACAACAGCAAAGAACAGGCACAGCGTGACCTTGTACTGTGAAGAAATTCAGCTGAAAATTGAGAGCTTCTCAGAGAAATTAGATTCTCCAAATCTTAATAGCTGTCATCGAAGTCAGAAATAACTACTTTAACCTGTTCCTACATTTTCAGTTCTCGATCCAGGGTGACAAGATTGATTGAAGGAGACTCCTGAATGCCAATGTGACATGGCTTGCTTAGGATTCAAACCTATGGTGGTTGGTAGCTTGAAATCAAGATTGCAAGGAAAAGAGAGCACAATTTGGATGTGCACCCTTTGAAGGAGGCAAGCCACTGGATTGAAAGGGGAAAGCAGAGTCAGCAGGAAAAGCATCTGCAACTCACTTTGTAGCAGGACACCGCAGGTGGGACACTCCAGACGTCCCCCTTCCCCAGACTCCTTTGGGCACCTGAGATCACTGACCCTGTCTGCAGCTCACCCCAACACTGCAAACACCCCCATCACATCTGTGAAGGCGTGGTGAGCTGTCGGTGGATACAGTCATTCTAATTTTATGCTGCCTTTCTAAGTTTATGCTGCCCTCCTCCAGTGAAACCTATTATCCAACAATGAAAGTGTGGGAAACATCTTTACAAGGCCCTCAGCAAGTAATCCAGCCTTTCAGCTGCAGTCACGCAAGCTGCAAAATGAAGCATGTACCTACTACACACATTCTGCAAAACGTGGGAATAACATTCAGATTTATGTTATATAAAGATAGCAGCACGTATAGATAGCAAATTCTGAGACTCTGTTATTGTGATGGGGAGACTTATTTGGCCAAAACTGCCTTTAGAGGTATTTTAAGAGCAGGTTCCTTTAATAGAGAAAAAGAGCTATAAGCCTTCACATCTTAGGAACAACAGGGAAGTAACTACTTTTTGCTCTCTCCCAATTAAGACAAACAAAATGCATTGCAAAAAGACAATTTAATTACAAAACTTAAAAATTAATTACTTCCCTCTATTTTAAACTAATGAAACATGAAGAACTACTTTCTAAATAGCTAAGACACACTCAAAGAGTAAGTAAGAAGCATATTTAAAATAGTATTAAGATATCATTAAGGCATCTGTATTAAAAAGTGATTAATTTAACAACCATTATTTTTCTTTATTTGAGTGAGGAAAATGCTTATATTAGCTTCTTTGTGGTGCAAATCTTCAAACAAGTCAATGAACTTAAGAGGAAAACTGGGGCTTTTTACATTAAGGGAAGCTGATGAAATCACACAGTAGCTTCTGTCAAAACATTTAATATTGTAAGCTAACTATTTATGAGTTTATAATTAGAAACAGCCATAAAAAGAGAACTACATTAAAGTGTTGAGAAAGTTCTTAAAATTTAATCAAATTGGAAAAGTGCTAAAATTTCTACAGCAAGTGTCAAAAGATGAAAAGCAAGCAAATTAGAAATTTCATAAGATTCCAGTTTTAAAAAGGAGCAGTCTGATGATAAATTAATTAGAATGGCAACCATGCAGTGAGAGACAAACAAAATATGAAGACCTCAGAACACTGAACAAAATTCAGATTAATTTAATATGAATGTATGTTAACCTACATGCCTGTGAGTATGAAATAAAAACAACCAGATTAAGTTCATAAAAGGCTTTCTCCAACCAAATTCAGAAACACAGCAGGTAACAGAAGAATGTTTGAAAGCAAACTCCTAAAGAAAATTTAATTAGTTCACATTTGTTTTATCTCTAAAGCATCAGTCTTTATCACTTCAAAACTCAAAATATTTTTAAAATAAATGCTTTCAATCATTAAAAAAATTAAAATGGCACCTGTACTAAACAACAAGTTGGAAAAGGTTGGGAAGTTTCTAGACTATGCAAATGCCTCAGAGCCAAATGCTTGGGAGAGCAAGCCCTGCACTGTGTAACTTCATGCTTGGCCAGCCAGACTCAGAACAGCAGTAAAAAATATAAGAAAGACCATCTTAAACCGTGCATTTCTAAGAGATGTAAAAAAATTCCACATTTTCTCTTTTTATCAGTTCACACTGTTCTTCTGTTCTAAATTTTGAGAAATCAGATTGGTTCCTTTCACAAAAATACTGCATTTTCTCTGTTTTAAACCCTCCCCCTGCCTTTTTCTTTCTTTTAAATTCTGAAATCAAAGTTACAGCACCCAAACCTATGTGGAAATAATAAAAATGAGACAGTAGGGAAAGTAAAGACACTGTGCCACAAAAGCACTGCACATCCACGAACACTTACAGTCTCATAGTTTACTCTTCTGATGCACATACAGCTGGGAAGAAATGGGGTTGTTGAACCCCATTCAACAAAGGGATTTAAAAGAACTTAGATCTGTTTGAAACACTGTCTTTGTGCAGCTCTAGGGTTCCTCCCAGCTCTGATGTACTGGCAGCTCTAACAACTTTTCGTTGTTGCAATGGGCCACTCCATTAGGATAGGTTTTGTCCAAAACACACAGATCCACTGCAAGAGACTGAATAACCAAACCTTCTGCTCTACAAGCCTGGTAAACTGCTAAAGAGTTTCCAGAGCAGCTCTTTGAGATTAAAAATCTATTTCATGCTCACTGGATAAAATGATTGATTTAATTTGCGAAGCACATGGATTTGAATAGTTTGCATTACTGCACTGAAGAGGGAAAGAAGAATGATAAGCAGACTTGATGTTCCTGGTTGTCCATATGCATGGGACATCACACTACTAACACTTTCATCTTACCACATATCTTACATATTTCCTGCTGATTTAGTGAATGGTATTGTCCCTTCAAGTCTAAGCTGAATTTTCCATTCCCATCAACCATCTGGTCTTCCATATGTTTCCCGCAATTCCCCTTTATTAGGTCTTCTTTTACCTCTCAAACTGCTCTTTCAGCACATCCTCTGAACAATCCCTAGATTCTACCACAAGCTGGAAAAGAGGTAAGACAGTGCTTCTGCCTCCTCTTCTTTTATGTGACCTCTGGATAAATTGACAGATCTCTATTTCAGGATTGTCGTCTTTGTCTAAAATGCTTTTCTGTGTTCCAGACGCCTCAAATGGCTAGCTATCACGCAGTTAGAAGAAAACTACTGACTTACACATTATTTCCCTTTTTTCCATTACTCTGGACAAAGCTAGGACAAACAAAATCAATAAACAAATTAGAAAAATTTAGCAGTAAATGTTGATGAACATCTATGAGATTCACTTCTTTGTAATTGCTACCAAAAATTAGAGAAATCAATGAAGGCAAAAATTGTGATTTCTATCACTTCTCAATCTAATACTACTTATTTATTATCTAATTATCTAGTATTTCTTTTCATTATCATTATCTCTGTCATTCGTTCTAGTCATTGGCCATACTTTGTTACTTTTACTTTTCCTGGCAGATTTACATGCTGCAGGCTTATTACACATTTATGGTGTATACGTGCTGTGTTGGTAAACACAACCTGCAGAACAGATCTAAAACCATTCAGGCATCAAGGTCACTGAATTCCCTTAGCCAACCATTGTACCTGAAAACCAGCACCCGTGGGCCATAAATGTAAGAGATCCCATCTTATTATTTGTTACAATTCAAAGAATTTTAGTCCATAAAATTTTATTGTTTGAAGCTAAAATAAGCAAAATTCCTGTAGTAAACAGAAAGTTAAAAGCACTCTGATATATTGAAGCTGCCTGTCTCTTACGAGTATGGTTGAGGGCAATAACAGATATTCCCTCAAATTTCTACTCCACCTTGAGTACAAGAAGCCAGAACTAGTTGATATTCATTACATTTTAGGAAGATTGTCCTTTATTGAACCTTCTCTTAAGGGTACAAACTATGTAAAACTTCACACTTAGGTGTACAATACAATTTCACTGTACTGGCTGCTTTCATCTCTGGACTCGAACAAGAAATTGGGAAAACAGTTTATCTGTCAACAAAGTAACAGATTTGCAAAAACCTGATATTGGAAAAATGGAAAGCCTAAGCTCAGCTGCAGAACTGACAGGTATGAACAGTGAAACTGCTGTATTTCCTCTTTGGAGAGAAATCACACGGCATTTGGAGGGTATTTCAGCTTTCGTGAGAAAGAAACAGAAATCACTAAAATTTAAGTGGTGGTGTTTTGAGATGCGTGGAAGTCAGCTTAGCAGTGTTTACTGACTCCACAATGCATGCTCAGATTGCAGGCTCTTCAACCAGGTCAGTGCTAAGCACCTGGAGGTAGAGACATGTTACAGTACCAGTACAACGTTTAAATAACCAGTTTCACCAAGAAAAGCAAGACAATAGCTCTTGTTAAATCAATCTGCTTTAACTATGTCATTTCTGAAGCCCCAATAAAGAGAATAATTTAAAATTTTATGCCAGTATAATGTAATTTCTAACAAGATGTACTTTTCATCAGTAATACCAGAAATTAAAGTTTAAACCATTCCTTAAAACTAATTATTGATTAAAACAATCCAGTATATTTTTTTCATCACTGCTTTCCCCTTTGGGATGTATTTTTTTTTAAATCTTAATACAAAAAGGAGATATAAATACTTCGTATCATCAATAGTCTTTCACAAGATTTATTTTTTTTTTAATGCATTTATTTTACTTCATTGGCATATTATGAACAACAAGCTACATATTTTAAATAGCCTTCTTTAAGACTTACACATTTTAATAACATGAAAATGATGTAAAAATTGCCCTACAACTAATAAAATTAAATAAGGTACTCAATAGAGAGCCGATTTCAACAATTCAGTAGCATATTTCAACAAATACACTAAGTATTGAAACACATTTCAATGGCATGAATATCCAGTGACAATATCTTTCAGAATTTTAAGTATTCACTCATCACAGTCTTGTTATCTAACAAAACCCCATTCCTGTCCTTTCAAAGCAGTAAGTTACGGTCTGAAACTCACATTAACCAAACCAAAATAGTGCTCATTGACTGGAAATTGTTCCGGACCAATCTCTTTCTCCAAAGCTGAGGCATTGGCGCCCTAGAAAAAAAACAAAAGCAAAATATTAGTGTGGCAACAGTGAATTTAAGCAGCTGAGGAAACAGAAGTTTTTTTCCAAGGATAAATTATCAAATCAACCAACCATCCATAAAAAAACCCTGCAAAACACACTGATTACAACTAAAAATTACCTTAGAGATGTTTCCAAATATGTTCCATCCAAAAACATCTCGAAGTTACATAACTTTCACATATTTTCATGCAATTACGCTGTTTTGATGTTCTGTACTTATTATTTTCAGAGTTGAATTACTTTAATAACACTTGCACTAATGCAAGATGCAAAGCAGGTCATACAAGGCCCACTGGTGAGCTCCTTCTAACAAGTCTAACTTCCATTCTGTAAAGTAAAGCACACTTCAGAAAAAGCTGAGATGCAGTTTGTTCATAGGTCTGTTCCACTTACACTGAAAATATAAGTTGTACAAAGTGCTTTGCTAAATACCTTGAACTTTGTAAAACTAACAGACAATGCAGTACAGCTACTGATGGTGTGCATTACAAATGCTGCAGCCTTTGCCCAAAAAATCTGTTGGATCTGATCCTCAAAAAGAAGTCAAGAGAAGGTAGCTTTGGTAACTTTGTGGGTGTTGACTGAACTGGTGCAGTAAACACTGGGTTTCAAAGAAAAGTGTTGTCTTCTTTTTTATTTAGAGACAGAAAAACCTCTATGCCAGAAAACTCAGAGAACAAAAAAACCCCTAGCTTCCTATGAGCTCTTACAATGATTACTTTTAGAGAAATGGAAATGTACACAACTTTTTGCACACAACAAAACTGATATGTATCTATCTATATATATCCCCTATGAGACTAATAAATGAGCATTAATATTCCAGCAGATCTAACTGCAGCTAAAATAGCACATAATATACAGCAAAGAACCTTAAAACCAGGTGCAACTCCCTCCCAACAAGTTCTTTCTTTACACCACAGATAGAACAAATAGCCATTACATAGGCTATTACAACAATTAAATCAAATCAAAATCACAGACTGCAGTAAAAACAGCACACAGGATTGCACAGATTTATTACAGACAGGGAGAAGTGGAACAGAACGAAAATCAGAACTGTATGAAACAATGATGTGGCATCTGCCATGGCATGACTGTGGTACTGCAGAACTTTCTGGAAACGACCTTAGCAGTTCTGAAACTGGAAGCACATGTTCAAAGGCCCTTTAGGAGATACCAACTTTAACTAGAACAGGGCAAAAGATAGCAAAACTCCACACCTGAGACACTACAGCTCTGCTCCATTCACAGCACTGCACTGGCTGCTTTCATCAGTCACATCCCCTCCAATTACCCAGTTTGATAAAGCCTCTCCTTCACTGGGGATTTAGCTGCAGGGCTTATTACTTTAGAAGCTGTTCTCAAATGGAGATTACAGTGGTGAGGAAAAGGGGTATAAACCCTCATTTAAGATTAAAGCACTCTGTGACTGAATATTTAGCTTTGCAGCCTTATTTAAATGCACCCACAAGCTCTGGCAAGGTGAGTATTACAAATAAACTAGGAAAAAGAAGGAACTGTGGGGGCCTTTCATGCTATTGTTACAATCTCTACTTCTTTAAAAATAAATTCAAGAGCAGGCTTAAGGAAATTCTTTCTCTTTTGGAAGCTAGGGTGGAGTAGCTGCTTTATTCTATATTTGAAAGCAAAATATTATGATATAAACATTGATGTTTCTGTTTGTACAGACCTGAACACTGTATTTAGTTTTCTAGCACAATAAAGATCCAACCTGGCAATAAGAAAGACATGCTGAGATACTACAGGATCCTCATGGTTTTCGAATTATTCAAAGATGCTTCATTCAAGGCTCAGACTTTCACATGATTTCAAAGCACTGCCTCACCTGTGTTTGAATGCAGTTGTTGATGAATGTTAGTACAAACCAGCATGGATGTTTTATACCAATATAAAACCCCTCGAGCTATTCAGATTTCCCTTTACAGCTCTCTTTTTGTCTGCCATAAAGGATGCTATCTCCCCCTCCAAAGTAATCATTTATACTGTGCACAGTGTATTGGTTGCAAAGAGCAGAAACACAGGAAGAGTACACTAAAATGCACGTTCACAACTGACCCATAAAAGCTACTTTAGAACCTAACTATCCCTTGCTTCAAAATGTGTCCCAGTCATGATTACAGCACACATTATCAGTCCCAGCTGACTCTTCCATTATGCAAACACAGATGCAGGGGGGGAGCACTGCAGCACCACCAACTATCATGGTACTGTATCACCCCTTGGACTTACAGGACTTGGGAACTAGACTTGGGAAATTTCAGGCTGTGCTGTATGCTGTGGAGTAGATCATTTATTCCTCTGCCACTTAAATGGGATCCCCAGGGAAAATCCCCAAATAAAACCCTCTTTTTTGGGGGGCTCACTTAATAACACAATCAACAGGTGTTCAATCCCCACCCTGCAACCTGACTTTGATATTATACAGGGGACAGAAGAGAACATCAGTAAGTTTGGTCAGTACATCCACCTCCAATTTCCCTTTTCCTTCTGAGGGGAAGCAGACAAGGTCATTACCCAGAAATGAGAAGGAACAGAGGCACAGCAAAAGTCCAAAAAGCTAATAATATTGCAATGGTACTGGGATTTACCACTTTTTGCATTGTATCAGTGTAAAAGCTGTACAGCTACACAACCTAGCACTGCCTTACACTAACCCCTTCCAGCACAGAGATGATAATAGCACAGGCACAGAGAACACTCATTTCTCATAGTTGATGAAATACGGCTTTACAAAGCAGAAAGTTCAGCAACTAAGGTGTGTTTACAGGAACACAACATGAAATCAAGATTTGCTTTTTATTTGTTACTGAAAATTATCCTGGAAACAACATTAAACTATTAATGATTATACAAAAATCTTCACAAACCTAAATTTAAAACTAAACTACTGCAGATTTCATCCTTCAAACTGATATGTCATGTAACCTTTATTTAATCATGTTCAAATCAGTTGAACATTTATTGCTTTAACTCCCCCATCAAGTTAGAGAAAAAAGCTACACTACTGGATTTATAAATATCACCATAAGTGCTAATTTCTCATTAAGAATCTGTGTTTGCCATGAAGTCCCTTAATTAAGTTTCTCAACTTTTATTTTTTTAAAACAGCTTGAGTTTTCTACAAATCAACACATTTAACATTAACCAGATGAGGGTTTTATTTCAGTTTAGTGGAATCAAAGCCCAGTAAACAGTAGAATAGGAAAGTGTATTATCTTTGAATTCAGTACAGTTGTATTTTCCTGATTTACACATTTTCAAATATACATCCTCCCAAATTTCTAAAATAAACTAGGAAAACCCACCAATGCCATACATGTCAATGGAAAAGGGCGGAAAAAACAAAGCACAGACAAACGCAGATGAGTTTTTTTGTTTGTTTAGTTTTTCACTTGCTGAAACAATAGTATCATTAAATGCCATTTCCGCTTTTATTATTGCCTTTCCTCAGAGCCTCAGAGGCCACGCTGTTGTGGTGTTACATGTTCCACTGGTCCTCCTGAGACACACTAACAGCTGACACATGGATAGGACAACTGGAGCCAACCTCTAACACAAATCAGTCGGTGCTTAGGATCTGACACGCACACTTAGGGTTTCACAGCATCTTTGCCTGATTAGTTGTAGGCTGGTTTTGTGGCTGAACACCAGCTGCAGCTGAACTGTGTTGTCTGATGCAGTTTCCTCCAAAAGCCACCTAATCTGTGCTCTCTAAGACCGCTCCCAAAATGCAAACCAAAGCATGGTAAATTGGGATGCCACCCTGTATTAAAAACACTGTCTAAAACCATGTCAGCAAGCAGGCAAACAACTGCAGTTTTAAAGTGTCCTACCTTGTCATTATCATCCAACCTAGCAGGCAGAATTTCCCTTACAAACGCTTGATTCATGACCAGCCTAACATGGCTGGAAGCTTACACATTTGATTGGCATGGGAGAGGGGGTTTGATCTACCCCTTTCTAGAACTAATATCTGTTGATAGCTTGGTGGGTCATCTTTGCAGCAGTTTAACAGCTTTACCCTCTAGTTTGACTAAGTTGTAAATTGCCCGAGTAAAATCAAAATTTCACATTTAAAACACATTTCTTGTCTCAAAAGTTACATTTGTCACCAACATCCTGAGGATCCATTTCTCCCTTCACACATGCACTATACTAAATCCTTCCCTACAATGCTCTCCACCTCGCTCAAGAAGCAAGGAACAACACTGATTAAAGGTGACTAATACAACTAAACCATGTTGCACACGTATATATAAGCCAAATTTCTAAAACACGACCTTAGCTCCAGGTAAATGAACAATACCACCACACAACACAGAACTATTATTCTTCCTAGTGACCAAAAGGCTTTACAAATAAAAGAGAAACCCAGTATTCAGGAATAACAATGTTCCTGAACAAGTGTAAAATTAATGGAATTATTTATAATTTTCAAAAATAAATCTCAGTATAGAAGCACTCGTTAGTGCTTTCACTTTTTTTCGCTATCCTTGTCTGTGCCACTAGTGAATATATACAGAATTTCACAGCCTAATGCACTAATTAATGCACTGTGACTAAAGGAATCCTCTGTTAATGAAGAAATGCAGAATTCTACTCTTCCAGTTCTGTTTTATTAGAATATGTGAATTCATACTTTTCCGTGTATTCATAGGAATCAGGATTAAGAGCAAAGAGAACAGCTATAGCTAATCAGTTTATATTTGTTGCTTCAATTGTAACCAAAACTGAAACACAAGATCCAGACGCCTCTTAAAACACAGGAAGCAGCAGTGAAATATGAGTGGAATTCAATAATCCTTTTTGTTCATTTCTTTGCAAAGGAACATGCATTATTAATACATGAAATATTTGGATAGTTTCTGTTAATACTTTTTAAATACTTACAAGTAGTGTTATTTTATTAATTAATCAGTCTAAGACATAGGCCTGTATATTTGTATAATGTGCAGCTAAGACAGAAGATTTTTTGAGTATGAAGTAAAAACACCTCTACCTGGGTAGGGAAAATTATACCAAATCACAAGTTTAATTTCTCTTCATATTTGGTATGTCTACCAAACCCATCTTTTTGAGCCCCACTGAATATTCACAATGTATTTTCCTTCACAACTAGTTATAGTCACACTTTCTTGTGTATGATGTGTATGATGGTGTATCCTTCTGAATAACAAAGTCAGAGACAAGTTAATATTTCAGAAAAATTAGACTCACCTAACTACCCAAAATGCAGGGTGAGCGGGGAAAACACATTTGCTCAATTGTTGTTTTTGATGAACTGCATACTGTGATGTGTTTCACATGCTTTTATTAACCTACATAATTCCAGTTTCAGAAAACAAATATATTGCTTTTATAACTTCCCATGTTCATGGAATCATAAAAAGAATCTGAGTTTATAAAAGGTCGTAAAAATGTTTTCCTATTCTGGTCTACTTATGATAATACAACCTTCTAGTTTTACGCTACAAAAAAGATCAAGATTTTTTTTTCCTCAATTGAAAGATCAGATAGACCTTAGTGAAATAAATCATTTGTTAAAAGCATTTAACTTTGGCAATCTTCCTAAGCTACGAAAACAAAAGTTACCCCTTACACAGGGCTTTTATACACCTCTTTCCCTCAAGAAATTTAAAGACAAAAGCCCCTTTTGCCACATTTTTACAGAATCATTCCTGTAAGTTTTGATGCAAATTAGTTGCCTCAGGAATGTAAAAAGTAAATACAAAGACTACATAACTGACCAATCTAAATGTTCAAGCGTTGTCTAGTAACAGGATCAGTTGTTCCAACTGACACAGCTAAAAAATTCTGCTGCCAAGACTCGAGTCCAAATTCGTATTTCATTGTTACTTTGTGCTTAGAATGTGCAAGATGAGTATATGCACGTGTGCGGGTAAAAAGAAAAATTGGAACACTTACATAAATAAAATTATCCACCTAAGTAATATGTCAACTATATAATTCCCTGTGCTGGTATAAATACAGCTTTACAACTACGTAACTTGGAGAATTTTTTCTTTGTGTTTCATATTTGACAATTGTTTTATATTAGAGTCAAATTCCTACTCTGACGAAAATTGAAAACAAACTTGTCTAAATTCATTAGTATACTAAACAGTGTCACAAACCCAGTAGTTTAAAGACCAAATATAAACATTCATCTTTTATTACCATATTATAGCATATTACAGCTACAAAAATGATGATGCCAGATGTCACAACCATGCTTGAATCTTAGTGTCACGTTTATCACGAAATAGTCTCCTGATAACAACTCCAACAGACAAGGGAACCTCCCCACTGTGGTGTAAACTCTAACCCCAGCTGCCTAACAAATACTTCTCCAAAATTTCCTGTGCTTGCAACAGAGCCACCACAACAGAACACGTCCCTGGACACTCCTGTCCACGGAGCACGGCAGGTTCAGGTCACCGTGCCGGAGTGAAATGCAGTGGCTGAGATGAGTGGCAGAGGCACATGTTCCTTCTTGCCAGCCGTGCTACGTGAGCAAGGCAGACAGCTGGATAAAGGAATGCCACAACACTGCTCTTTCCTGTGTTACTTCAGCCTTTTCCTTCTCTGCTGTTTCTTTCTGTCACCTCCTCATTTTGAAGCTGTTTTCCCGTAACTTTTCTTTCCTTTCTGTTACTCAATTCTCATTTCTTCCAGCATGGGTCCTCTGTGTACTTTCCTGTGGAATCTGTTAACCTGATCATCAATTAATGTTTAAGTATTATAATACATGCCTCAGAGGAGACAGTGCAATTAGAAGGAACAGGAGCGAGTACCTCATAGCCATTTCTGGCTGGCAGCAGACTCTGGCAAACGTCAATTTACATTAAGTGCAGATTTCACAATCAGGTTTGAAAACTCTGTTGTAAACAAACAATTCCCGAAGCAGTAAGAAAGCCCATAAACGCACACCTCTCCCACAGTCAGCTACAAAATTTTCCTGCAATTAAGAGTTTTTATAAAGCCTCTCTGCTATGACACTCAAGGTAGGTGCACTGCAACCTTCCCTCAGCTGGGCACTTCCATGGTCTGTTTCCTCAAGGATGGCTTTCCCACAACAGGCTTGTTTGAACTCTAGTACCTCTGAAACATCTTTACCCTTGTGAAATGTGACTGAAATGGGCAAAAGGGTACTTTTAACAGTGCCCTTCGAGAGGAGGCAGGCAGGAAAAGGACAAGAGCCAGCCATTCAGCGTGACTCCACATGTCTTAATCCTTTCAAAAACAAAACAAAAATTTGGATTGTAAGACGAGCAGAGGTTCTCATGCAGAACACACTGTTACATAACGCAATCAACATCTAACCACAAACTATGTATTTGATGTCAGTGCTGGGGGGCAGAAACGATCACTGAAGACATTCAGTGACAGACCCTGTGTGCAAGATGCTGAGCTGACAGACAGAGAAGGGAATACATAGACAAATACCCAAAACATGAAGATTTTGATGTCTAATGCTACAGCTTCTAGATTAGCATAGTTTTAAAATATCATCACACTTTTTCAGGTTGTGCCAACATCATCAACCACCTTCTACAAGAAACACAGAAAACAAGTACTACTACCATTACAACTTTCTTGTCTATGTCTGAGGCTGACATCTTTGAGGCTTTTCATAGCTTTTAAGCTACAAATGTAATTTCTACTTTCTCTTTGCTTCAGCTACTCAAAGACTTGATACCTTTCAACTGCTGGCAAGTGTTTCCTGGAGTCTAGACAACAGAAGCAGAAGTCAGAAGTACTAGATGCAATCTGTGAGTATAGCGTGGGGCACATCTTCATTGCAGTTAGCCTGGGTTACTGTATCCCTCCTCAGCCATGCATAAAAACCCCAAAGAGTTCAGTCAGGTAAGACCGTGGTTGCAGTTTTACTCATGGATGAGGGTAAAAGACCAAGTTCTACTTTTACTGCAAAGACATTTAAAATAATTTTAAAAAACAGACCTCACAATTTTAACTTCATCCATTTTGCAACGAGAACAGTGGCTAAACCACTCAAGGGCAAAGGTATTTCCAGTGCTTTTCCACAGTCTCCAGCCTTGTCATTAAGACTTACTACAGCACAAGGAAGCGTGGAAATGGTGATATAGTGCAAAGAATTCTAAGGAAGCTGAAAGGCGATACAACACTAGGACACATTACTACAGAAAGAGCTCTATTAACATTGATAGGAACACTGGGCTATAGATCAATCAACTAATGGAGCATATACAAAGGAACCAATCAACACAGATAGGATGTCCTCTCGGACAGCCAAACTAAACATACTGGTTATCACTCTTCACTGTACCCACACAACCTGCCAGTACTGCAAAACATAATATACCGCTTTATAACGTTCAGGGCTTGAACAACGAGGGAAAGACACATAAAATATAAATGAGTCAGCAGAAGCAAAACTTCAATTCAGATTTAAAAAAAAGAAGTCACAAAATGCAGAACTGCAATGGAAGAGCTTTTTCAATATAGTTCTAGACTGCTCTGTTACAGGTTTTAAGTGTACACGCATGCTAGGTTTGTGTAGGCATGAACTGTCTCTTGACAAAAATTGCCTGATACTGGTTTTGTACTAAGTAATCGTAAGAAAAGTATCAGTAGTCTGAGAGTTCTTGTAAGAAGCATGGGAAAAGGCAAGAAAAACTTGTGAGAATTCTCAGGTAGTTGTCTGGCACTTTGATAAAGTGTGTTGACACGAAGAAGCATTGCCAGAAAAAAAAAATAGTATTACTCAGCAATTATAATCCTCCTCAGCTTTGTAAAACATATGTTTTAACATAAGTATTTGACTCTTGTTAAAATTAAAAAGATCTGCCTCACCAGAACCACACTGTCCTGAACAACTCCACAGTAAATACCAAGTCCTCCCTCACACTATCTTTACAGATATACTTTTAAGCACTACCTTATATTAACTGCTGAAAAGCTTTTACAGCTGGTATTCTATGCTAGGTGTCCCATATCACAATACTATTAAAGCTCATGGATCAGAAAGGCCCAGGAAAAATCTTACACCTGGAGTTTATCCACCTCAATACATGACAATGATCAGACAGATAATATCTAATTGCCATCAGAATTTCAGCTTTATGGATACAGATACTTTAGCTAATAAGAAGATTTTTAGTTGAAAAATCTGTTTCAGGATTGACCTAAAGCTCAGTGACATAACATCATTTCTAATAAACATACACACACAATAACCTTAAACTATCTGCTTGGCCAGTCCAGACCCAGTTTGTTTGTATGCAGTCCAGAAGCAGAGCAGTGAGGTCTCACACTTGACCCAAATCAAGAGGCCAGCACTGAATTTATGCTGACACAAAGGCCAGAGGCCAACTCTGGGTGAAAAGATGTCAGCTAGAATTGCAATAAAAGGAGATCGCCCCAGCTCAGGGATCAATCACACTGATTCCTCAACAACCTAAAACCTGCCTTCAGAGAATGGAAACTCCTGAAGCACGTGGTATGTGTCCTACAAATCTGACCACATAAAGATGTCAGTATACAGCTGATAAATTCAAGAAGTCAGACTCTTCCAATTCCAAACTGAAAGATGTCATCTCCCATGTCACAAAAAACATGATTGCAGTGACTAAACACCACCTGAGCAATCCCATCCTATGGGCTTGCAGACATTCACTCAAAATTCTCACGGGCCATCTCTGAAATATCTGTTTGAGACATTAAAGCCTCTTTGCAGCAAGATTTATGAAAACCATAAATCAGTTTCCAATAATATGAAACGTAAGCATTTCCCACTGTTTGATGTTATGAGACATTATAATAGCAATTCAGCAAATTAACAGAGTAGATGACAGAGTGCATTCTTCCCCTTAATCATCTCTTCCCTTCCCCCGTGTAAACAGAATTGGTAATAAGAACTTTCACATGGCCATGGAATGGGTACAAGAGAGCACAAATGCAAGACTTTCTGCTGTGAACCATCAGCTCATCTCTTCCATGACAAGCAGTAACTTCTACTGACTAAGGGATATTTCCTTCCTTAAATTCATCACTCCTCCATCAGCGAATCTACTGAGCTCCCCACCCCTCTTTAAAACAGCCCAGGAGAGCCTTATCACATCTGTGCTTCTGCTTATGGCTCTAATTCATCACGAGAGAGAGTAGTGAGAAAGCAATCGCAGGGAGAAGCCTCCTGTCGGGACCTGGATCGATGCGGACCGTTCAGATGAGAAGGAGCGCGCCTGGCCGAGCCCGTGGGGCGGGATGGGATGCCCGCACTACCCGGGGTAACCCGGGGAGCACCGGCCCGCAGACGGGCGATCCCAGCCGCAGCTCCGGCGCGCTGCGCTCGGACGGAGAGCAGGGACGCTACCGGAGTGTGTCGGGAGAAGGAGGGCGACTCCAGAAACCCGACCGTAACCACCACACGCCTGCACCAAGCAGCCCCGAGCTGGAGGCGATGCCCCCGAGCGCTGCCCCCGCTTTCGGCACACTTTGGCGAAGGCTGTGCTCGGTCACCCCGCGCCCCAGCCCCGGCCGCAGCCGGGACCCCGCTTCGCCGCCCACCCGGCCCAACCCCCTCGGCGCCCGCATCCAGGTTGAGTCTCCCAAAGCCGATTAACTCCGCTCCGCTCCCGCCGCCACCCACGGCAGCGCTCCCGCCCCGCG